>OOIN01000017.1:600000-933033 GCA_900323505.1 Ustilago trichophora | reverse complement strand
CCTAACCCTAACCCTAACCCTAACCCTAACCCTAACCCTAACCCTAACCCTAACCCTAACCCTAACCCTAACCCTAACCCTAACCCTAACCCTAACCCTAACCCTAACCCTAACCCTAACCCTAACCCTAACCCTAACCCTAACCCTAACCCTAACCTAACCCTAACCTAACCCTAACCCTAACCCTAACCCTAACCCTAACCCTAACCCTAACCCTAACCCTAGCTGTCCAGGGTGCAGAGCAGGATGCAGGGATGGTCCACCAAGCGTAAGTTGAAGCGTGCCAGCTGAGCGGTGTGCTGAGGATCCACTGGAGTGGAAATGGTGGTTTCTTGATTTGCGGCTTGGTTGGCAGCAGGGAGAGCGTGACTGAATTCAAAAAATGCAAATAGTGATGTCAGCTGCTGATCATTGATGATGTGTGGTGATGATTGCCCAAACATACCTGTCCGTATCACTGACTGCGTCCATTGTGTTGATGCCTGCATCAACAAGTTCAGCAGCAAGTATGCTGTCATCAGGATGGAAAGATTGCTGAGACATGGTTGAAGAATTTGCTGGCGGTGGATAAAAGTGGTAGAGTACGGTAGAGAGAAGCTGGAATGGATTGTTGGATTGATGAGCAATGACGGTCAGCAACGGTCAGAAAGGCACAGTATATATGCTTCAGAGGAGACAAGCAGCGCACATAGCAAGCACAGTCAGATGTACACTGTCAAGGATTCCAGCAAGCGTAACGGGTTACAGCAACAGCCACTTGAAGCACACAATGTGTCCAAGAGGGAAACGTACAAAGGTAAGATGGTTTCACTTGCGCTCACACTCACGCAGACACACACCGTAAAGCAATCAAGACAAGAAAGGATAGTGCAGAGCTGTGAGCGGTGTGGAAAATTTTGTTTCAGTGACGGACAGACAAAGCTGTGTGGTGAGCAACAAGCAGACAAAGATGTGTGGTGTGTGACGGACAACAGACAACGGACAACAGACAAAGGTGTACAGCGTGTGAAGGACAGACAAGCATGTGGGTGCATGGCAGACAAAGGACAAGTACGTCAAAGTCAAGCTGTGAGAAAATCTGTCTGTCAAACACAAAGCTCACTCAAAGCAAAGGTCCGCACTTGGGAGCATCTGAGTTAGCTTTGTTGGTTCCAGCCGTGAGAGTCATTGACTGTTGTCTCAACATTGTCCTTCACACGCTTCCAGACAAAGGAGCCATGACTTGACGGACCAGCTGCTGTTCAGAGTGCTGTTGAAGGATGTACACGCTGCCAAGATGAAATTACTGAAATTTGACGCGTCTGTCAGTCAGTCAGCGCAGACGCGTCTGTCAGTCAGTCAGCGCAGAGTCAAATTGTGCGCGGTGCAATTAGAATCTGTCTACTCATGCCCAGACACATCACGCTCCTTGCTCCAAGGACACATTGCGCTCTCAATTTTGAGGCCAGCATTCTGATCAGATTTTTGGCAGACATATTTTTTGACATTGTCCGTCAGTGTTGACATTTGAGCCTTGTCTGTCTGCTGCAGTCCATGGGTACACATTGGTCACCGTCACACATCTGATCACTGCATATGTCTGCAGCACGGGTCACTTCCTCAATCATGTCCGCCAGTCAGTCACGTCTGTCACTTCACCAAGTCAGTCAGTCAGTCATGTCTGTCACTCATGCTGTCTGCCAGTCAGTGAAGTGACGGACAGCTCAGTGAGTCTGCTCCATGAGTAGGCCGCTCAGCCAAAAAAGTTGGATTGGTCTGTCAGGCACTAGAGAAGTGTGGGTGAGCGTGTCTGTCACGCTAGCAATTTCCCTGAATTTTGACGCGTCCGTCACCCACCTGTCCGCTGCCCAGCCAAGGAAAAAGAATTTTCCGTTGCGGCACTGCACCAGTGTTTTTTGACGCGTCCCTCAGGCTGACGGAGCGTGGTCAGGTTGGCCATTTTGGCGGGACGGACTGGTGCTTCTCCTGCGGCTGGCGCACCGCAGCCTAGGGCTAGGGCTAGGGAAGTGGCCCTTACACCGAGCGCAGGTGATGTCGCTTGGCATGAGGAGGGCCGGGGTGGTGCGCTAGTCAGGTGAGGACCAGGCGACGAGGGAAGGAGGCTCTGGAGAGCAGAAAGAGGGCGTACTGCGCCAATCCAACTGATCGCAGAGAGACAGTCGACCAGCGACTGAGAGAAAGCCGTGGAGAGCTTGTGACGGGTGTGCCAGACCACGTCAACAAGATGCACGTTGCGACGGCAAGCCTACCGTGAGACACTTGGGACTTGAACCCAGCCAAAGCCACTGAAGGCAAACACGTTCAAGATCTGGGCTCGCCGGCCGCAGAACCACTCACTCGGGAGTGCTCCCTGTGTGTCAAGCAGGGGACGTGTGTCTCGGCCAGGACGTGCACCTGCCAACCAGAGATGTCTTTTACGTCCAGGGATCAAATCCAGACGGTCGTTCTGCAAGCGCACGGGCGAGCAGGTACGACGGCCGTGTACACAGCGAGGGGGAAGCGGGGAAAGAGAGACGGCGTGCGAACAGAGGCCAAGATGAGGTTGAACTGCCAAATGGCAGCAGAGAGGGTCAAAGACCAACAAGGGAAGGCCGTGTCGAAGTAGAGGCGGCGTGCTGGCGGTATGGTGACGGTTGGAGGTGTTGACGGATGCGCGGATGCGCAAAGTTGTGTTGGCGGTGGAGGGAATGTTGAGGAGAGAACCAAAGACCCGGAGACGAGGTTGGAGTGATCGGAAGGAAAAGAGAAGGGGCCAGGACCGGTGATGAGGGAGAAACCGTTCCACGAGCTAATGTCGACCGTATTGCGCACAAAAACTGGGCTGGAAATGATTGGGAAAGTGGGAGAAATGTCGAAAACCGTGTTGGATGCGTTGTACGGGTTGAAAGGACCGTAAGCGATCGTGAGGCCGTGAAGAAAGGCAGCGCTTGTGCTGCGAAGTATGTGTGGGTGCTGGAGTGAGCTTGTCAAAGCCAGCAATGTTGGAAGAAAAATGAAAAAACACTGCCTTGCGAGGCCAGTGTTTGGATGATGATGATAGAGAAGAAGGGAGAGAGAGAAGAGAGTGTGTGTTGACGAGTGTGCGCGCGCTCAGTCAAGCGTGCACGCTCGTCCGCCGAATGCCAAGATTCTGTGAGACTGAGCTACCCGGCCGACACGACGCATTGAAACAAGCGAATTATATCCGCTACTCCAACTTTGTTTGTCTAGCGGATGGCAGAAGAGTGCAAACAGATGGGAAAGTCAACATCACCATCTCCGTCAGTGGATCACAGAACGATCTTCCCTCTAACGAAATCGAATTTGAGGTTTTACCAGTAGCGGAGCCATTCATGATATTGGGCAAACCTTGGAAGACGGCTCTTCATGCTATCCAGTTTTACGAGCTCGACATTATCTATGTTCCCGACTTCTCTAAGCATAGCTTTATCCGCAGTTGGATCCCGTTGATGTCTACCACAGCAAGACAACGGGATATACCTGTGCCGGATACACCTATGGCGGCTATACGCATGCTCATTGCTGCCCAACCATGCATGCCCAACATCGAAGATCTAGAGCGGTCAATCCTCGACTCAGCACATCAAGACGAGGGAAACGAGCCAGTTGTTTTCGAGATGCAAGCTGTAACAGAAGAGAATGAATTGGCCGATCTTTCTATGTCATGGTCAGAATTGGATAGCGAGCAACCTGTCAAGCGTCAAGTCAGGTTCGAGGAAAAGGCGGATCCAGAAGAACTGCTCGACTTGCAGCGTAAATTGCCTCTGAACGATTTCGACGTTCTGTATGAAGCCAATAGACTTGCTCAACGAGAGCAATTCCAACCATACCGAGTCAATGGCAAAGAGAACGATATCTCGGAAGAACGAGCAGAGCGTATTGCAGCTTTACTCGAGAAGCAGTTTGGCACTGAAGGTACCGCGGCAGAGCGGCAACATCTACGAGCGTTACTTAAGGCAAAACATCTAGCATTTGCAGAAACCTCAGCTGATTGTAAACAGAACTGTAAGGTCATCTGTGACCCCGTTCTGATTATGGAACCGCCCAATACGGCTCGTCGCTCAAAGTCACAACCACTTTCGCCCCCGCAAAAGGAGTTTCTGCATCGACAAGTGCGCGAGCTTATCGAAAATGGGTTCCTCGTTAAAATTGATGAAGATGGAGTTTGTTGGATCTCTGAAACGCGTATTGTACCAAAGCCAGCAGCGGAGATCGACTCAAATGTCTCCATTGAAGAACTGCGTAAGCAAGTCAATGCATCTCTCAAGAAGGCCGGCTTACCATATGATCCAAACCTGGAAGACCCGACGCCAACCACTGCACCGCCACCTACTGCAGAGACAACCAAAGCACGATATCATCTAGTCCATAACTACGCGCCAATTAATCGATACATGCGAGATGCAGCATTTGTTCCAGGCGATATCACGCTGAAGGCATCTAAGCTGTCAAACAAGCGTTATCTGTTCAAGGGCGATGGTTGCGCCGGATTCTTTATTGTTGCGAACTCAGAGCTTGCTACTATGCTCTCTGTTACCTATATTGAGGATCTCGGCTTCTACGGGTATACGGTCATGCCATTCGGATTCAAAGTGGGGCCTTCTCTTTACTATCGCTTTATCACAACAGCGTTTGGCGATCTGTTCGATAGGGATAGCGATTTCTGGATGGATGACGTAGCGGCAGGGCATCAAGACTTCGGTGCCTACTTCACTTGGCTCAGGGTTTTCCTCGATCGGGCCATTGACTCTGGGTTCACACTGTCCGTGAACAAGTGTCGGTTCCTTTACGAAGAAATCACATTCTGCGGTCAAGTAGTAGGTCAGAAAGGCATTAGCATTGATCCCAATCGCCTTCGAGCCATCGTCGATTGGCCAAAGCCCAAGACCGTTCGCGAGCTAATGGTTTTCCGAGGAGTCTGTTCATACTTGCGCTCCAAGATACCCGGCTTTGCAAAGATCTTTGGACCTATGGATGAACTCACGCAACGAGTGGAGAACTATGATCAAAGTCTCGAAACCAGCTGGACCAACAAGCACGACGCCGCGTTTCTCCGAATCAAGCATGCATTGGTCAATTCTAAAGTCCTCAAAGAGCCAAGGTACGACAGACCGTTCGTCGTTCACAGTGACTGGAGTCTCGCAGGCATGGGAGCAGTACTCATGCAAGAGTACGAGATGTACAAGGATGACTCGGGCAATTGGCAAGTCATTCTAGAACCCTTGCAAGAGAGTTCGACAGAAGAAAAGGCAGAACGAAAATGGGTTGCTTTCCCAATTGCTTATGCTAGCAGAAAGCTATTACCATCGGAAAAGCGGTATTCGGCTCACCTCGGCGAGTTGGCAGCAGCAAAGTTCGCTCTCGACAAGTTTTCCCCATATACCTTTGGTCAACAAATCATACTCGTAACAGACTGCACGGCCTTGCGCGACATCTTGCGATCAGATAAGATGCCTGTTGCACATGCCAGGTGGCGTGAGCAGCTTTTAGCCTACAACATTGTGGATGTTCGACATTGCGCTGGCCGACGACATCAACTCGCACATGGCCTATCTCATCGACCGGAAGCCAAGACGGACGATCCTAGCAAACCTCTGCAGGAGAATGGCCATTTATTTGTTAACACAATCAGCAGTGATTCGGAAAGCAACGAAGAAAAGGCACAGCGTTATCTCGAGCTTGACTCGGCAATAGGTCCGTTGCTTAGACGGTTTGAGGGAGACAAACTGGAACCTCTTTTGCGCTTTCTTCTCTTTCTCGAGCAACCACAGTCCGAAGCTTTGCAAAAGAAGATGCATCGGCAAAGCGCTTACCAAGTAGTTGGAGACGACTTTGTCTATCACCAAGATGGCGAAACTTTCCAAGTTATACCACGCAAGGAAGCTCTCACCTATGTGCAAAAGGTTCATTCGCGAAGCCATGCCGGGATCTCAGCCACGATTCACATACTTCGATTGCAGGAAGGCATTCATTGGCCGCTCATGTGGAGAGACATAAGAGATACGCTCAAACGCTGTCAAACCTGTCAGCAATTCGGCCCTCGAAGAACTAGCAGCATTGACCCAGTTATTGTCAATTCGCCCATGTCTGTTTGGGCTATGGATTTCATCAGCCTACCGATCTCGCACAGCCGTAGCAAAGTCTTGGTCATCGTCGACTATTTCAGTCGCTTTATGTGGGCTTTCGCTTGCACCAATCAGCGAGGTCGTGACGTAGTCAAAGCATTGCAGGAGCTCTACGATTCTTTAGGAGTGTTACCAGGCCGTATTGTATCGGATGGTGGGTCACACTTCGATTGCGCTGAAGTTGCAAACTACCTCGCCAAGAAAGAAGTTGAGCAACACATCGTCAGTGCTTATGCACCTTGGATCAATGGACTAGTCGAGCGACATAACGGACTGCTTGTGCAAACGCTTCGCAAGCTCGTTGCAACCCCGTTGGTGGAAAGTGAATCCAAATCTCAGCAATGGGTACCATACCTGTCAATCGCGGTTCGAGAGTTAAACCGCAGGCCTATTGAGGGCATGTCAAACTGGTCGCCAGTGGAGCTGATGTTTGGGTTCACAATTAAGGATGCGAAAGAGGGCCAAGGTGAACAAGTACCTGATATCAATGCAATACGCAGCCAGCGCGCTTTCGTCGATGTCATGCGGGTGGAAGCCTTGTCAACTCTTGAAGAAGCACAGGCAAAGAGAGTAGAGCACAGCACTCCATACCAAAGCTCCTTCGTCTACAAGCCCGGTGATTTGGTATTACGACATCAAACTTCGCTGGAGTCAACTTACTCCACTCAAGCAAAGCTAGCACCTCGCTGGGTAGGACCGTACGCTGTGTCATCGAAGCAGAGGAAGACGTATATCATTCGAAGTCTTATCGACGGGCAGGAAGAACGAGTACATCAAGACCGACTGAAACCTTACTGGCCTGAGCAAACGACCAACAATCATTAGCAGTTACCAACGCGATCCAAAGCAGCAATGTTGTCTCATCTTCGCCATTACCCTTGCATTCACCCTTCAACAGCATAGCAGCATAGCAGCATTTTCGGCACACTCGCAGCACTCGCAACATTTGCAACATTCGCTGCATTTAGCAACCCCTTTTCCACTTGCATTCCTTTCGCCATCCTCGGATGGTCTAGCAGCACTTTCTCTTATCTGCGATTCAACTCGCTCACCAACTTCCCATTTCTCATTCCTCGGCTCCAGATATGGTTCTAGTCGTCGTTTCTAATCTCTTTTTGTAGCAGTTCTGTTGTTAGTCTCCGGGACGTAGCCTTTCTTTGCAGGGGCACCTGTCACCGGATTTCATGTTCCGTTAAGCGTGACGTGTTTTGTCAAGCGCGACGTGGCTGTCCGAATCCCGAGAAATTGGAATTTGCTCAGTTTTCGTCGTCGCAGCTCAGCAGTCTTTCTTTGTAGTTACCATCATCATCCAACAGCATCTTTAGCATTCCTGATTTTGATTCTCGTCTTCTCCATATCATCCTCTTGTCACCAGTTTGAGTCTTTGTCAACGCTTATGTTTGTGACAAATACCGTCGTGATCGTGAACAAGGAACGACCAACACTCAGCGAGTCTGAACTGATTCAGATGAGCTGCTGCTTTGGCGGTGCGAGGGGTGTCGTTGAGAGCTTGTTGTGATGGCAGTTGCGGTAGCGCAGAAGTCGGTGTGACCGGTGTGGTAGGAGCCGCCACGTCGAACTTCTCATCGTCGTCGTTGTCGTCCTTCTTCCCCTCCTCCTCCTCCTTCTTATCGATGACGGTTGACTGAGTGTGATGAAGATGCAACTCAGGATGAGATTCAAAAAAGGACTTGAGAAAGTCATGGACACGATCTAGAGGCCATTTGGTGGGTTCGAATCGGCTGGACAGTCGATCTTGCAGGAGTGCAGAGACGTCGCCAGCAAGAGGTGACGAGGTTGAGATGATCTGGTTGTCATCAAGGCATGACAGGAGCAAGACATCAAGCTGAGATTCAAGCTTGGTGAGCTGCGCCTTATAACTGGCGGTGGAGCCGGAGCTGGACTGATGCGAGGACGGTAAAGATGCCATGATGCATCACTAAATGCGAACTAATCTTGTGTCAGTTTCAGGTCACGGCAGGCTGCCGACGCCAATGGCAACACCACACGCTGATTCGAGCTCAGATGGGTGACAAGGAGCGAGAGAGAGGGAGAGAGAGCAAGTGTCGAGGTGGCGGTAGCGGTAGCGGTGGCGACGGCAGTAGCGGAGGGTGGTGGTGGTGGTGGTGAGATGCAGAGCGCACATGCAACCATGCTCACCAAAAAGATGGTGAAGCGAGTGTAATTCGGACGTTTCAATACGTCGTGTCGGCCGAGATATTCAGTCACACACAAAAAACTCGGCTTTCGGCAGACAAGTGTGCACGCGCTCAGTCAAGCGCGCACACTCGTCTCTCTCTCTTCTCTCTCTCTCTCTCTCTCTCTCTCTCTCTCTCTTTCTTCGACTCGACCAGGACCACGTCATGTCTCGAGTTGGTTTTGGACCTTCGTGGACCTATCACAAAGGCTCACTTGTAGCTCAGCTCGGCTGAGCCGGCAAACACAGATGCCAACATTGCGCGCAGAGTACGCTACAACATTTATGTCAGCGGCTTGGACGAACAGAGCTATCCGGTCCTGAAACAATTGGATGAGCTGGCCAAAAACATGACTCCAATGCTATTTGGTCTGAGCTCCTACGGTACCAATCAATTTGACCACAACTTTGCTCATTACGTCTGCGATCTTGAAAACAACGACGACAAGGTGGCGGCTCGCCAACAACTTGATGCGGCCGAGGGCAAATGCCCGCTCATCCAAGGAACACCCATGCGCAGTCCTACGGCCTTACTGCAAAGACCGACCAATCGGATTTTCGCCACAGGCCAGAGCAAACGAATGCGTGGAACAGGCCAAGATGATGCTGGGCTGAGTGGAGAGCCTCGAATCAAGCGGCTGAAAATCAGCTTTGCCTGATCGGCATCATCATGACGCAGCTGTTGCCTCGACCATTTGTATACGATGGAAGCCCAGACGGCTCGCATTTGCATGAAATACAGCTAGCATACAGAGAACAGAAGACGCGGAACGTTACCGATCGGACCAGGGTCTTGATTAGAGATTTGCTGCAAGCGAAGACAAGCCTCAATGAAATGAAGCGCCTGGCATAGTCAGATCGAGCTCGTCGTTTAGAAAGGATCTGGCCCAGGCAAACAGCTCTGGATCGTTTGCCAGGAAGGCCCACTGCGGGTGGCCTATTTCGACACCTGGCGCTGTGGCGTATTGGAAGTGGTCGCTGTTGCCTGATGGAAGCGGCGTTGTCAATCCTGGTGGCAGGGAGAAATGCGACGATGGAGTCGCAGGTCCAGGTAATATCTGCTGCGCGGGATGCGGGCTGGAAGAGATGCGAGGAAAGAGCCCGGTTTCGGAGCCTGGTGTGGCAGTGTAGATGATACGTGGCGAGCTAAGCGGATGCGATACATTGGAAAGACCGCGTTGCAAAGAGGGCGGCGGGTTGCGAGACAGCTGTCGATCACGATCGGCACCAGCAAGGGGTGGAAGAGTTGCGTCTGTCTGCTGCATCGCAGAAATACCGGGAGCCATGCCATTTTTGCGGTGAGAATGACCGTTGGTGTATCCGGCACGACTATGGTCATTGGCTGGCGCCATGGATGAAGTGGCGGCATGGGGACGGCCGTATGTCTCGGCGCCGCGCTCGACAGAAGGCGTTGTGGGGTTGGTCTGATGGACCTGTTGAGAGCTTTCCATGTTCAAAAGCTGGTCGATGTACCTGGCATACGACAAACTTGAGCCGCTCTGGTGCGATGTCCAGTTACCGCCCTTGCGCAGGTACTCGGAAACGCGAGAAACCAGCTTGACGATCCTAGCGGAGTTGATAAAAGAGTACGTGGGCGCCAGTTTTGTGAGTTTGAGTGCAATGACAACGGCGTAGGTGGCGGTGACGCAGATTGAATTGTAGGAATGGGCGAGCCGTTGCGGCGAAGTGCGGTCGAGGAAGTCTTCGAGATATCTGATGGAAACAGAGTGCAGATCCGAGACGATGCGTGTGGCCATGGAAGGTTGCAGCGTGGGCCATTGGAGTGGTAGTGAGAGGAGCTGCATACGAGCATAGCAGATGTAAAGTGAGCCCAGCTCGAGGCGAAGTGGACGAGGATGGGTGGCCGATCGTGAGGGATTGACGACCCAGCGCTCTTCCCAAGACGAAAGATCGCGGTGGCAGCGGTCCAAATAGTGTCTGATCCACGCGGAATCTGCCTCTGACGATGAAGAAGGTTGAGCCGCCTGCGAGGTTGTCGAGTTGGTGGTATTGGTAGTGTTGCCAGAATTTGGGCCAGCGCGACCACTAAGGAGGCGGAAGAGCTCCTTGTTTTGCGCCAGCTGGGAACGAAGTTCGATGAGAGCCACAAAGACCACGTCAGTATGGAGTGCCTCCGGATGGAGATGCCAGCCACGTGAGAACTCGACGATAGGATCTTTGGAGAGGAGCGAGACGCGACCAGTGTATTGTGAGGAGGAAGCTTCGTGGAGCCAAATGTGCATCCAGGCTCTCTCTTTGTTGCGCTGATGCCAAATCTCTTGCTGCTTAGCAAGACCGCTCTCTGAAGCCACGCGGTCCTGTCCAGCCGAGGTGTTCGAAGTATTCGCTGTCGGAGCAGAGACAGGCAAAGTCTGAAATTGTTGCGACGTGGAGAGGACCCTGGAATGCATGTCGAGATCCGTGGCTACACGAATAGCGTGACCTAGTAAGGTCCATGATCGATCCTCAGACGGATTCTGCGTCGGGCGAAGATAGGCAGCGAGCATGAGGAATCCTTGAACGATTTCTACGGAGCGCAGGTTCTGGCAATAGATGGCCGGAAGAAGAACATTGTCGATGTGGAGTTTGAGGTCGTTCATGATGCGAGGTGCAGTAGGAAAGTCGGAGACAGTGGCTGCGAGCCAACACATGGTTGTAAAGAGGAGGCTGGAGTGAGAGCGAATGTACTGATAGGAGTGAATGCGAGGGTCGAAGAAGGAGAGGAGCGCTTCTAGTTTGACCATGAAAGTTTCAAACAGAATTCGACTGGTCTCGAGGTCCATGATACCCGCTGACACTGGATCCCACTCGTCTCGAACGTCGGAGCGAACGCTGTGGAGATTGTGGAGCAGCTGCGAGGACTTGCCATAAGAAGCATTGCTGAAAAGCGTCGTAGGCGATTCCTGAGGTAGAATAGGTTTATCGGGCAGCAATTCCTCGGACTCGTCCATGGCTACTGCAGCAGGTTTGGTGTCGGGCTCGCTTGTGAGGTTGGCCTCGTGCTGGAAGCGTGCAAGTTTTGCCTTGGCCTTCTTGAGCCGCTGGTATTCTGGGCGAATACAAGTAAGGCCGTGGTCGAGACATCGCTTGCACTGTGCAGGACCATCGGAAATGCATTTGACCTTGCTGTTGCGGCATGCGACGCAAGCGAGAATCTTGGAAGGGTATGGATGGCCGGCAGCGCTGGTGGAAGTGCTGGCTAGAGGGCGTGAGTCTGCGCTTAGACCGTCGTTGGATGATGTGGGTGAATGTTTGACCTTTGAAGCCTTCATGGTGAGGTGAAAGGAAAGGTGCTGCGTTCGATTGGCATAGAGTTGAGCAAACAGAGTGGCGTTGAAGCAGCACTGGATGAATAGCGAAATGACAGCTCAGTCCGAAATGAAAAAGCTGGCGGAAGCCGAGAGCTCAAGATCTGCTACGAGGCGGGACGTAGGCATCGACAAACAAGATGAGTGGGTGATCCGATAGAGTGGGTTCGGCCTCTTGCTGTTCTTTTGTGTTTTGAGCTGCGCCACACCAATCGTCAATGCGAGCTCGATACCAGCAACTGGAGGACCGTCTGCAGACGAGCGTGGGAGTGGACGTGAGGTGGGAAAGGTGGGTTTTGGGAGCGGATGAGGCACTAGCAAAGATGGTCACTAGAGTGGTACGGGTGGTCAAAGCAAGGATTTCACCAAATGATTTTGCAGCTTCTGGAAGCCAAAGTGACCGGCAGCGCATGGTCCGGTTTGGCAGCTGCGCTCACGACACCAAAACTGCGTCTCTTCCTGCGTCTCTCCACAGCCAAGGGAGCGTTTGGCGCGTAAGATTTAAGACCAAAACGATGCATTTCCTCCACGCTTGGAGGAAAACATGACGTTTTGTTGATCGTGACCGTGTCGCAGGCTACAATTACCGAAAAAAAGTGGACAAGATCGGATTCCCCAAGAGTCGGAGTCGGATCCAACCTCCTTCATCATCAGCTTGATTTGCCGCTGCCGCCAACAATACTGAGACTCATGCTACTGATGCACAGGGACCTACGTTGCTCATCTCATCCTAGAATCAGAAAGCACAGGCCCTCTTGTCATAGTTTGTGCAGCAGGGGATATTTATTGTCAAGATTGCATTTTTGGCTTATGCGGAAAGACCATCTACGACAGCTTGACATCGCTGGCAAAGGCGATCGGCCTCGGCCTCCTTGCGCAGCGTACGACAGCGAGGACATTTGTGGCGCAATGAGCGACGGATACGGATGCTCACGCCGTCATCGTAATCTTTCGTTGACAAGGCACCGTCAGTAGCGGGTTCGTCTGACTCTAACACGTTCACCCTTGCGACGTTGAAGAGCTCGGTCAATTCCGACCCTAGCGAGCAAAAGAAAAAGAAAAATAATAATAATAATAATAATAATAATAAATTTGCACAAGGTCAGTCAGGATTCCATGTCTCAGTGAAAGTGGTTGCTAGTGTCAGACGTCTTGCTTGAAAGGTGACTTACCATATGTCTTGAGGCTCGATGCTAGCTGCTTTTCGGTGCTCTTTGTGATCAGGTCGATCTCGACTTCGAATGATGTCTTGATCTCAGAGGCTTGCCTCGCTTCTTCTATCATCATCAGAGAGGCATCGCGAAGCTTCAATAGCTGCTTGCAGTCTGCAGCAGCCTCAGCATCGTTCCAAAGCTCTTCCACCGTAGGCCAGCCTGCCGAGAATACCGAAGGGGCTCCTTTATTATCTACAGCAGGATCGCTGCTGGCACCATTGTGGAAATGGAAGATCTCTTCGCACAGGAAAGGTGTAATCGGGGCCATGATTCCCGTCATCGTCCTCAAAGTTTGGTCGAGGACTGCCACCATCATCTTGCGACGACCGTCTTCAATGCTGTCCAGGTACAGACTATCCTTACCAATATCGAGGTACAAATTCGACAAAGTTGCGTTGGCAAACTCGGTCAATCGACGAACCACTTGTGCAAAGTCATAGGCTTCGTATGCAGCGGCGCAGGCTCGCTCGAGCTTGTAGAGCTCTTGCATCGCGAATCGGTCCAGCTGTTGGGCCGAGATTCACGTTCGGATAGAAACAAGCTACAATCAGCCTCGTCTTTTCTCTACTTGTCGACCTCCGAGCAGCGCTTGTACTTACCAGCTTCATCTTTGCCCGGTCAAGCGGGGCTACGTTGCCAGTGGCAGGTAGATTTGCCAGCATGAAGCGTGCCGTGTTTCGAAGCTTCCGCAGCGTCTCGGCTGTCTTGCTGATAATCTCATTGCCGATGGGCGGATCCGTCGTATAGTCACTTCGCGCTACCCATAGTCGTAATACATCCACGCCATACGCTGGCTCACCGGCGCCCTTGCCGCCCTGAATGATACTCAAGGGGGATACGACGTTGCCCAGACTCTTGCTCATCTTTCGACTCTCATTGTCCAGTACGTAGCCATGTGTCACCACCGCTTTGTACGGGGCAACGGGCTTCTGACCCTCGGGTGTGGTGGCAACCGCCGTGATGAGCGAAGATTGGAACCATCCACGATGCTGGTCAGAGCCCTCTAGATAGACATCTGCGATGCTGCCCTGGCGTAGATGGGCGCTTCCACTTGGGTCGAGTGCCATTTGATCCTTGAGTGTCGCCCACGAAGTACCGCTGTCGAACCACACATCCACGGTATCTTCACCTTTGCGCCACGAGCGCTTTTCTTCACGGTATTGAGGCGCAACAAACACTTCGGCATCCGCCTTCCACCAGAAGTCCGTGCCTTCAGTCTCGAGCACGGATGCAATGTGTTCGATGTTTTCCACCGTCATCAGCGGTTCGTCCGTCACAGCATCGTAGAGCACAGGGATTGGAACACCCCACACACGCTGGCGAGAGATGCACCATTCCGAGCGCCCCAAGATGAACGACTCGAGCCGCGCGCGCGAGTTGGCAGGCACAAATTTGACGTCGCGCAGTGCTTCAATTGCTTGCTCCTTGATGCGATCCAAATTGGCGAACCACTGTGCTGTCGCTCGCACAATGACGGGCTGTTTGGATCGCCAGTCATATGGAAATTTGTGGCGCAGCGTCTGGGCACTGATCAGCGCACCTCGCTCCTTGAGGATTCTCATCACTTCTTGCGCTCCTTCGCTCAGCACCTCCTTGCCCATCAGCTGTCTTCCGAGGGCAAAGCCATCGTCCACGGACCCTTCCCCGTACGGAGCATCCAGTTGCAAGATGTCAGCAGAGTAGCGGCCTTCGTCGTCGACGGGAGAAAAGATTCCCTTGCGCTGAATGTAACCCTGTTGCTTCCAGATTTGGTAATCTTCTGCGCCGTGGGCTGGTGCGGAATGCACCAGCCCGGTTCCAGAAAGCGCCGTGACGTAGTCGGCCATCAAGATCGGTCGTGGTTCGCTGCCGGGAGCAGTGAGCGGCGAGCAATAAGTGGAGTCGCAGAGATCCGCGCCACGAACGCGAGTCAGCTCATCCAGCGGACCAAACGTTTGAGCATTGGCACCCTGCTCTGTCCCAGACAGGCTGGATGGCAGCGCTTCTAGGGCCTCAATCCGGTCAGTGCCGACGATATAGATAGGACCCTCCGTGCCTTTTCTTCGTACAATGCTGTATTCGAGCTCCGGGTTGACATTGATAGCCATGTTGGATGGCAGCGACCATGGAGTGGTAGTCCAGATGATGGCACTAAGATCTTTGGAGGCGTTGGCGTACATACCGAGCTTCTCCAACAGCGCAGTGCCCGGAAGGAGCTTAAATGCTACGTAGACGGCTTTACTGAGATGGTCCTCGCGATACTCTAGTTCCGACTCGGCCAAAGCAGTGCGATTGGATGGCGACCAGTAGACGGGACGGTACTGGCGGTAAATGAGGCCCTTGCGGACCATTTCGCCAAAGACGCGCAGCTGACGAGCTTCGTAGCCCGGGTCGAGTGTTCGGTAGGTTGCCTTGTTGCTCCAATCAGCCATGATGCCAAACTGGCTAAATTCGGCTTTCTGCGTCTCGATTGCCTTGACAGCTTCCTTGTGCGCTCGTTTTCGGATCTCATGAGCAGATAGCTTGTGTCTGTCTTCGGCGCTTATGTTAGCGAGCGCTTTCGCTTCGATCGGCAAGCCATGGCAGTCCCATCCTGGCATGTAGTGTACGCGCATCCCTCGGAGCACTTGAAAACGATTTGTGATGTCTTTTAGGATCTTGTTGAGTGCATGACCGCAGTGCAGGTTACCGTTCGCATATGGTGGACCGTCGTGAAAGACAAATTCGCCTGACGAGTGGGACCTCGAGCGTTGCCATTGATACAGCTCGCCGCACGTTCGATCGTAGAAGAGCTTGTCGCGCTGAGCAGCGTTGGCTCGAATGCCAAAGGGTGTGTTGGGAAGCTGCAGTGTGTGCGAGAACTCCTTGGATCCCTTGCCATGTTGTGTCTTCTCCCCGTTGGCGCTTTGCTTTTTGAGCTGCAGAACGGAGGCGTGGAACCGCCTCGCTCTTGGCTCTAGTGTCGGCCCATGGAGTAATTCGAGAGTTGAACCTTGAGCATACAGCGACGATGCTGTTATTCTTGCGAGTGATGACCTCGAGTTGATTTGGTTCGAAAGAACTCGGCACCGTGCTGACAGGGTGCCGCGTACTGCGGCAAGGTGCACCAACGACATCATGGACACAGGCAGTGCAGTGCAGTCTCGTTGGCCTCGACAAGCCCGATCAGCCCTTCCTTGGCCCCTTGACGGTCTTTTTCGATCGAATGCAGCCTTCGGAGTGCTGTTGTTGGGAGCTGCCGTCCATGTCAGAACCTCGTCGTTGTCAGCAGTGAAGAGGTAAGACTGGATCCTCTCCACATTGGCATTGCAGGTTAGGACAAGAAGCACCTCTTCTTCCAAAAAAAAAAAAGCAAAGATCCCGAATTCCGATCTGATTTTTCGGCCTTGTGTTTGTTAGCAAAGAGCCTTACATTCAAGTCCATTTTTCTCCAGACTCAAAAGGGTTCTTCGCATCGGCTCCGAGGCATGTCGAATGGATTGCGCACATTTGCAGCCTTGAAATGTCACCACTTCCATCACCTCCTTCTCCATCCATCACCTCTCTTCATCTTGACCTTCTCTTTTCGTCCAACAACCTTCACACCCGTACCACGAACCGCATGATGCGGTCTTGTGCACCAGTCCTCTAGTGTCATAACCACTGACCCTTTACTGAATTCGCACGACGTCGCCTCAAAAATGCATCAGCAGCCGTTGGATCTATAAAGTTGCCGTGTCTTTAGTCGTTGTGTCCTTTGGCGCTCGAAGCTCTGCCTATCCCCTCGACCAAAACTTCGCTGCTCATATCAAGCTCCAAGACGGCAACATCTGTGCACAGTATCAAGATGCCAGGATACGATCCAGTGCGCGATGCCGGCGGCTCCGACCGATCTTCTCCACCTCCGAATCACCATTACGAAAACGGTGCTCGTCCATCACCTTCGGCTTCTGCGTATCTACAGCACTCTGCTAGATATCCCGAAGATAGCTCGGCTCCTGGACGAAGCTTCTCTGGCAACAATCTTGACAGGTACGGCGAATCATACGGGGCGTACGGCCATCAAAGCGCGCACGATCCTTGCGCCAGACCCGTCATCATGTCTCCGAGATCATCTTCTTTCGTTCTCCCGCAGCAACCGCGCTACGCTGAGCACGAGATTGCAACACATTGCTACGACCGCAGCCCTCGCCACTCATTGCACGGCGAGACACCTCCGCAGCCAGCACGCCGCAGCGCATCCATCGCGGATCTTGTCGCTGTTAGCGAAATGACGGAAGCAGAGCATGACAGGCACCGCGAAGCCCATAGATGGTCAGCTCACTATAGCGAAGATGTAGCCGCAGATCACAGTATGAGCAGGTCTAGTAGCGCATCTGGCGGATTCCAAGGCTCATCAACGTCGCTCCCTCATAGCTCTTCCTATCATCGTATCTCGACTCAAGTGCCACGCCAGACGGGTCGCTCAGAACGCAGTCCTAGCATGGCGCATCTGCTCAACGAGGGCACCGCTGGCGCTCTTCAGGATCGACCACGTTCCAGCTCGCACTCCTCAGTGTCTTCGCATGTCTCGCATCAACCTACACAGCACCACCATAGTCAGATGTCGCCTCTAGGTCACCCTTCTTCACATCCAGCCCCTGGAACAGGACATGTCCGGGACCGCTCTGCTGGGAGCCATCAAGCCGCCAATGCCGCAGGCTCCTACCGCGTGAGCTCGCCCACCAGCGCTTATCCGCCAGGCATGCATCCCCAAAGCCTATCCACGCTGAACCGAGGCGGCTCTAGCCCTGGCCTTGGCCCTGCTCACGTAGGACATCCTGTCGAAAGGGCTCGCTATGCATCCCAGACTGGCTCGGTAGGTCACGGGCCCTTGCCCCGCTCCGGGTCAAACTCATACGCCTACACGAGTGCTTCCTCAAGTCCAGCCTCTAACCCGCATGCGCATTTGCAGCCTTCGCCATCACATCGCTTTGCTGTACCTGAGGTACCTTTCGCCCGATCACCGGAAAGTAGGCGTGTGCCTTTGCCACAGTCGCCCACCTCTGCGCACAGCGCCCATCCCAGATCGTCGCTGACACACGGACCTGCGTCAACCTGGAATGGCGACGAATACGAAGCAACACCATCCGTGGGCATGCCTCCTCCCTCGATGAGTGCGTCTCCTCGGCGCGGTAGCCTGGCCAACTCGATGCATCATGCCCAGCGACACCCTCCGACCACGCCCGGCAACGGCATGCCACCAACTCCAGGCAGCGCAACTTCCCAAGGTGGCTACCCTGTCACACCTGGATCCCGTTCTTTGCCACCCCACACGCCAAGCTCGGCATATCCCCGGTACGGAGGCGACAGTTCCGAAGAAAGTAACTACTTCCCTCGCATGGATGCATACGCATTAGGCAGCTACGATCAGGCTCGGGAGCGGTCCACCAGCTTGACAAGCCCACAACTTGGCCAGCGTGAGCATCCTGGCCATGCTGCCGGTGCGGAATACGATGCTGCTTCAGACTCTCATCGTGGTTATGGCGATGCTTCCTACACGGTACGCACGCCCGGATCCAGCTACCACGCCGGCGGAGGAGGTCGCTCGAGCATGCATCCTCCTTCGTCTCTGCCTCCGTCTGCAGCGTCTCCATCGTTTGGTTCACAGCGACGCAGTCACAGTATCAGCGACGAGCAAGAGCTGGGCTTCTCCAATGGCCGAACCCATGCCTCCAAGGGTGCCCAGCATGTCAAAGCTGAGCATGCGCACCATGAAGCGGAGGACCGTCAGGCGAGCGCTCACGTTGCACCTAGCAATGCGGGAGAGGAAGAAAAAGTGAGTGTAGACCCGCATCATCCGGTTTCGAAAAGCTATGACGCACATAGGTCGAACAACCGTCAGCCTAGCTCAGCTATCTCCACGTCTGAACGAGCGCATGTCGCCGCATCGTCACCGCGACACCACCCGGCGCAGCAAGTCGAGATCAAAAGATCTCGAGAGCCATCCGTGGCATCCGACCGCTCGGACCGTCGCGCTGAACCAGAGGCCGAATCCGTGCAAGAGGCGCACTACCGCGCGCCAACTGAATTGAGTCAGGGACAAAGCGTACTTGAGTCAGCGATTGCCGATGCGGTCGCTCCGCTCCCGCGCTATGCACCCACAAAGCGAGTGTCGCAGCCCCGGCAGGTGATGCGTCCCATTGGAATCGAGGAGATCGATCGAAAGCGTGCGCGATGCCGCAATCCTCTGCGACGCGAGTGGGAACAGCTACATCAAGCGGACAGCCGAGAAACTTTGGACGAGATCCTGCGCGACTTCCATACCAAGCTCGCCAGCCAAGGCCTCAAAGATTCGGCGACGAATGGGGAAGCATCGTCGTCAACGGATGCCAAGAAGCGCGCAATCGGGGAGACGCTTGAGGATGCCGAAGAAGTGGCGGACCATTACAACAAGCGTCGAGAAGTAGGCATCCACGGCCGTGAAGAATCGCCCATCATTGCCTTGCGGAAGTTCAACAATTGGATCAAGTCGGTGCTGGTCGGCACGTTCGCTCGTGGACGCGATCCGAACATGGACGGCCGAGTGCGACCGCGGGGTGGACGTGTGCTAGACCTGGGTTGTGGCAAGGGAGGCGATTTGAAAAAGTGGGACAAAGTGCGGCCGAGCGGTCTGGTGGGAGCGGATATCGCAGCAGTCTCGATCGAGCAGGCGATCGCGCGCCATCGCGACAACAACAGCGGCTTCCCGGGCGACTTTTTCGCATTCGACTGCTTCTCGACGACACTGACGGAAGTGATCCCACGCGAGCTGCTGGAGCCCATGTTTGACAATGTGACGCTCCAGTTCTGCATGCACTACGCCTGGGAGAGCGTGGAGAAGGCGAGGGTGATGCTGGACAACGTGTCGCGGTATCTGCGCAAAGGAGGAGTTTTCATCGGCACGATTCCCGACAGCCGCGAGCTGCGGGACAGGATGGCTGCCAGCTCTCACCCAGAGGATCGTTCGTTTGGCAACCGATATTACAAGGTGATTTTCGACCAGATTGAGACCTGGCCTGCATTTGGCAACCGATACACGTTCTTCCTGGAGGATGCGGTAGAGAACGTTCCGGAGTATGTGGTCGAATTCGACGTGTTCGAGGAGCTGGCGCAAGAGGTGGGGTTGCGATGCATCTATCGCAAAAACTTTGCCGAGATCTACCACGACGGGTCTAGGGAGAATGAGTATGGCCGATTGTTGGAAAGAATGAAGGTGGTGGACAAGTATGGCTCATTAAATCTGGATGAGGAGATGTGGCAAGCAGCGACATTGTACCTCGGCTTTGGATTTGAAAAGATGTGACGGGCTTGCTTAGAAGCAATCGATTGTATCTGTACCATTCTCGAAAGCTTGTGACTGGGGTGTGAGCTGGCTGATTGAATCAATAGCCGATCGTACTTTGCGCAAAAGCAATTCAAGCGCAGTAGCCCAACGCTAGAGCATACTTGTCGACGCACACTCAAAGGAAAGCTTATGAAGCTCTTGTCCGGCTCGTACAAGAATGCTGCTGATGGGAGAGGAGGGATGCCGAGGGATCACGCATCACAACATGAGCCGCAGTAATAGAGGTGTGAGCTAGACAAACAAGTGGAGAGCTTGTATCGTGGCCGCACTGTTGATACAGAGTAGTTGATTAATGTGGGGCGGGACGCGATCTGCATCGGTCTCTGCTGCTCGGATCGAGTCACGTCGACACTTTGTTCGGGGTGCATGAGATGACGTGAATTAGGCTTTCTTTTTGGTGGTGTGGAGTCAGAAGATGTGAGACGCACATGCCGGCGGGTGCTAGCAAGCTGGTCTAAAGAGGCAAGCAGTGGAACGAGTTGGCCCCCAAGTTTCTGGGTGTGAGGGCGTACAAAGTCATATGGCGGAAAGGTGGGGCTTGATCGGGGCAAGAAGCAGTTGACCACGCCGTGTGACCTCTGGCGTCTGTGTGTGTGTGTATACAGTAAGAGAAAGGTTGTCTAGTCGCGTGAAATTCAAAATTCCGACTTTTTTCCCTTTTGATTTCGATGGTCGCAGCACAGACGGGTGGTGAGCGAACCAACAGCTTCGGAAAGAGACCGAAATAGCTTTGGTGGTCACAGCGACACAGACAAATCACGGTAGACAGGTGACGAGGATGGACATTCTTATGCTGGGCACAGCAAACTCTGAAAGAGCAAGAGCGAGACAGAGATAGAGAGAGAGAAAGAGAGAGTCTCTGCGACGGACCGACAACCGGCAAAGCGGCAAAGCGCCGAATCAGCTCTCGCGTTGTTAACTAGTAGTTGTCGAGTGTCGTAGTCAACTGCAGTCGCAAGCGATTAGGTGCATCTCGATTCGGCAGCTCCCGACGCTCTTCCACATGCTGTCTCTCGACTTGAACACATCCGATCCGGTCATCTCGCCATCCTACTTCCATCATCCGCCCTCCTAAAACTTGCTTCCCGCTCTTCTCGAGACGGCACCATACACGCAGCCTTCTCTCATCCGCTGCTCAATCTCTCCCATCTCATCGGTTGTCCTCTCTCCCTCCTCGCAACGGATCCTTGACATTTTCAACAACCATATAGCACCTAGACTCACCAAGCCCTCAACCGCTGTGCACACAACAATCTCATTTTCGACCTCTCTATCATAGGATCCACGCTCCTAGCACCTTGCTGTTCGCTTCTTACTACGGATCGGCCATCAGCTATTTGCAACATGTCTCGTCAAACGGTAAGCTTCCAAGCAGATCCCCAAGCCCTCTTCGACGTTAGAGACGCCTTGAGCCCTGCTTGAACCTACAATGATTCTGGCCTCGGTTTCGCCGAAGCTTGAAAGCAAGGCCAAATTTAGGCTCTCGGGCTTCCCGTGTCAGCAATTTGTGCGACGGACGCTGACACTCTCTGCCTTTGTGTTCCTACGCCCCATCGCCTTCCTCTCTGCATGGCTCGCACCCTTCCCTTTCCTTCGGCGACGTCCCAACATCTGTACACTCTGCTGATTCACGCTTCGCTTGTTGCACACGGTCAGCCTAACGCACCAATGCCAAGGATGACGGATTCCCAGGCAGGACCTGGCGGTCCTTCATCGCTCAAATTCGCAGCTCTCTCCGTACAGAGCTTTCATCTTGACAGTCCGCCTTTCACCGGAGCCGCCGTTGGAGGCGCTGGTCCGCTTGACGAAGCAGGACAGCGACTTGCCAACCACGACTCGGATCCGCTTTCGCACAGCTTGGACAGCAGCACGTCACATCAGCATCCTCACAGCCCTTCTCGCAGCGGTCGCCAATCCATCAAAGCCGGTGGAAGCAGCCCTCTCTCCAAGGCTGCCAGCTTTTCCACCACAGGTGAAGACCAGGACCCCTACATGCGCTCCATGTCGCAGACGCGCTCGCCTCCACAATCATCATCGCAACACGATCCAAGCGTCAAAACTCCTACTGCAGAAAGACAGTCTCTACTCAACGGCATGACAACTTCCTCGTCCGACGCCTCGTCGTCTTCACAGCCCGCAAGATCGCACCACGGTGCCGACGCCAACACTCATCCGCAATTTCGCTACGATCGGGATGTGCCACAGTGGGATCTTGACGACAAGCTCTCGTCGCGAGAAGCCAGCTCTGCAAGCCTTGCTACGCTCTCGCCCAACAAGCCCATCATGAGCCTCTCCTCGACACAAGCATTCAGTTCTACGGAACAAGCAGAAGCCGATTCCACCTCGATCCGTGCTCATCCCGGCTGGACACAACGCGCAAACAGCAGTCAATCAAATCACAGTCGTGGCTCGCCTTTCCAGGCGGGCTCCGAGGACAGGCCTGCCTACTCGCAATTCTCTGAAGACCTCGATGCGCAAGAAGACGCCGGCTCCTCGGCTGCGGAACGAGATGATGAAGTTGACGGTGTTGAGGGCTTCTCGTCCGATACGCGCCTGCGAGACGGTCGCGTCCCACAGCAAGGTCAGACCAAAGAAGAGTACTCCTTCCCGAGGCATCGCCTTCCTACCAAGATGCGCGACGAGTCCAAGACACCTCTCGTCATTGTCGCCTGTGGTAGTTTCTCGCCGCCTACCTACCTGCATTTGCGTATCTTTGAAATGGCCAAGGACCAAATCATCGAGTCGGGCAAGTACGAGTTGCTTGCCGGCTACTATTCCCCGGTCTCGGATTACTACAAGAAGGAAGGTCTAGCCAAGGCCACGCACAGGGTTCGCATGTGCGAATTGGCCGTAGAAAAGACTTCGACCTGGCTCATGGTGGATGCATGGGAATCGCTCCAAGACGAGTATCAACGCACAGCAGTGGTGCTCGATCACTTTCACGAAGAGATCAACGGCTCCAACAACGGTGGTGTCCTTCTCAGCGATGGCACGCGCAAGAACGTCAAAATCATGCTTCTCGCGGGTGGAGACCTCATTCAGAGCATGGGAGAGCCAGGCGTTTGGGCCACTGCCGATCTGCACCATATTCTAGGTCAATACGGATGTCTGATCGTAGAACGCACAGGTGCCGATGTCTGGTCCTTCTTGCTCTCCCACGATCTCCTTTGGAAGTATCGACGTAATCTCAAGATCGTCAAGCAGACCATCTACAACGATATCTCATCTTCCAAGGTCCGACTCTTTGTCCGGAGAGGACAATCGATCAAGTATCTCCTTCCCAACAGCGTCATTCAGTATATCGAGAACCAGGGCCTAGTGAGTATGCCGCACTTTGAGCTAAAGTCTCCCCTTTGTGTTGTATCATAGGCGACATGTGCTGACTTTTTTTCTCTTCCATGTCTGTTCTTCTGTTCCAATAGTATCGCCTGCCACCCGACGAAGATCTCAAGTCGGAGCCAGAACACCCCAACTGGTGATCTCTCGCACAAGCACCATAATGCACAAAAAGAATGTAGCCAATCAAATTTACACAACCAAAGATACCGTCCGATAACTAGAAAGATTTACCAACAGACCTCATCAAGTCTTCACTCTGGTCCTCATCGTGTTTCTGTCACAGGCTCCACATTCCGTTCAAGTGCTCAGACACAGACGCAAGGAGCAAGAGAGAAAGAAAATGCAATTCATGAGAGATGCGTGACTGAATTGTCGGTCAATTTGATGACATTGAGGAAGTGTGTAACAGTGTGACACAATGAGATCTCTCTCGCTCATTTCCGTCTTGAAGGTGATGGAGATCGTGAATACGAAGGCGATCGCTCGCGGCGTCGAGTGGCTCGCGCAGGAGGAGAGCGCGATCTCGAAGCATCCGATTCTGAACCAGAATAGATCGACCTGGACGGAGAACGGCGGTTGCGTTGGGGTCTCGCATCCAGCGACTGCGAACGAGATCGGGGTGCGCGCGATTTGGAGACGTAAGGCGAGCGTGACAGCGATCTTGAACGCGAGCGTGAACGGGACCGCGAGAGGGAGCGTCTCCTTGGCGAGACTGAGCGCGAGTAGGATCGGGATCGGGATCTCGACCTGGACGAGTAAGAAGAGCATGACGCCGAGCGCGTTCGGCTTCGCCCACGATGTCGTCGGGGGCTCGAACTACGGCTTCGGCTCGGGCTGCGACTGTAGCTTCGACTGCGACTTCGGGAAGAGTAAGAACGGCTGCGGCTGCGGCTCGAGTAGGAGCGGGATCGAGAGCGAGAACGAGAACGCGACGAGTATGATCGGGACGAGTACGACTTGGAAGAGTACGAGCGCGATGAAAGAGAGCGAGACGAATAGGAACTACGGCTGCGTGATCCGGAACTGGTGGAAAGTATGCTTGAAGAGTCGGTATCGCTGTCATCCGACCCTCTGGCTGCCAGAGCTGCCTGCCTCTGCGCAAGCAAGATCTTGGGCGCATTTTTGAGATGCTCTCGCATGTCCTCGGTCAACACACCCAGACCAATCGACGTGAAATAGTTGATCGAGAAGCGAGTGCTTTTGGGGTTGTCCTTGGGGAAGAGACCTTGCCAGTCATCCTGCAGGCTTGGCTCCTTGAATCGCTCGGTGAGCTCTTTGAGTCCGAGCTGCTGCTGCATCTCTTGGAACAAGATCTTGATAAAAATTCTCGAGCTGCTAGTGGTATCTTCTTCGTTCATGTGCACGACGGACAGAGACGCCCAGCTGATGCTGTCAGTCGAGAAAAGGTGGCCAAAGAAGCGGGCGATGTTCCGAAGACGATTCGTTTCGTATCGGTGGATCGTGTCGTAATAGTTGGTGAAGCTTTGTGCAAACGTTTCGGACCACTTGCGATGAAGCTTGCATAAGCGCTCGCCCATGTTGCCATAGAATTTGCTGTACGTTCTCTCCTGTGAGCAGCATTCGACAATCATGTTGCACAGCTCAATATCCTGATCCTCGGGAATCTCGAGCTTGAGCAGCTTGTGAACACTTTCTTCGAAATCGAGCGAAGACATGATGGTGAGGTAGATCGTTCTGCGAAGATTGATGAGATTGGTTTCGGTCCTATCGTGGATTTCGAGCTGGCGCTGTGCGTCATCTTGGTCATCTTGTTCGCTCTCGTCCGATGAGCCTGACTCACTGTCCGCATCTGATCCACTATCATGGCTGTCTTCATCCTCTCCGAGAATCTCGGCTTTAATGGATCGATATCGCTCCTCGTTCTCGACGAACTCTGGGTCCTTCTTGAAGACATTGAGACCTTCTTCAACGTTGAGCTGATCGTCGAGACTGATTCGATGTGTGATTTGATCGTCTTCCTCTACCAAATCCAGCGATTCCGGAATGCGTGGATGGTCTTTGAAGCCTTCGCGGCGCACCTGCGAGAGCACTTCAATCATGTACTGCACACGCTTGCTGATTCCACCTTCGTATAGTACGGCACGGAAGCGGTCAAAGATGCTGTTGTTGGCCTTGGGAGCTTCTTCGGAAAGAAAGGCGCCGACCTCGCGCATGAAACCGACCGCGATCTCGACGCTGTCATCCGTGGGCTTTTCGAGAAGCAGAACAAGGATTTCGAGCGCCAGCACCTCGTGAACAACTCTCTGGTTGACAAGGTGGGCAAGAAACATGGCTGTAGAGTTGCAAACGGGCTTGTCGTTGCGCTTGAAAGAACGTCGAAACTGCGAAACCAGGCGAGTGACGAGCAGCTCTCCTACCATGGGAAGCTTGGTGTTGACAATGGCGGTGAGAGCAGCAAAGACGGGGGTGAAGGATAGCGAGAGCGCTTGGGCTCGCATGATAGAGCGGCAGTAGAGACCACGACCTCGGATGAGATTGGCACCTCCGAAAAGCTCTGGGACGATGCTCTTGATGTTCTCTGCTGCGACCTTGTTGACGAGACCTGTGATGCTTTTCTTGAGAGCATCCCAGCTCATGCGCTGATACTCTACGCTGCCTGGATCGGCGGCAGCAGCTTCAGCCATGAGCGCCTTGAGGCGTGCTGGGGGAATGTAGGCGCCACCGGCCTTGGTGGTTGAAAGCTGTGCCAGCGTAGACCGCAAGGCTTCACCTTTGACCGCAGTCTGTTTGGCCTTTGCTTCCTCCTCCTGGGCCTTACGAGCCTGAGATGCTTTGTGCTTGGCTACCTTTTCCTCATCGCTGCTGTAAGATGGCGAGCGATCTCTGCTGGATCTTCTCCGCCTGGATCGTGGCGGCGGCGACCTGGATCTTGACAAAGAGCGTGAAGAAATGCTGGCTGAGGAAGGTGATCGAGTGGTGGATCGCTTACGCTTGAGCGCTGCACTCGCTTCAGGTGACGGAGACCGGGAAGAGCCGGCCATTGCACTTGAGCGGCTGTCAGGAGAGCGATCTTTTGAGGGCATAGTGACGAAACGAAGGGATCTTGTTGAAGTGAAGAAGTGATTGTCGGCAATCGTTCATCCGCAGCTTTTCGGTCGATGGAGGAGGCCACCGAACGAGGGAGTAAGCTCTATGACTGAGCTGAGCAAGTGCTTTCAAGTGGTTGTAGCCGAGACCTGCCTAGACACAGCTCCCACTCACGACAGCGATGCGGTAGAACTGAGTTATGGATCTCGTCGAGGTGATGTCGGAATGAAGCCGATGGGCTGAGTTCAGTAGGTTCGAATGATTCGGATGGAAGAGTGAGCCAAAGCGCGTCCCCAGCGCGAGTGCCGCTTGGCAGTTGTATTGTTGCTGTCTACACTTTACAACTTTCAAGAAATTCGGACACGCTGTTTTCTTGTGCCCGTGTTCCGAGAAAAAAAATGCTGCTCCACCTTGGCTCTATACGAGCTTCTGAGGAGTCGCGCAGTGTGCAAGCAAGGCATTCAGGTTTCTGACTGATTGGAACGAGATCAAAGGTGACTTGCTCTCAGCTGGAGCTGAATAGTATACAAATTACAGTTTTAGGAGAGGTGGATAAAAACAAGATGTGATCTGAAGATGAGGAAAGCTAAATGTCGTGGGAGCGAAAGGCAAAAGATGTCCAGCTGCTCAGCTGCCCGAGACAAGACGGCCAAGCTTTCGGAGCTGATTGGCGCTGGAGTGCATCAAGACTCGTGGAAAGTCTTCTGAAGATCACGCACTTCGGAAGAGCCGACGAGAGGCAGTGACTGTGTTCCCTGGGATCAGACGAGACTCAAGGCTGGGATTTGCCTGCGTCTGCCTGGGCGTACATCATCCTCTGTCGCTCCTCCAGTACACGTCTCTTGTTGAAATAGTCGACCTGTGCAGCAGCGATGAGGGAATATGAGGTCAGCTACAATGCTCTGGTCGATGGTGAGATCAAGGCAACGCGGCTTCATTGGAAACCTTGGTCCATACTTACCCAGCTCCTGGCGCAGTTGGTCTCGTAGCCCTGGCGTTCTTGGATGCAAGGATCTTGCTTGCGTGCTTCCTCTATGGTCAGCTTCTTTTCCTTTTCGAGCCTTTCTTGTTCTTCCTTGGCGGCCTTGCCGACGGGGCCCCTTCCGTCGCTCATATCCGTTCCAGGCGGAATGGTGACACCTTTCTGCGTCAAGCACGCAAAGTAGCTGTCTCGATGCGACCAACAGGCCTTGCGCTCGTTCCGTGTCGGCGCTGGTGCTGGTTCTGGTGTAGATGGCATGACCGTGACTGATATCGAGTGATCCGGAAAAAGCAATCGCAGCTTTGTTGCGCAGTTGCCCTGCTGGAGGTCAAGAGACAGGTGACGGATGTGATGAATGCAGAGTACGATGCAGTAACGGGCGATGTCAAGGGTTCGTGGGAGACAACTTAGAGTTTGTCCGAAGGGACTCGACGCTTCGTATCGGCAAGGAAAATCCAAGAAGAGCGCGATGCACTTTTCCAAGTGGAGCAATTCGAGGCTTAGCCAAGACGATGCCTTCTTAGAAAATTCGCAGGCTTGTGCCAAATTTGACAAGAACCTCGAGGGCCTCCTCCGCACATTCACAAGTTCACATCCCACCAAACGCAAAGCATGATCAACTTGGTCAATGATAGTCCGCTACTTCAAATGCTGCTCGGGCTCAATTTTTACGCAGCGTCTCTTCGGATGCTGTCTGAACCAGGGCAGCTCCTCACTCTTACCCTTTTCTAGAGTCACTCTTGCATGTTGGAAAGGCCTCAGGTGACCGTTTTCGGCGCAGAGTGCCGTACCGGGCAGAGGAGTTTCCCCTAGTAGTCAGACAAAGGTGCCATCCACCATATGTATGTATATATATATATATATATATATATATGTATGTATCAGGACGCTGTCCCCAAGTATCTGAGCCTCACCAACTCTTTTCGCTCCCGTCTTGGCCGCTGACAAGTCGCCAGCGACAATTCCGACGACAACAGGCACGATGAGCTGCCTGGTAGCCGCCCTTCGCATGGGCTGCATTCTCCTCCTCCTTCTCTGTTTGAACACCGTCAAGGCAGACATTGATGACTCTACTGACCTCTTGCTCACCTATGGTCGGCCGGCCATGAACGACACTTCGCCTTATCCGTATCACGAGTCTGTCTCGGCTTGGTATGAGACCTTTCTCAAAGTTGCTGTTGGTTTCGTCGCCCCCTTCACATTTCACAAAGAGCTGCCAAGAGCCTACTTGCAACTGAGCGTTGAGTGAGTCGAGCTGACACACTATATCCACTTCCATCATCTTCGTTCTTGATCCTCTCAGGTGCAGCGAAAAGCATGGCCAGTGGACGCCTATGCCGATGAGACCGACTTTGCTCCCATCTTCGAACAGCTTGAGGCTACCTATCCAAACCAAAAGGTGAAGGACATTGGTGACAATGAGTGGGCTGCCGTTTTCATCACCAAAGGCCAGGAGCTCACTGGCCTCGCAGACGATCTGGTCTTCAACCAGTCGGTTCAGGATGCCATTACCTACTACATGTGAGCATCACAAGTGAATCACATTGTCTCTGTTGTGAAATGCTGATCTTCCGTCTTTGTCCTATTAGGAGGGCCTCCAATGTGTTCAGACTTGCCTATTTCCCTTGGATTCACGAGAAGACAAGCACGTACAAGGCTAAGCAATTCGCTTGGAAGATGGACAAGCGGGCTTTCAGACATGCCATCGAGTAAGTATCCAAGTTGGTCCAGCATTCGACGCCGCGAACCTGGGTCCGGAAAAGAGATCTTTGACACTCGCTCCGATCATCTTCTTATTAGCTATATGGATATCTTCGACTTTAGCAAGGCCTCGGCATCTCTCGGTGGTGACGAGAAGCTCGGTAAGTATCGCCTCTCCTCTCGTCAAACCGGCGCAGCCAAAGAGGCAGCAGATTGACGAGGTTGACCATTGTTTTCCGCAGACATACCGCTTCGCATCTTTCGAGCAAAAGGCTCAGAAGGAGCTCAGTCGGTCGTTGTCATCATCACTGGTCTCGACCACTACCACACGTACATGCTTGAACACGTGTCCGCCTTGACCTCGTACGGCTACACTGTAGTGGTGGTCGCCATGCCTGGCACTGCAGACTCACCCATCACAGGGAGCGACGAGCTAGCCGAGGAAAAGTACTGGAACAGCATCGTGGACTGGATCCAATACAACACGGAGCTCTTCGATCCCAACTGCATCAGCTTCTGGGGAATCTCCACGGGCTCTTACTGGGCAGTGCGCGCTTCGCGTGCTGAAAGGTGGCGTGTGCGAAGGGTCATTAGCCAAGGCACAGCCAGCCACTACGCATTCACGAGAGCGTAAGTAGACTCCAGAAGTGTACTTGGAGCGAGGAGCTAGACTTATCTTGACGTCTCCCATTCTTAACACGCTTTCCTTTGCATTCGCGACTGCTTGAACCTATACGCAGTTGGCTAGAGGCTGCAGAGAACTTGGCTTACCCTGCAAGCCTCCAACGCGCCCTGGGGCAGTCCTTTGGCTACTCTGACACGGAGAATTTTTTAGACGACGTAGAGCAATTCTCGCTCCTTCGCAAAGGTATGTGCATGAGTGGTTCCTAAATCCTCGGTGGCGTGATCGCTGACAATCAATTCTTTCGCATCCTTGTGACTGACAAAGGCATCCTCGACCAGGAGGCTGCGCCTCTGATCGCAATCAATGGCGAGAAAGACACAATTTTCCCCATTGGTAAGTACTACCGCTACTCGCGTTCGGGTTTCAGCAACTCAGACTGCTTAGCTGACACTTGATTGCCTTCTCACATCTGCATACGACAAACTTTTCGAACCCTAGATGACCAGCGTATCCTAGCTGAGCATGGACCTGGAGCCCAACTTCGATGGTTCCCGCACATGGGCCACAATGGCGAGCCCCTTAGCAGCGCCTGGCTTTCGCAGTTCTGGGCCGAGAATGGTGGTTGCTGATCCTGACCGTCTGATCTCATACCCTACACGCATCCTTGATGCAAAACTTTCCCATCCTCTTCTTGTCAGTGTACGGTTTTCAAAGCTGCCTTGCGATGCTGGCGAAATGTTGTGAGCGTTTCACTGAATCGAATCGTATTGCTTCATTCTGAGATGGCGCGTGTACGTGCTTATCCGAAAAACGATCCTCCACCGCCAGGGGCACCACCCTGTGCGGCCTGGCCCATAGACTGCATGAGTTCGTTGACCTTTGTGTTGACGGCAAAGAACTTGCTTACACATCTGCGGATCAAATGCGAGGGAATAATAGTAACGTGTCAGCAAACTTCACGACTATCAGCGTCATCTATGAATGTGCGAGAATGCAGTATTGAGCTTACCGGTCGATGCAGATGCTTTCGCCCTTGTTGAGATCAGGCTCGGCGTATCTTGTCGAGATGCACTTGGCGTGGCAGGACGAGACGAGGCGGTTAAAGACGTCGGTGACCATCTCGAGTTCGGCGGTGGCAGCTTCGATCTGTGCGGAGCTGACATTTGCGCTGCTAGCGGCGGGGGAAGATCCGCCTCCAAGACCGAAGAGAGACATGGTGCTGATGCGGTTTGTGGTGATGTGCTGCAAGAGCTGAAGAGTTGGATGAGTGTACGAAGCAAAAGTTGCAGTCGCAAATCGGAAAGACGGCGCGCTCAAGCGAAAAAAGCGTGACTCCGACTCCCGGGTTTTCTTTCTCATTCAGCTCAAGAGGAAAAGGCGCGCTGAGGTTATTTGGCGTAATGATCCCCCACTGTCCAACACCGCTTCGCTAACCATGGCAGACTCCTCACGTATGCAAACGTGCCAAGCCACTCGAGATAATTCAAACGAATCACACCAAGACAATGTGGGTTGGAATGCATGATTAACACGGCAGACATGGTGTGGTGTAGTTGAGAAATGTAAGCTAGTAGAACGATGAACGAGGTCCACGATTGACGCTAGCGATTCCTGTGCATTGTACAGATGTGTTGCGAGAAAAGGTATGGACGAGACGGAATACCTCCTGATGAGGTTATGGTATGTGGCAATAAAGTGAACTGTGGAAAAGGAATTTTAGGCGACGCGCAGAGGCTCGGTCTTGTTCTTCTCCTGCTCACCAGGAAGCGCCGAGGGGGAGTTGCTCCACTCGCCAACCTCGCTGGCCTGGCCAGAGTCCTTCTCCTTGATCTGGTCACGCGAAGTGTAGCCAGCGGGGACCCACTTGGTCGAGTTCCAGGGCTTGCAGTTAGGGTCGTTGTACATGGCATCGACGTCCTCGAGCGTCAAGTCGGCCGACTCGTAGACGAAGAAGAAGGCAATCAGGCAGTTGGCCAAGTTGCAACCAGCAAAGACGAAACCGTAGGAGAAGTGGATGTTGTTGGCGATGGGCGAGGAGAAGTACGAGATGAGGAAGTTGGAGACCCAGTTAGCAAGTGTGGCGAGCGAGGCCTGCTTGGCACGGGTGCGGTAGCTGAAACTCTCGCCGATCCAAATCCAAATACCGGGAGCCCAGGTGGAGGCGTAACCAAGAATGAAGAAGCAGGCCGACACGATCAGCAGCTTGCCGACACCCTCCGAGATCTGCTCGGGAAGAGGACCTCCCACGACACCGGCAATGGCAAAGACAAAGAGCCAGAACGACTGCCATGCGGCTCCAAGGATGAGCGGCCACCTTCGACCGAATCGCTCGAGAATGTAGAGACCAAGGAAGGTGCAGGCAAAGTTGACGGCACCGAGAATAATTTGAGTGACAAACGAGTCCCTCAGGCCGACCTGGGTAAAGATGGCAGTACCAAAGTAGAAGAAGTAGTTTGCACCTGTGAACTGCTGACCAGCCTGAAGGGCCATGCCGAGGAGGGTTCGGTAAAGGGTCTTGTGACGGGGCTTGAAGCAGTCGATCCAGCCAGCTTCCTGAATCTTCTCGTCAGCCTTGACGATAGCGATGATCTCGCGGTACTCGGCCTCGACCCAGGGGTTGGCATCGCCATACTTGGCGCCACGGACGGCAGCGCACGACCTGTAAGCCTCTTCGTTGCGGCCTCGGGCTGCGAGCCAACGGGGCGACTCCGGGCAGAAGAGGATACCGATGGCGAGGATCGAGGAGAAGAAGATGCCAAGTGCAATGGGAACACGCCACTGACCCGAGTTGGTGTAGCCACGAGTGCCAATATTGGTACAGTAGGCAAGTAGAATTCCCAGAGTAATGAAGAGCTGGTAGGTTCCGACTAGGGCACCTCGGACCTGTCGTGGAACCGTCTCCGACTGGTACAATGGGACCGCAGCGGACAGAGCGCCCACTCCGAGCCCCGTGATCAGGCGTCCAATGGCAACCTGGTACCATGCGTAGAAGGAGGTGACCTGGATGATGACACCAATGTCGAAGACGATGCACTCGACAACCATGGCCCATCGACGACCGAGCTTGTCTGCGAGAGGGGCACCGATGAGGACACCGATGGCAGTTCCGACACTGAGGAGGGAGACGACTACGCCTTCAATCCAAGGATTCCAGTCCTTACCACCCGTTGCAGTAGGGTCATTGACGGTAGCGAAACGGCGTCGGAAATCGCTCATTTCGAGCAGGCCGGAGATCTGACCGGTGTCCCAACCGAACAAGAAGCCACCCATCGAGGCAAGCATAGCGATGAAGATGGTGAGGGCGCCGATGGGCGTCCCTCGAACAGTGAATACCATGTTGGGTAAGAAGATCTGTGGTGGGGATCGAAAGACTTTGCTGGGATGTGCCTTGTCGAAATGAAGAACTTTGCTGAGACGTGTTTGGGAACGGTCCCGAGGCAAGAGCGAGGGTCAAGAACTCTTGTGACGGGGTGCAGCTGACAGTGTTAATGACAGCGGAGGAGAAGAAAGGGGAATTAGGTGTTGTCGGTGATGATGATCGATCAAACCTGGGGAGCAAGAAAGGAGCAAAGTGCGTCTCAGGAAAAGAGGTGGGTATTTATGAATGCTGGGCAACCTTTTTCTAGCGTCATCGGAGCCAGTCCGAAGCGTTTGCGAAAGCTGACTTTGATTGGAAGAGAAGGGAGGCGGGGGCCCAGCATCGAGGGACGAGCCACGCTGCTCGGCTCAAACCAACCAGTGACCACAAAATTGCCAAGTTAGCCAAACACGGTGAAATGCTCCCAAACTCATGTTGCCCTTGCCAGGGAGGAGGAGGAGGTGAGTCTCTGACCAGTCGGACTTCGGACAAGAGAAAGAAGAAGGCAAATGAAGAGTCGAGGACATCATAGGCCGGATCTGGCAGTCGGTCGGTTGGTCCGCCTAAAAAACACGCCCGCCCACATAAGAATGACCCATCTCTGCCAAGCGTCACAATCAGGTAGAGACCCAAAAAGAAAATGAAAGGATTTAAAAAAAAATCAAAAACATTGAGCACAAGACGGCACAAATGCATACCGTATTTCAAACCGTATTTCAATGGGCATGCTTGGAACGGAGAATTTTTTTCATTCTCCGCTTGCTTTTTGCCTTGTCTTTGACGCAAGAGAAAAACAAAAACAGGAAAAGAAAAAGAAAAAAAAAAGAAAAAAAAAAAAAAAAGAGTGCCTCGGAGGCTAAGGCCAAGAGAGAGAGGTGTAACGCGGCTTCAGATCTGCACAGCTTGGCGGGTCCTTCATCCGAGCAACGCTCAAAATCGAGCAACGCTCTGACGACAGTGACGAAAGCGATTTGGAACAAGACCTGCAAAGTCGTGTTCTCAATTTCTCTTGGCTCCGCGCCGCGCTTCGACTCTTGAGCCGTGAGTAACAGGACAAAGTACAGTACTGTACAGCATGTGCCTGCCCAATCCTGTCTCGCATGATTGTTTCGACTCCCCCGAAACCCTCATCTGGAGCAGGAGCACGATGATGATTGCATTGTCGTGTATGCATGAATGAATGAATGGTTTTGCAGTGCTCCATGGCGCTCCACAATATTCTCTAGCCTCGCTACCGTGCGCCCATGGGGGCCCTCCCTCCTTCGCTGCTGTTTGGTTCTAGCTCTCTCGAGGGATACGGCGACAAAACACCTGACTCCCAGTGACTCTTTCATGCGTATTATGGCTTTCCTCGGCTTTCCCGATGAGAATTAGAGTAGTGTCACTTTTGGTTTGTCTCCGTCAGTCCCACCGAATGAAGCGAGCGAGCGCAGACGTTCAATTCTTGAGGCAATCAGCAGACCAAGTCGAAAGGCTCCAAACTGTTGGGGTCTTCATCTCCGCATAGGCGCACACCCCGCTACCTAGTGGACCCTCTTGCGTCCCACCCAAGTCCACCTTCACCAGCATACTTTTTTCGGTTTTTGTTCCTTTTGTCTGGTCGAAGTTGACCCAAGGTTAGCTTTCTGTGTCAAGAGAGGGTTTTGACACTCGCCTTACGTCCGTCGGATGTCAAGTCGTAAGCTTGACAATGACCGTCCCTTTGAAGGAACTTGCAAAGCATTCGAATCACTCTGCAAACTTTTTCGGCATCGCGAAGCGGCACCGGTCAACTCGACCTCATGCCACGCATAAAGCTCTTCAAGCTCAGGAACGTCGGCTACAACTCTCTCCGTTTCAGAACAATTGGTTATATTGTACTGTAATGTACTGTACTGTATGCGTGATCTGACGCTGGTTCGCGTCTGCTCGCTCGGATGTGACTTCCGAGAGGTAGATCGCTTCTAGCTTTCGCCATTCGCCTTGATGCAAAGCTGTCATTTCAGCCCGACACTCAAGAAGTATCCCCTACCGTCTCTCCCATTCGTGCGTGGGGCTTCTCACCGTGCTCTACCATACGCATGGCAGCCATTATCTCGCACGAGCGAGCGCAACAGCCCCTTCCTGTCTTTCTTCGTCGATCAGGTGCCTGACAATGAGCTGTGATGCTACATACCAAGCCAAGGACTCGATGAAGGCCATTGAGCTCTGTTCTAAGCTTTAACCACCACGACCCTCTTTGAAATTGTTGGATCTGCTGCCATCGGAGAATTTCTCAATACATGCACACTTTGCTTATTTCGATTGCCGCATTCAGACTGATCATCTGCCTTATAGAATGATTTTTTCCAACGAGTGCGCGCTCGTGCCGTACCGCGGGAGAGTCTTATTGACATCATAGCACATGGCTTGTGTCGAACCTCGCAACTGTTCACCACAAGGTCGAGGACTCTGTGCGGCTGATTTGCGAGATCCGAAAATTCACCGCTTGCCGAACCTGTGCACGTCTTTCGCGGTTTACTTGAATGTATGTAACTACTGCATGCTACTTTAGCAGAAGCATGCACTACAGTTTGCAAAGTAGACGACTAAGGGGTCCACCAAGGCCACCCTAGAATATACTTCCTCGTTCCGCACTGCTTTTGTTTGTGACCGGCTTTGCTGTGACTGAAAGCGACGAAGGCCTTCTTCCTCCCCGTTATTTTGAATGATGCGGCGAGTTCAGTCGGAGCGAGTGATGCTACCTGATCGAAACGCGTCTCAGAAAAGACTGGTTGGTACGGCGATAGAGAACGTCTTATGAATGCCAAGCCAACCAAGCCAAACATCGGTAGGCGGAGGCAGTGCGAGCAACCAAAGTCTTCAGATTCTTATGCGTTTTGATTTGCAGCAGCATGGAAACGAGCGAGTATGACGTCGCCGTTGTCCTCGTCGGGACGCGTGTTGAGCTCAAAGCTTTCCTTCAGAAGATTGGCGACAGTACTCCCACAACACTCTTACAAGCTTGGATTCCGATCCAGTGCAGATCTTGATCTCCTGCGATTCTTCCAGCAGTACACAGCTCAGAAGGCCAGCACCGACTGGAGCACTGGCTCGGCCCTCTCTGTATCCCTTACCCGCGGGGTTTGGGTGCTGACCTCGCCAAGACGCCAAGGCATGAGCGGGATATACACATAGTGCCACTTTCGGCCGTGGTCCAAACTACTCACACTGTATCTGCTGAAACCATAGCAGCTGACAGTCAGGCTGACCCTGTTCCTGAACGGTGACGAACACGCTGCGGCTTTGCTCGTTCGGAGAGTCATAGCCGAGTCGCGTGGCGTGAAGCCAGATCGTATCGGAGTCGGTTTGGAGGAGAGCGTCTGATGCATAAGCATGGCTGCCTAAAAGTGGACGTCTCGATCCTTGTTACGAGTGACTGCATACGCCGGTGCGGATATCCGAGTACAGTAGTTAGAAGCCGACGACTGTACGGTAGCGAGGATGGCTATCCATTACTTGGCCGAGATATCCGATGGATCCCTCACGGACGACAACAAGCCACAACAACATCGGGACGACGATTGCTGATCGGAGTCGGCCCATGATGGCTCCTTGTTTGCATTTTGCGTTGGAAGATCAGCGCTTGAACGGAAGTCCTTGTGTCGAGCAACGTAAAGCGGGTACCGGTGTTGACCCGGCGGCTCGTGGCGAACCTGGAAGTGTAACAACCGTTCCGTGCCTTGAATGCCGAGAAAGGCTGCTGTTGCAAATTAACGGGTTCCTCAGACCTTTTCTCGGTGTGATGAAAGCTAGCTCAATGATCGGGCTCGCCGAACATTCGGCTTTGTCGCGATGTAAAAGAAGCGAGAGGGCGCTCGTTCGGCTTGAGGGAGAGTCGAGGCGTTGAAACATCTCTCTTCTTAGTGCTATCGAATCAATATCGCAGTGACTTAGAGGAGCGACCAGTGCACAGAAAGCTTGTGACAATGATAATGCAGTTTCTGTGGCGGACCCCTGGCAGCTCGTCATCAGAAGTCACGATCATCAATGGGGTCGATACAGCATCTCCTGAAAGCGAGGCATGTACGAGTCGAGCTGAGCTCACTTTTACTAAGTCATGAAGCAGTTATGGTGATTGACTCTCGTACTGGGGCTGCATCTGTGACAAATAGACATTCCAAGGTTGTGCGTTTAGCATGCCTCGTTGAGAGGTCTTCAAAGCGGCAAAATTGCTCTTTGGAAATGTCTCCTGACCCTGGAGTGCATGAGTTCACTGTAAATTCAGTACAGAGCCCCCACATGCGACCAGCATTTCATTTCCTTGCTTTTTGAGCAAGCGCTTGATGGGTGCAATTTAATTTGCGCATGAGTCGATTCCGCAGCTTGCTTGAGTGAATTGGAGAAGAAGCCCATCTCGAGACAATTCTGGAGTCGTCGGTGAGAGGCAATAGAGGCACACAAAGCTACCTAACTCGGTGCGTGGGGATACCATTACATAGGTGGATGCAGTCGTGGCTGATCGACAACAGCGTGTGCGAGTAAGAGCTGCAGGGCTTGTCATGAGCGGACTTGGGATCTAGAGAGAGATCTCGCAGAATCGAGCCGACGTGAAACGGCAAATTGGTGAAGGGACGCTTGCCCGATCTTGATTTACCTCGCCCGCAGGAAGCGAGAGAGAGAAAGAGAGAGGGAGAGAGAGAGGGAGACTCTTGTTTTTTGTTATTGGCTGTCGGCGTGTTTGGCTGTCATTGGCTCGTGAGTTTGCTTGTCTCCGCACTTTGAGGCAGCTACTGTGTTCAGGCGCCTGAGCGGCGTCGATCTTTTCTTTTCTCCAGTTTTCCTGCTGCCGCCGCTGTGATCCCTTTTCGTTGACCTGAAAGCGAATTCGGCGCAACGGCTGCAAAGCCGCGTTGTCTGCTTGATTGAGCGCAATTTGAAAAGAAAACAAAATCAAAAGTGCGTGGCACTCAGCCCCGACTGTCCGCCGTCCAACTGCTGTACAGTACAGTACAGTACTGTACATGATATGCTGTGCCATTGGGTAGACGGTGCGCGTGTGCGGCAAGTAAGTGGGAAGCGTGGGTTGCGCTTAGTTGGGCTTCCCTGGCGGCCCGGAAAGCTTCTCTGCCCTGACTCTGGCCCTGATTCTGTGGTTCGTGTGGTTTTTGAAGCGATCCCAGCGTCGGTGCCTGCAGCCGCATTGTAGCGTGACTTGTGTATGCGAGTGTACAGTATGTGTGTGGTTCCAAGTGGGATTGTGATGGTTGTGTGGGTTAGATAGGAGTGTTAGCAAGAGAGCAAGAGAGTGTCCTGTGTGTGCGAGATACAGTAGAGGGTGTTGTTTGGTCGAGAGCCAATGGATTTGAGCGAGCAGCAACCAATTCCCAATCAACTCACACTCACTCTCACTGGATTGATTGCACTTGATTCCAACTCGACGCCGACATCCGCTCTGATCGTCTCCAGAGACGCATCCACTACGCATCCACGTCCACGCATTCTTTCTCAATTGCTCAGTCTTTCTTCCTTGTCGCCTTTCGTTCCTTTTTCTCCATCCTTTCGGCTCGCCAACGACACTTCACCATCGCACCAACACCAACATCCACCCATCACTTGTGACTCTATCGCATTGTTATCCTGTCACAACCTCACTCTGCCGCCATCATTTTCTTCTCTTTTTTTTTCTCCTTTTTCATGCGTCAGTGACCTGGGTGTTTTTGTACACTCGGCATCGTGGCACCGCCCAATCCTCAAAGCCGACAAGCATCGACACGTCGACAGTCGTCTCTTTCAACCTTCCTAGACACGGAAAACATCGACCATTCGGATGCCGAGCGCTGCACCTCATAACGCTCAGTGACGCTTGCTCTCCATTTCGACCTGCGCGACTCTGCACCCAATTCACCCCCTCTGATTCACCCGGCTGGCAATCCATCGGACTAAGGCCCTGGTGCAGACAACGTTCGGATACCCCAACCGACTCCGACCAGACACGGAGCGCCAAGCCCGGAATCTTGCTCAATCTCAAGCTCATCTCTGCACACCATTACAGCTCCTGCAGCAGCAACACAATCAGCATCCGCCTCATCGTCGGGTGGACTGTAGTGATCGCAAAGCACCGCATCCAGAGCTCTCAGCTGCCGGAAAAGCGCTCCCATCAGCAGTGCGCAGCTACCTTGCGCACATACTCAGCGCATCATAAGCTCAACCTGAGCGCAGCTTCCGCTTCCGGCCATTGCACCCCCGGTCTGCATCTCGCCATCCAGGTGCCGGCTCCATCCGACAAGCGCGATCTTGCCTCGTTGACTGCTTCCACCAAAGCATCTGTACTCGACCGACCACCGCTGCTCGGAGCGAACCAGCAATACGCGCCCGTATTCAGCAACGTATCGTCAGCATCAGCGACCTTCTGCCCTGCCAAAGCTCTCACCTTCTCCGCAGTTCTTCCAAACACATCGTCAAACACATTTGGCTAGCACAATCGCGATCAGCGAAGCCAACCTGAATGGCACCGATCTCAACGTCTTGATACGCATCGCGCAAGTACAGGCAACAGCCTAGTCGGTCGTCATCAGAATTCCAGGCGATTCGCCGCCAGATCCCTCTGAATGGAGCAGCACCGCGGTTTCCCAATACACCCCGGTCCTCCAACCGCCAACAGCGATCACAGCAGCGTGCACACAGAGCCCAACATGGAGACCGCTCCTGCTTCCCAGCAACAGAGCTTCTTCTACCATGATCCTCGTCAATCTCAGCATCCACCCAGCCTTGCCATGAACCCACCTTTCCAACCCAGTCGTCCAGACCAATCCTACATTCACGCATCCGTCAAACTCGAGCCAGACATGCAGGCTGGTCCATCCTATCCCGTCCGTAGTCACCAGCCCCCAGCCATGCCGTATCGCGAACCTGTTTACAACGATGGCCGCCCGTTTGCCTTTGCATCACATCCTCAGGAAGAAGCGCGTCTGCCATACGCCGAGGCGCCGCTTCCACCACAGCCTGGGTACACTACAGATGCCAACTACGTCCCCTATCCACCGCATCTATCAAGCCCGGCAGCAGCAGCCATGATGGGTGCACCCAGCAATGGCCATTCCGTCCCTATACCGAGCAGTGTCGACCGCGTCACACATCCTGCTCCCGAAGATTTGGATGCCGTGAAGCATCGTGGCAAACGTGCAAGAAAAGACTCGCCAGATCAAGACGGCAAAGCTGCGGTGACGCCGACCGCACCAGCAAATGGCTCCCCAGAGGATCCCAACGGCAAGTCCGAAGGCAGTGGCAACGTCACCATGTTCCAATGTAGAGGCTTTGGTGACTGTCGCATGGTTTTCACGAGGAGTGAACATCTTGCCCGTCACGTCCGTAAACACACAGGCGAAAGACCGTTCAGATGCCATTGCGGCAAGGCCTTCTCGCGTCTTGACAATCTCCGTCAGCACGCCCAAACTGTTCACGCCGACACACCTGAGCGCAACGAGATCATGATGCAGGAGCTCTCGTCGCTCCACGCTTCCCTCGCTCAGTCTGCTGCCCAAGCTCAACACGCCCATGCTCAGGTCTTGGGGAAGAGCAGCTCGCCAGGTGCTTTGATTGCCAGTCACAATCATACTGGACGAAGAGGCAAGGGAGGAGGCAAGACTAGCGCAGCCACAAGAGCTGCACGCAGTGCTGGAAACGACCGTTCTGGATCGCCCACCCTTCCGAATCAGAACCAGCACCATGGAGCAGAGCATCCGATGCAGAGCATGTACGCTCCGAACTCCACTTATCCACCCTACGAAGGTGCTAACCCTGCAGCATCAGCACCTGTCACCGCCACCTTCACCGCCCCGGGTCTTCCCGCATCCATGCCTATGTGGCCGGCTCAGGGCCCGCAGTACGGGCAGCCAGGCGCTGATCAGGCGCATCCCGGCGCATCTGTTTCGTACGGCGAACAGTCCTTCGATGTCCCTCCGCACGTGACCCAGCAGCAAGCTTCCTACTTTGGTTCTGAAGCCGGCTCGTCTTCCCTTCATGATGCTGGCACAGTCGATTATGGTGCTCTTCACGCTCCCTACCACGCCGAAGCTGGCCTGCCGTCGGACCCGCGACCGTTGCCTGAAGGACATCCGGACCGTTACATGGCCTCCTACGATGCGTACGGTCGTCCTATCTCCGAATCTTTGGAAAGGCGCGCACCAGGGCATCTTTCAGCAGCAGCAGTCCCTGCACAGGCCTGGCGACCAAGCGGACCGCCCCTCGAGACAGCGCTTGCTGGCAGCCAATACACCGGAACGGATCCTGATTCGGCAGACGTCAACGGCCAGGGTCCTGCCTTCTCCAATCCTTTCTGGCGGAACTCAAGCGCTGGAATGCCAAATGAGGACGCTTTTCCACCCCACCATCACAGCAGCTTCGCCGATGGCGAGGTGCGCCAACAAGAACCAAGGACCCACTTTGAGTCGACCCTATCTGCCCATCTGCACATGCGCACCCCAACGTTGGCAAAGCGTGCGCGCGCAAACAGTCCTCCTCCCTCGCGTGGCAGCATTCGCGCCTCTTTCGACGCTGGCTCTGCGCCGCTTCTCCCACCTCCCGGTAGCGCGCATGGACGTCCCCCTGGCAGCGCACACGGCTCTCGACCGCTCACTTCGCACAATCGTCCCGTCTTGCCTCCTCTATCGTCCATCACGCCGAGCGCAAGTCGGCCAGGTACGGCTGCGGCTCTGGGCGGTGGAAGTCGCCCAGGCTCGATGGCCTCCCAAAGACTTCCAAGCATCGACCAGCAGCTTCTTGCCACCTCGGCAGAACTCGATCGCGCCGAGGAGGCCAAAGGCGGCAGCAACTACCGCCCCTACACCAGTCCAGCTGGAGCTCATGCAGCAGACGCCGCGCAAGGACCCAAACCATTCCTCCCGCCTTCGTCGTTGCGATCGGCGCGCCCTTCCTTCAGCCAACGAGGCGACGCACGGCTGCTCACAGCATCAGAGCTTGCCGACCGCCCCAACACCGCCTCTACTGCTTGGAACAACGACCGACGACCTCTTACTTCCGGTGGATCGATGGCTGCAAAATCGCGCGGCTCCATCCAGGCAAGCGGCGACGATCTCCCGCCACTTTCATCAACACTCGCGCTATTGGACGAGCGAAGAGACTCGCGAGCTTCTGCAGCTCGGCGAGGCTCTGCATACGAGCTTTCTAGCTCGCTTGCGGGAGAGGAGTCACGTCGGTCGAGGATCGGCTCCTCCTACGGCGTTCGGGAAGGGGAGGCACAGCCACGGCTGCAGACAGACAGCTCCGATCTTCGGACCAGCCCGGGCAACAATGCGTCGCCCTTCATGTTCCAGCCACCGCCTCTGCCGCGCGAAAGCAGCGTCGCCTCGTTGCGACCCTCGATCGATCGACATGGCGGTGCATCTGGCCTGGATTGGCGAAGGCCGAGCTCGAGCACTGCGCCAGATGCGCATGTCATTTCGCGGAGGTTGGGTTCAAGCAGCGGCGCGGCTCTGCCATTTGGCGTGCGTGATGAGGGCAGCGGTTCCAGGCCAGGCTCGAGCAACGGACCTGTTCTTGCCGCGCGGGAGCTAACGCTTCCTCCCTTGAAGTCGGCTCGTGGCCCTAGCCGACCTGGCTCCAGCTCCATCGCTCTGCTGCTGCAAGGCGATGAAGAGCGTGGAGACGGTCATCGGTCTAGCAACTGGTCGCGTCCACTCACGTCGGGCGACGCTCCAGCTCCCAGGTTTGGTAGCAACGGATATGGGCGCATGTCATCTTCTCGCGATGGTCCGTCCAGCGACGGCGAGGATGATTCTTCCGACCGACGTCGCTCCTTGAATGATGAACAACGTGCCTCGACACGCGAAGGGCTGATGCGACGACCGTCAACCTCTGCAGGTGCGGGGTCAACACGCTTCGCGCCGAGCTTTAGCGATCGTCACGGGTCGTCAAGTCCCATGGGGTCTCGTCAAGACAACCCTTGAAAGAAGAGCAGCGGCTCGGAGTAAAGAGCTTCGGGCGATCCACATACTACATATCAGCATAATTAATACGGTCTGGATAATTAAATAAAAGCGCAACTACAGATTATTGCTCAGCGCTGAGAGCACAGACTGGTCAGATACCTGTAGACCCCTCGCCCTCCTCTTCTGTCATCCAATACAACTCAAATGTGCTTAGCTTCACCTGTTTGTCTCTAACAAAGCATGCTTATTGACGGCTGAATGACTGCTAGACTACGTGGACGATGAGATCTTGAGACCTTTGAACTCCTGCATGCTTTCCTGCAGAACAACCTCGACAGGAAGTCTTTCCATGCTGGAAGCACCATAGAAACCCGCCAAGCCAGGCACGCGATCGAGAACGTACTGTGCGTCGGAAGCCGAGGCGACAGGACCACCATGCACGAGCACCATGATGTCGGACGCGATCGAGTGGATCTTGGCAGTAACTGAATAAGAGCACCATGAAAATTTTCGAGGAGGGCGTAGGGTCAGTAGCAAGTCTTTGTGTTATAAAGTCACGCTTGCTTGGAATGGATTGCTTGATGAGACTCACTCTCTGATGTCAATTTGACAGCATCATCCAGACTCATCGCTGTCTTGGCCCCGATGCTGCCGCTGGTGGTGAGACCCATGTGTGCCACGCAGACATCGACACCAACACGAGCCATCTTCTCGGCCTCATTCACATTGAAGACGTATGGCGTGGTGAGTAGACCCAGCTTTTTGGCTTCCTCCATCAACTCGACTTCTTTTTCGTATCCCATACCAGTCTCTTCGAGGTTTTGTCGGAAGTTGCCGTCGATCAAACCGACCGTGGGGAAGTTTTGCACGCCTACGAATCCGATCTCCTTGAGTTGGCGCAGGAACTTGGGGATGGATCGGAAGGGGTCTGAAGCGCAGACGCCCGCAAGGACGGGAGTATGTTCGATCACAGGAAGCACTTCAGCTGCCATTTCGACTACGATGGCGTTTGCGTCACCGTACGGCATCAGCCCCGCTAGAGATCCTCGACCAGCCATGCGGTACCTGCCAGAGTTGTAGAGACTGGTGTTTCGGATCGATGCAGCTGCGATATCAGCGATCTCATTTCTTCTATCATCGCAGCTTTGATAGGATCAACAAGCTACTCACATGATCAAGTCCGCCTGTCCGTATCGCATGTGCCGAAAGAGAAGATGAAAAGGTCAGCTGCTGCCTTTCTGCAACTCTGGTGACAGGGCCAGGCGTACTCACTCCACCCTTTTCAACAAATTTGGCAGTTCTATCCGCCGTTTGAATGACGAGCAATGAGATGATTGGAAAAGATTCAACGTCAGCTGCTCTAAGGTGCAATCTCTCCATGTGCAGGTCGGCTACTTACAGTCCAATTCCGGCACCAGATCCGATGATGGGCTTGCCACTCTTGCCGGTGACTCGGAGCCTTTCGGCGGCTTCCCTGCCGTCTCTTGGAGGCTTTGAATAGGCCATTGTTGGCTTTGAATCTGCAGGAAAGGTAAACTTGCGGTGGACGCTCTTCGAGGAAGGTGAATTTCAGAAGAAAGGATGTCAGAAAAACAGGAACAGGTACAGGTATGGCGATGTGCTCCGTGCGCTCCTCCACATGTCAATCCTCCGGCGACTTTCTCAGGGTCCAGCCGACCATATCTGATAGCTTTTGTCTACGTATGACAAGCGCCGCAGCCGTTTCCGTCCACCTTTCTCTTTATCTACGGAAGGCCCGCGAGGCAGTCACAGTATTATCACGTTGCAACGGTAAAGATGAGCTCGAAACATGACAAGCCACTTGTGGCTTTGATTGGTACGCTCGACACCAAGCAAGCCGAATACCAGTTCGCTACTTCTTGGCTCGAAACGCATGGTTGTAACGTCGTCATCCTGGATGCTAGCACCCAAGTACCACTGGAGGGTCCATTTTCTTTCGATCTCGGTGGCAATTCGAAGCTGTATCGGCCAAAGGAGCTGCTCGAAGCGCATCTCAAGAGCACGGGTGCTACCATACCCACCGAGAGATCAGCAGTGCGTGAAGCCTTGCGAGAAGTTTGCCTTCACAAGCTCTCACAATTACACGCAAGTGAAGCACTCGATGCTATTGCCTCATTTGGAGGAAGTCAGAACACCGCATTTGCTACTTCAATCATGCGCGATACGACCTTTCCCATTGGACTGCCCAAATTCATGCTCACGACTATGGCAAGCGGCGACGTCAGCGAGTACTTTGGTGAAAGCGACATCTGCATCATGCCCTCGGTCGGAGACATTTCTGGCTCCCTCAATGCAATCACCTTGACCACACTTCAATCCGCTCTCGCAGCCATCTCAGGCATGGCACACGCATGGTATAGCTCCAAACAGCAATCAGCAAGCTCGCCGGCCTATGGCAATGATCACAAACCAATGGTTGGCATTAGCATGTTCGGCGTGACGACCATTGCCGTCAATCAGATCTCAGATCTGCTCAAGCACAAAGGCTATGAGCCAGTTGCCTTTCATGCCACCGGCTCAGGAGGGCGAAGCATGGAGAGGCTCATTCGTGAAGGCTTCTTTGCAGCCGTCATCGATCTAACCACAACCGAAATTTGTGACCACCTCTACGGCGGCGTTCTTTCGGCGGGCTCCGATCGATTAACTGCTGCTGCTGAGCAAGGCCTTCCACAAATTGTCTCTGTCGGTGCTCTGGACATGATCAACTTTGGCTCTCTTTCCTCCTTACCCTCTCAGTACAAGCTCAAGAACAGTACCGATAAAGGCCCGCTGCATCACACCGAAGAAGGCACGCCAGTATATGAGCACAACAGCCAAGTGACGCTGGTGCGAATATCACGAGCGCAATGCAAGGAGCTCGGAGAGTACCTCGTATCAAACCTGCTCAAAGGCCTGGATCGCTTGCCCCAAGGTCGCAAGGCAGCTCCAATCAAGATCGTCTTTCCAAAGACTGGCATCTCCGCTATGGATGGCGCAGAAGGGATATGGGATGATCCAGAGGCAAGGTCTGCGCTGCTGAATAGCTTGCAAGCTACACTGGAAAAGAAGCTACAGGAACGCAGTCACCAGATACCTATTTCTATCGAGTCGCACGAGTATCACATCAACAGTCCAAACTTTGCCAAGATTGTCGTTGATGAGGCGATCAAGCTCATCTCGAACAGTCGAAAGGGACTGTAAATGTTATAGCTGCTGAACAACGTCGAGCATCAAGCTTCATTGACATCGCAATCGAGGCGAGGTCCGTCGAAGCCAACCAAGCTTAATTTGTGGTCCGCAAATTCATTCGCCTTTTTTTTTCCTTTTTTTTTTTTCTACCTAAATGTACTGTATAGCCTGAGAAATCCTGTCAGAATTCGGAAGTCGGCGATGCAACCAAAAAGTCCTGAACACCTTTCTCTTTTCTTCCTCCACGGACCCCCTCAACGCTCTGGATATCACGAACGACATCACAAACTTACAATGTACCATCCGTGAATCCGTCCTAGCCAGATGCAGGCCTCGCAGATATGGCAGCCAGACGTCACTCATCCTTCGGGAAGGTGACTGCCGCTGTGACCCGCACAATCACCCATGGTCTAAAAGCAACACCGAGGTTTCAGCGCCTCGCACCCGCCGTTTACATGCCCCTGGATCGATCCATTTCGTCCTCATGCACTCGACTTTCCGCCACATGCTTAGACTCTTCGGCAGCCTATAGTGGCGATTCAAATCCCGCAAGACATAAAGCCAAGACTTCCGTTCCGGAGCCTGTCACCTACATCGAGGCTCAGGGCAAATCCAGACTGAAAGCTACAAGGGCGCAGCCATCGGATCTCAAAGAGGCCTTTCATGCGATTCCCTTCGATGTTCTTATGCGTACCATGACTCCAGAGACGTACGATGGACCTTACTCCGAGGCACAGGATCTGGACGAGGCGCTGGATGGCGCTGCTAAGTGGGCAGAACCCAAACTAGCCGACCTTCTTTTGCGGTGGCCACACGAGCACCGCCTTGCGCTGGAACAGTATCTGCGTGACAAAAAGGTCGACGTTGATGTATTTCTCTCGTATCGCAACGCACTGCTGTCCAAAAGCTGGCCCGATGCGCGAAGACACATGATCCACATTGCCGATGGAAAGTGGCCGCCACATGTGCTCCGACGAGCCGTTCATACGGTAGGCACGCCGTCCGAGATCTCCGATTCGTTGGCGCTCCTTGCTTCCACAGTAAAGGAGGCCGCGAAGTTGACTTCAATTCAACGCAATCTAATGTTCAAATCGCTTCGCTACTGCTTTACTCACCTCATGATCATCACTTTGAAGAAGGACGGAAATGCCTTCCACCTGATACCGAGGCTGACCGACGTGCTATTGGCTCTTGTCAAAAGCTTCCCAACACAGGTTTTGTCCTCAGAATATCTGATCTATGCCTTCACGCAGCGATGCACAGGGCTGTCAGACGAGCGGGCGCGCCAAGCAGTACTCCGGGTCCTTGACTGGCTTCAAAGCGAGCGAAATGCGGAAAGATTCGCCAACATTCGACACAAAGTGGTTGGACACTGCATTCAGAGCATCGAAAGTTTGATGAAATCATCACGCAACAAGACGGCATCGTCGGAACATTTCGCCACTCCCGAGTTGATGGAGCAACTCTTACGACGGGACGTGCCCACTACGGGGTCAGATCTTGAAGAGCGGGCGCTGCGCTGCGCTGTATACACCGCAGGGCGGGGACGGGACTATCGACGGATCTGGAGATGGTTCCACGAGTACGAGCAATTCAAGCAAAAGCATGGTGCAACCGTGACTGGCTCTGACTATCTCTTGCTCGCCAAAGCCTTGATCCGGACAGAGCAAGGTCGAAGAGATTCATGGCAAATCTTCTTGCGCGCGGAAAGGACGCTTCAAAAGTCCGTCCCCGCGACCAAGACGGGTGCATCTAGAGGACGAGAGAAAACAGAGTCCATGGAAGAGCTCTCCAGCACCTCGCTTGAACTGCTCAAGGTCATGGCCAACAGCACGGACGTGCATCTCGGCAAGGTGCTCTCGATGCTCGGGATCCACGTCCGGGACGGTCCCTCTGCCGAAGGCAGGTCTTTCGTCTCGAATGAGGACTTTTCCGAGGCGATGCGTTGGCGCCGGGCCGATCTGCATGCATACGCCGTGTTGATGCAAGGTTGCTTGCTTCGACGGCGGCCCAAGGTTGCAGTCACAGTTTGGCAATCGATGCTGAGTCGAGGGGTGATGCCGAACGTAGCATGCCTCTCGTTGCTCTTGCAGAATCTGTTCCAGATGCGAGACGTCCAAACAGCGCTGCAGCAACTTCACAAGTGGTGCGAAGAGGGCGTACCAAGGCCTGCCACTTGCGATCGCTTCAAGGATGTCGAAGTGGAAACGTTGGGTTCTGCAACGAAGAGTAATCCAGAAGCGCTTTCCTTCCATCCATCAACGCCAACCGACACTGAAGTGGAGCTACACAAAGTGACGCCCGACCCAATTCTGGCCTCGGTCGTCTTCAATGGACTGCACTCGTGCGGATCTGAGGGCATCGAAGCGCTGTGGAGTTCGTACCAGCAGACGATCCGGCTGTTTCCCGACGCACCTGTGCTTGCGTTGCTGCTCAAAGCATCTTGTCGAAACGAGAGGACCTCGAGCATCGATGCGCGCTTTGCCCGTCAAGTGTTCCGCACACTGCTGTTCGGCAAGCATCCCGAACTGGCATCGTGCCACAACCCACTATGGGAGCAGCTTGAGGCGCATGGTACCTCTGGCTGGATTTTCACGCACGACACGATGGGAGCCAGGATGGAGAGTTGGTTCTCATCGGTGTTCGGAGCCACAGAAATCGAGTCACCCGTCGTCCCCGACGATCTCGATGAATTGGTATTCACGTCAAAGCTATTTGACCACTATGTACGGCTGCTGCTGCATCTTCAGCATTCGCCAGGACTGCTAGTCGACGCGAGAGCATCAAGACAGGAGCTGTTGGACGTGTTGGGCTGGATGAAGGAGTTGAATCTGACTCCATCGCCGACACATTTGGCGCTGACGGTGCTCGAGATCGAAGAGCATCTTCTGCCGGCCGTGGCAACAAGGCAGATGGACGTTCTGGATTCATGGTTGGCGGATTGGCTCGGAAAGGACAAACTCCCGACAGAGGCGCTGATGCAGCGCCATTGGCAGTGGAAGATGGAGCGGAATGGGCAGAGAGGTGGTTGGTTTGACCGGGTAAATGTTCATTCTGATACATCCGCAGCCGAAGATGACGAGTAGAGCACTGACAGATTCCATTTGACGTGTCATTCATTAATACCTCATTTTCAGTGAATGAAAGAGTAGCCATGATGCAGTCTAAGCTAGAGAAATGCATGGGATCTCGAAAGATTTCTGACGAGCTGTCGAGGCTTGTGTGAAAGGAAGTCGGCACACGGCAACGAGCAGGGGTGCAAGGGAGGATGCGTCTTATTCATTCGCAAGGACGGCATGGTTGACGCTGCGCAGCGCCTTTTCGGGTTGGGCCTCAATATATTGCCTCTCGCTCAACTTGATCAAGCGCAAAGGTTAATGGTACATCAGCGCGTGACTCTGCTCCCACCCAACACGTTGAGACAGAGAAGAAGAGGGCTAGGCGAAGCACCTTGCAGCGATCAGTCTACTTGGCCTCGGTATGTGCCCATCTTGGCAAAAGCTTGGCTCCCAGTGGCAGCGAGAAGTGTACAGCGTGGGGGAGATGGCGCTGTATGTGACTTTTGGAAGAAAATGACACGGGCCAAGGTTTTCCAGAAGTCACACCCTCCCGCTCACAGCCGACTGGCAAGTGTGACCCCCTTTTTTTGCAAGTCTTGCCCCGCATATTGTATCGAGAAAAGTGTCGTCATTTTGTGTAGTTTGCAGAATGTGAACGCTGAGCTTATCGGTTTTGATTGACTGGGGAAAATCACACCCTCACGGACGCAGCAGCCGCGCGCCTGCAACTCGGTCATTCTGACCATTTTTTTTTTTAATGAAATAGTTACTGTACAGTACAGTACAGATCGGCACGGCACGATTTGCCGTCGCTCATTAGGAATTCAACTGTGCTCCTCGACATCTGCATTCAAGAGGACTTTGGTCATCACCTTGCCCAGAAAGACGAATTCGGCGGCACGTTGAGTCGAGAGAGAACCAATCTTCAAAGCTGTGAGATGTCATTGCCAACCTTGAACTCTGTTGCAATGGGCGAGGTAGCCTCGAGCCTCGACTGCCTTGTGACCGCGACGGGGCATCGCGCGCGCACTGCCCTGCGAAGAAGGCTCATGCCTCTTTGCATGCTGGCTTGCATGGTTGCTCTGGCGGGCAATCTTGAAACTCGTGGAGCGTCGGTTGCAACCAAATTCAAGTTGTGCGAAGAGAGCGGCCAAGAAGATGCACTGTAGTTGACCACCTTCCTCCGCCTGTCTCAGTTGAACCAAACTGTCATTATTTTTTTGGCTGCAAAAAAATGAGGCAATCAATCTCCGCTACTCAACCATGGAAGCACGCTCTTCCTCTTCCTTGACTTTTGCTTTACTCCTTCTTTGCCGGGTGTTGCATATGGAAGTGTGATGAATTGATTGATTCACTTGGGCTGCTGTTGTCAGCGATTCCCTGGCTGGACCCTTCGAAACCCCAATTTGTTTTGCTCTCCGCGCAGAACCTCGCCTGTTTCGAGGCTATGCAGCACATCACGGTGCTGCACTCTGCTACACTCTCCTCACACACGCCGACCTGTGAATTGCCGACCTCCACGCTTCCGATCCAAGAGTCAACCAGAGTAGTGAAGATCCTCCCCCAAAATAGCGAAAGTGTGACGTCTCTATAGCTTCCTGCGTTTCCTGCATCCGTGATTGTAGACAGCGACGCACATACCTTTTCTCTTCTTGCTTGAACATCCTCCCTTCCTCCTTTTCGTCACCCTCCACCAACCTTCTCCGCCACTCATAACCCTTTCAGCGGCACTTCCGACTCTTTTGCCGCTTCCTTGACATCGGAATCGTACTTGACCTTTGCTGGGTCAATCGACTAAGTTCATCATGGCTTTCCAGGCACTTCTCTCATCAGTCACAGCAGCGCTGGTGTGCGCTTCGTCCATCCAGGCATATGTGCTGCCTTTCCAGGCCAACACCGAACACACTGGCGATGTAGCTGCTGCTCAAGCATTCCGTCTTGCCGGACGATCGCTCAACGAGCTCTCGCAAGGATCCGTCTCGGTCCCTGTCTACAAGAGGCACGGTGCGCTTCACCCAGACATCAGCAAGCGCGAACCGGAAAAGACCATGAAGTGGGCCTTCCGACAGGCTGAGATCATGAAGAGCAAATTCCACGCTTCCAGCACACACCATAAGCGCCAGACCATCGGTTTGACCGATGTGGGTCCTGATAGGTACGTACTGTATGAAGAAGAAGATTCGAAATCATCTCTCCCACTTTGGCGGCCTCGTAGCTCCCGAATTCATTCCGGCAACTGGCTAACCATCGACTGTATTTTACTTCTTGACGCACTTTGCCATTCACGCACTTGACCACGCCATAGCTACTACTATGCTCAGGTCTCGGTCGGAACTCCCGCACAAAATTTTAACGTCGTCCTCGATACCGGCTCTGCCGATTTCTGGCTAGTCGACTCGGAATGTGGCACAGCTCAGATGTGCGCTTCCAACTTGAACAAGTACAACGCTGGCTCTTCCTCCACCAACATTGGATCGCAAACTCCCTTCCAAATCACATATGGTACCGGTGCTGTACGAGGCTCGCTTGCCGCTGACAAGGTCTCATTGGCTGGCTACACGGTCAACAACCTCACCTTCGCTGAGGCCTCTGCTGTTGCTGCCAATACTGTCGAGTACCCCACCTCGGGTATCATGGGAATGGGCTTCCAGTCGCTCTCCACGAGTGGCGCCACTCCCTTCTGGCAAGTCCTCGAAAAGCAGGGCGTTCTTTCCAGCAATGTCTTCACTTTCCAGCTCGCAAGGAATATTGACAATATCAATCCTAACGACCCCAACATCAACGACGTCCAAAACCCCGGTGGTGTCTTCACCCTTGGCAAGATCGACTCGAACCAGTACAGCGGCGATATCAGCTACACAAGCATTCCCAACAATCTCCAGAACCAGCAAGGTCTTGGCTACTGGACCATCCCTCTTGGGGGCATTTCCGTGAATGGCAACTCGGCCAACGTTGGCAGCAACACCCTCGCTGCCATTGACACAGGCACAACTTTGATCGGTGGTCCCGCTTCCGCCATCCGTGCCTTCTACTCGCAGATCCCCGGCTCCCGATCGGCTGCCAGCGCCGGTATGTCGGGCTACTACCTCTTCCCCTGCAGCACCAACCTCAACATTCAGTTCACCTTTGGCGGCAAGAGCTGGCCCATGAGCAGCCAGGACTTTAACCTCGGATCTTTCCCTTACACCAACTCGCAGACCTGTCTCGGCGCGCTCTTTGAGATTGACCTTGGCTCGTCGTCGTACGGTGTACCTCAGTGGATTGTGGGCGACTCGTTCCTCAAGAACGTCTTCTCGGTCTTTGACGGCACTGGACGTGTCGGTTTCGCCAATCTCAAGGGTAACGAGGCCCAGATCGTCTCGGTGACTGCCAACGCCGTCTCGTCGCAAACGCCTCAGGCTACCTCATCGTCATCCGGCTCGTCCGCCATGAGCTCCATCGGTGGCGGTCTGCCCCTCCCCACCGGAACATCGTACGCCCCTCAGGCTACCGGAAGCGGAGTTTACGGCGGTGGAAACCTTCCCGTTCCCTCAGCTTCTGGTGGCGTTGTGTCCTCCAACCCTGCCCTCACTACCGGCCAGAGCAACGGCAACAGCAACAGCAACACTGGCAGCAGTGGCAGCAGCAGCGGCTCCAGTTCGGGTGCAAGCTCTCTCGTCCCCGCCATGGTGGGTGTGAGCGCTGCTTCGGCCGCTGCGCTCTTTGCTGGAGCCTTCCTCGTGCTCTAAGCAGCCATCTACGAGCTGAATCGGACATTCTTGGATACTATTCGCTTGCATTCTTCTCTCTTCCAGTCTTTCCCAACAAGGAACATTCCACCATCATATGGCGAGGCGTGACCAAATTTGGGCCCGCATCATCGCATCTCGTTTCACTGCCATCATATTCTAACGTAATTCATGTATTAGTCGCGCGCCCGTATTAGTCGCGCGTTCTCAAACCTTGAAATTGAAACTGATGGTAGTACTTGGCATTGATCGTGAGCACAGTCCTCGGTGAATGAAAGAACATCAAACTTCAATGAGAACCACATGAGAGATTAAGGTACATGAATACTGAGAGAAGGTTAGAGCTTGACACGTGATGAGCTTGCTACAGGAACACTATCGTAGAAGCAGGCAGGATCAATATCGTTGTCTTCGACGGGGCTGAGAGGCTCACCATCATCAAGAATGTCAATGATATCTTGCCTTGCTGATGTGGTTGGGATTGCTGATGATGCTGAGGCATCATTGTTGTTATCAGCACATGCTTCGTCGCGATCATTGATCATAGCAGGAGGTGGTAGTACCACCCGCTTCTCCTGCTGTCGCTGTTTCTTCCTCCGTTCCTGTTTCTGCCGAGCAGCAATTGCTGGCTTTTTCCGGACTAGCTCCTGCTCTGCATGCTGACGAGTGATCATGATATCTTTGGATAATATCATTTGATCACCAACTTTCTTCTTACCCCGCATTTTCTTTGCTGCGTGCCGCCGCCGGTCCTCCTGTTCCTGAAGAAGCTTATTCTCAGCTTCTAGAACCGAGATCGTCGCATGTGGCCTTTCATATGCTTGCATGAGAGTTTGTTTGAGTGTGTATGCATCCCGAGGATTCGGTTCGTGCCTGAAGGCGTCAAGCGCCGAGCTTACCGCCGTACTTGTTTGTGGCGGAAGGCATTCCTGCAGCGGCGATTGCTGTGTCGTTCCGGTCCGTTGAGCTTGCTGATGCCCGGCAAGTCGGTTAAGCACCTTCTCGGCATTAGGTTTAACTGCAATTCCACAGTCGGCGAATGCTTTTCGGGCTGCAGTTGGCGTAAGGGCCTTTGCTCGTGCCTGGGCGTAGAATGTCACAAACTGAGATCTGTTGACATCCGAGATTGATTGAGGAGCAAGGTTATTGATTATTTGTTTGTATGCGGCGCTGACAGGACCAAACACCGAGACATCAAGCGGCTGCATGATGTGCGTCGAATGTGCCGGGAAGCAGAACGGAATGATACGGCGATTCCATGCAGTGACCAGGAATTCGGTACTGGTGTGTGAATTGTGGCCGTCGATGATCAACAAACGCCACTCCGATGGCGTCGAGGGCGTAGTGTTGGCGTCAAACACTGTTTTCAGCCAATCAACGGCAAGCTCTTGTGTGGTCCAGCCTCTGTCGGTCTTTGCAAAGTGCCAAGATGCAGGAACATTTGCCATTTTCCGGTGTTCGCCAACCATGTGGCTTGCGCCTTTGGTGATGATCACCGGCGGAAGTATCTGGCCACCCGTTCCGATGCATTCAATTGCCGTGGCCGATTCTCGGGTTCCTGGCTGTGCCTTAAACCGGGCTGCTTGATCGCCGGAAGGTACGATTACCCGCTCAGAACCACCTTGACCAAACCGGAATCCGGTTTCATCCATATTGTATATATTCGTTGATAGCACACTGTATTCATTCACAATCCTGCCTAATTGTTGATACCATGCTTGTATTCCATTGGCGTCTGTTCCAGTGAGCCGGGCATTATCAAGACACCGTGACCAATGAGAGCAGATGCTTGGATGCCGAAGCAGGAACCCTTGGAGCCAATTCCATCCGACGTCGGGAGCATCAGTGCAGCCAGGAATGCCACGTGAGACGGTGTTTGCATAGTCCCTGATCTGCGCCGGCGTCAAAGGAAAGCCGCTGCAGGCACAGCGCCGAATGTGTTCCAGAAGTGCTGTCTCCGCTGCAGGCGTAAGTGCCTGCATGGAAGCATGACCTTCCCTGATTGTCGGAACACCGGAAAGTCGGCCACGCAGTGTTGACTCAGGCACACTGTTTGCAGCCGCTGCTTTACGGATGCTGGAGAATGTTCCATTGCCAAGCTCAGCAGCTGCTTGTTGAAGCCGAGCTTCTTGTTGATCACAATCAGCAGCACAAGCAGCACGAGATGCAGTGGAGCGCTTTGAAATTGATGGTGTTGTCATTGCAATGTGAGAAATGCTGTTTGTATTGGTTTGATTACAGATGTCGGCAGTGATTGTGATAAGGTTGATGCCGAAGGTCGGAACGGAATGCAAGTTGGTGGGGCTCATGTAAGGCACAAACAATGCAGACACCATCATGCAAGTCACTACCATCAAACACGGTGGGGATTTTTGAAATTGGTCAGTGCGCAATTAATACGGGCGCGCGACTAATACATGAATTACGTTATTCTCATCCTCAGCAACTGAAATTTTCGGCTGAAATGCACGTTTGGTGGTGTAATCACACGAAACCGAATGATTTGAGCAATGGTTTGGATTTCATTTGGGCTGGTTGCACTACGTCTCCACCTCGATTCGAGGAAAGAGCGGTTGTGGCTTTCCCTCATCCTCCGTTCGCTGATGTGCATGCGATACCAGTCTGCCTTCATCGTCGAGTATAACAAGATCTTTTGCACGTAACCTTTTGTCCTTAGGCACTTTGAGCGTGTCTAACAGCTCGTCCATTTTTTGCGGCATGAACGGCCGCAGCAACAATGCGCAGATCCTCAGACTTTCCGTCACGAGAACCACGGACTCCAATACCACAATTGGGTGTCTGGATGGTGCCCAGGGTTGTAGCCGCTGTATCAATTCGTTGGTAGCCGAAATCGTGTCCTCGAGGATCAGCTCGAGACTCTTTCCTACTTCAAAAGACTGCATGAGCTCGTCAACCTTGTTGGGTAGTCTGATGAGATTCTTCTCCAATCTTTGGCAGATCTTTTGAGTGTCATTGTCAAGCTGTGCTCTGACCTCTTTCTCGGTGGGGCGGGTGAGGACGTGCGTTTGGGGATCGCGGGGGAAGTCGCTGAGTCGAGCGTGGATCTTGGGTGCACAGATTCTGCTGACCAAATTGCCTAGTTGACCTTGAAGATACTTGCGATGATACTCGACCAACACCGATGGATTGTAGTCCGAATCACTGCCAAAGTTCCCTCCCACCCGCATGAGGAAGAATCGTAGCGAGTCCAACCCAAAGGTGCTGATCGCTTCGAAGGGGTTGGCTACGTTGCCTCTCGACTTGGACATCTTCGCCTTGTTCATCGTCCAGTGCGAATGAGCCAGCACCGTTTTCGGCAGCGGTAGGCCTGCAGCAAGCAGCATGGCTGGCCAGTAGATCGCATGGAATCGAACAATATCTTTGCCAACGACATGGACGTCTGCTGGCCAACCTCCCTCAGCATCAGGATATCCTGCGACAGTAAGGTAGTTCGTCAGCGCGTCCACCCAAACATATATACAGTGCTCTCCATCATCCGGCACTGCAATTCCCCAGCTCAGCCTCGAATTCGGCCGTGAGATTGATAAATCCGCCAAACCTGACTCAATCTCCGCCAGCACCTCAGCATGCTTCGCCGCGGGCTGAATGGCAGTCGGATTAGCCTTCAACCACTCCACCAGGGGTTGTTGGAACGCGCTGAGTCGAAACTTGTAGTTCTCCTCTTGAGTCCATTCCACTTTTGCCCCCGTTTCAATGCTTTGCATCTGTTCCTCCCCGTTCACTGTCACTTTGCGCACCTGCGTAGCCGGGTAGAACGCCTCATCAGAAACAGCATACCAACCCTCGTGACTACCCTTGTAGATGTGGCCTTTATCCCGCAGTGTACGCCAGAGATGCTCCACCGCGGTTTTGTGTGCGCTATCGGTCGTTCGTATGAAGTCTGTGTAGTCTATGTTCGCTGCGTCTGCTAGCTGCTTGAAACGCTGGCTGATGCGATCGCACAGCGCTTGCGGGTCTTCGTTGAGCCCTTCGGCGACTTTTTGGATCTTGAGGCCATGTTCGTCCGTGCCCGTGCTAAAGAGTGGCCTTACTGGCTCGCTTCGGTCTATTCTCGATAGCAGAGCGGTTGTCTCGGCGGCAATAGGTGTACCGGAACGAGCGAACGCAGAATATCCGCTTCGCATGTAGCCGTGATAGCGAGCGAGGACATCGGCAATGACATCTGAATAGAGGTGGCCGATGTGCGGGTCCGCATTGACGTAAAAGATTGGCGTTGTGACATAGTACGGCTTGAGTTCGAGTTGTGGTGATGAAGCAGTGGCGACTGCGGATGCAATGCTTCTTGCGCTTAGGACCCAGCGTGGTGTCCAGCTAGTACTAGGTGTGTGTTGGACTGTTCGAGCGATCGCAGGAAGCCGAGATGTAGAAGAAGTGGTATGAAACCGAGGCGCGAGCGAGAACGCTCGTATTGAAGCAATCATGTTCGCTGTCGACCAACGCTGAACGGAGTTGTAGATCGAATGCCACGACCAAAGATGAGTTTGTCAAGAAGATATCTTGTGTAAGCCTTTCTTCTCGTCAGGGTCCACCATCAAAAAACGTTGAGCAAAAGTTCTCGGAATTCGGAGGTGCGTCTTCTGCTTCTTTCCTTAGGTGGAGGCTGGTCCAGCAAAACCCGCCATCATCATATCTACGTCCTACACGCCACTTCTTTGCACTATCAGCAATCCTCTCTTTCCCACCACAACGTCAACATAACCCACCAACATGTCGTCCTCGTACCGCATCCTCACCCGCACCACTCTCCGCAGCAACCTGCGCCCGAGCTTGCAGGCAACTCGCCCGGCAGCAGCACTAGTTCGCACCTACGCCTCCTCACCGACACCCAACTCCTTCCCCCAACTGCCTCCCGGATTTGAAAAGCTCGCACATTCCCCCTCAGCCCTCTCGGCCATCACAAATCTGGTCGAGGTGATGAAGCAGAACGGTGTTGACCTGCACACGGGTGAAAAGCCATCTATGTGGCAGATGGTCAAGCTGGCTCGAAACCAAGAGGTCCGAGATGCCACCACAAAGGGTAAGTAAACTTGTCCACCCACCTTCTACTCGATCTTGGTCACTACCATACAGCCTCTGAGAATCTTCTCTGGAATGGCGATTCACGATGCTGACCCTTCTGTGTGTTCTTCATGTCGTTGGTGTGGTCGACAGTGATGGAGGAGCTAAAGAACGCAGGCGTGGACGTATCCCCAGAGCGCCTGCAGGCCATCATGAACAGCCAGAAGAGCCTCTTCGGCGGAGACAACGGTGAGGGCGGAAAGAACGATGGCGGCAAGAAGGAGTAGTAGTCATGCACTCGCTCTTCAACAAGTCTACTTGTACAATTCAAAAAGCCTTTGCTCTTCACGAATGGTGTCGAAACACGTTTGTGTGCCCCTTTTGAAACCGCTAAAAGTTGCGTTTCCGGTGGATGGCCCAACCATTGACGGAAGCTTCTGAGCTCGTTCACGTTCTCCATATACACTCTCGCTATGCGACAGTTTTCACAGAAACATTATTTGCTAATGGTACAGAAAAGATCACTTGGATTCGAATGTACACTCTAAGAGTCAACCGACATAGCATTCGACTCACTTGCCGCTCCAGTAGCCGCCGCTGCTGCCTCCTCCGCATCCTTGGCCTTGGCCAGACCGTGCCTCTCGAGCAACCTATCGATATCGTTCGGTTTGAAGATGTTGGTTTGCGGCTTACCGGTCTTGTCGTTAAGCGTCAATGTCGCGAACTCCAACTTCTCACTGTCGAGACTTGTTGAGTCCATGGTCTTGCTCAGAATCTTGACTGCCATTCCCATCGCCTCCTGGATGCCAATCTCATCCTTGTAATCTTGCTTGAGCAAGCTCGTTGCTGTTCCGTTGTTGTTTCCGATGCAGGTTGCTTTCCAGCCTGAGTAGTTTCCAGAAGGATCCGAATGGTAAAGTTGGAAATGGTGGTGGTCGTCATAGCCAGCGTAGAGGATGGACACACCAAAAGGACGCAGACCACCAAACTGGGTATAGCCCTGCTTGTAGTCGCATAGTTGCTGGGCGAGCTGCTCTACGGGCATGTCGTCATCGTAGCTCGCCAGATACCGCTGGGCGGCATTGCGGGCAAAGTTGACCAAAGAGTTGGCATCGGCTGTGTAGCCAGCGACGCCGGCCATGACGTTGTCGGACACGGCAAAGATCTTTTCGGAACTCTGGTCCTGCTCGAGCAATTTGGAGGTAACCTTCTTCTCGGCAGCAAGAACGATTCCGTCCTTGGCGAGGATGCCAATTACAGTGCCGGCGTGCGAGATAGCCTCCATGGCATATTCGACTTGGTAGAGGCGACCTTCGGGGGAGAAGGTGGTCGTGCGCGAGTCGTACCTTCGCGACATTGTTGCAATGTGCTAGTGCTGTGGTATTTGGGTTAGCTTGGTCTGAGAGATGGAAGGCTTTACTGGCTCGAGTTGCTATTCGTCCAAGATGCTCTTCGCGAACGAGCTGACAAGTCGATCGCGATTGAAGGAATCTCAAGAGCAGAGTGCAGGTAGAGGAGAGGGAGAGGTGTCGAGAAAAGGTAGAAGGAGAATACGAGAACAAGAAAGTGGAGAGTTCCAAGTGTTGGACTGCGCAGCGCTGCGTAAGTTGAATGTCTGTGCATTCCCACTTTGCACTCGATCACTCTCTCTCTCTCCCTCTCTAATTTTACGCGTTGCTGTGGCCCCCACACACTCTTACCTCTCAAGACCGAATTCCGATTTCTTGAAATCCAATTCTGCACCTTCCGAGCAAGTGTGGAGGTGAGAAGCCGCCATTTTCAGCCAGAGAAGGCTTCTCCGCCCACCGCTCACACTGACCCTTAGTAGCAGCTTGATAACACAGAACAATACCACACTCACACCCACTTGACACTAGAGTAGCAAGGCAAAGGTTCCACGTCGACTGCGTTCCAAGGAGAGAGTGTAGTAAGTGAATATGCATTCTAAAGCAAACACAGGGGGTATCTAAGTGAGGACTGGACTTGCACGCCGGCAAGCAGATCCGTGTGGCAGACAAAGGAGTGCCTCGAAGATGGGTATTGTTGACAAGAAAGTCCAGGATCGCGACAACATGCTGTGAAAGCACTGCTGGTCGGCAATATGTAGCCACCTTCTGAGCCCTATTGGCAAAACAGGAAAGCGGTCTACATGATGACACACTTCTTCCGATCGCGCTTGCTTGAAGTGCCAAAGCTGCTGCCAGCCATCTTGCCTTCCTTTGAGCTGTTGAGCGAGTTGCTTGTATTTGACGAGAAGCCGTGTCTGCCTCCGCCACCGCCGCCGCCCGCTGTTCCTGGCCTGCCATTGAGCGTATCAAAGGCGCGAATCTGTCGCACCACATCTGCAAAGATCTCATCGACGTTGATGCGTTTGCGTGCGGAGGCCTCGTAATAGGGCACATTGCCCCACGCTTTGGACAAGCTTGTGCCCACCTCCCTGGGGACCTGCCGATCAGCGCGCAGATCCGACTTGTTTCCGACGAGCACGATAGGTATCCCTGTGGTGTCTTTGATACGGACAATGGCTTCGCGTAATGGTCCTAACTCGTTGACGCTTGCCAAAGAAGTGAGGGAGAAGACGAGGATGAAGCCTTGGCCGGACTTGATGTAGAGCTCTTTGAGTGCAAGGAATTGTTCGGTGCCTGCAGTGTCGAGGATCTCGACCATGCACTGTTGACCGTCTATCACGAGCAGCTTGCGGTATGTGTCCTCGATGGTGGGGTCGTAGGTGCTGACAAAGACGTTGCGAACGAATTGTACGGTCAGGGCCGACTTGCCGACGCCTCCACCTCCCATAATGACAACGCGTGCTTCCTTCATCTTGGCGGATGGGTATACAAGGGATTCGCTCTGTGTCGACAGGTTGGTGAGTTGGGTGGCTTCGACCAGACAGAGGAATGCAGAAGCTGAGATGTCGCGATGTGTGCGTTATGATAAGCTGGGATTTTGAGCGATGAAGAAGGGGGAAGGGCTTGCTTAAGGATGAATTGCCGATATTGAAGACATCAACTCATCTCCCGTTTCAGTGTGCCGAATATCCTGGTGCGACTCGGTGAAGGAATCCAAGGGCTGGAGAACGTAGTGTCCGCAGTATCAAGGTGCTGTCCAAAGGGTATACCGGTATATAATGTAGTGGTGACCGTATAGTCAATTCCTCCGCCGGGTGATGATGATCGTAGAGCAAAAGGAAGGTGGTACCAAAACAAAGGTTGAAAGCAAGTCGAAGCACCTCGTTTGAAAAGCAAGAGCACGAGATACGATCCATCTCAGAAGATCTGGCTATTGTTGGCTCCCACGGGTCAAGATTGTGATTCGGGTAAGGGAAAAGAATTAAAAAAATAAAATAAAAATAAAAAAAGAGGAGAAAAGGCAAAGTGGCACTGTTCGGGATTTCGGTGCGTTGCGAGAGTGCAAAGGAAAGGGAGGCGGGGCTGTTCTGTACAGTAGAGACAAACGTGAAGACGGGCGTGTGTTGGTGATTGCTGGTGCCGCAGGCTGTCGGTCAGGAATCGCTGAAACAAATTGGGCTTAAGAGGGCGGCAACCGGCACCTGTATATGTGTAGTCGAGCTACCGCAATCCCAAGCCACGCTACAGAATGCAGTTAGGAGTCAAAGGGAAGAGGGCGAGAAAGGGCACAGCAAAGAAAGTCCGCAAAAGAAACTCTCTTTAGCTGCTGCTCCAAGGCTGCAGGTCCAAACGCACAAGAGAGGATGGGGGCGAGATCTTGCGTCTTGCATGGCCAAAAGTGTAGATTGCAACGCTTCTTTTTCAAGCAACCTCTTTCTAAAAAAAATAAAAGATACAAAATACAAAATAAAATGAAAGGCCGTTGTGGCGCCATCGCCCTGCCTTCCAATGCCCGCTCATAGACCCCAAGAGCAGAGCGCCACCATGTCACCGTTGATGTCAACGCAACAGAGAGAGAGAGAGAGAGAGGGAGAGAAAGCCAAATCGGAAATGAACAGAAGCACCGACGACACGTCTCATCAAAGCTAAGTTGAAGCAGCTCTCAGATTTGGATTCCGAATCGCTCGTCACGCTACATCCGAACGGGGTGCTGGCCGAGTCGCTTCGGACCCTCAATCTAATGCCGCTTTCACCTTGTTGGTGGTGCTCATCCATGTCGAAAGCTCTTTTCATTTTGCATCAACGCCGAAGATGATGTTACGGTACACGGTGCTTGATCATTGTTCATATCTTCGGACCGGTCTCGGTGTGACACAACCTTCAGAGTAGCTGACCACCGGCAATCAAATTTGACTTCACTCGGCACCTCGGTGCCTTCGGGACTGAGCCGCCCGTCAAAACACGTCCTCTTGCCACACATGGCGATATAATGCACACAATCGAGCACGAGCACACACACGCACACACGCACACACGCACACACGCACACACGCACGCACACTCTTGACCGATGTCCTTGCTTTGAATGCCCTTGCTTTGCATTGTGTCGCGCTTCGCTCGACCCTTCCCGAGGGTCGCGAATGTCTATCAAACCAAAATCCTACATGCGGGGGAGCGGGTGTCTACAAAAAAAAGTTGTTGCCCGAGGCTACCAACAAGAGAAATACTACACCTCTATCTCGCTATCTTGCCTCGCTTACGAAGACTTGAACATTTCTTTGACAGCGGTGACAGCAAAGCTGCTGGCGGCGTCAATGAAAGGCTTGTAGTCGGTGGAGCGCTTGGCGTGGTGGGTGGTGAACGACTTGAAGAGCTGCTTGCCGTACCTGATGCCAGCCTTCATCAAGGGCTTGTAGTCAAGCTTGAGAGGCGCTCCACCATCACGTCGCTGAGCAGAGGCGTCTGCGTCGGCAGCCTGCTTGTAGCCGCTGTCGACGAGATCTCGGATCGCCTCCCAGACAGGCGTGAAGTTGGGTGCGTCGTTGTCAGCTGCAGCTCGCTTGGTGGCAGAGGTCGATTCATCGTCAGTGTGGGTGAGATCGCGTGCGACGTGGAAGTGCTCGTTACCAATCTTCTTGATCTCACTCCAGACGGGTGCAAAGTCTGCACGAACCTGGAGGATCGATTCAGGAGCCGATCGAGCAGCCAGAGGCTCATCGGCAACGTCGCGCTGCAACGCCTCTACCGACACCATTCCGTCTGCGCCGACGTCTCTACGACTGAATCCCGAAAGAAGACCATTGAGCAAGTTGTCCAGGAGGCTGAGGTTGACACCTCCCGTGTTGTTGCTCGCACTGCAATTGCCACTACCAATCGAGTTGTCTCCATCGGTACCGTCGGTCTGCCTCTTGAAGAATTCGAGCGGCACATCATCCACACTGCGGCGCGAGAAGCCACTCAGCAGCCCATTGAGAAGGTTGTTGAGCAGACTGACGTTAATACCGCCCGTATTGCCACTGGCATCGCAATTGTCGTTGCTAATGCCATCGCCGGTAGTGGTGTCGGCTTGTCGCTTGCCGAGGTTCATACCATCTCCGTCGAGCAAGTCGCGCCCAAAGTTCTGGCTAAGGTTGGCAGCACTACGCGCGGCAGAGCTGGCGCCATTGGCACCATCAGACGCACCAGTGGCCTCTGCTTTGGCAGCAGAAGCAGCCGAGCTGGCAGTCTTGCTGCCGCTGGACGAAGGGCTGTTGTTGCTGCCGGAGCCGAGCGCAGAGATGATCTGCGCAAAGGCGGCATCCACCATGCTGGTGGGCGAGGCGTTCTTGGCAGAGCCCGTGACCGATGTGGCCGTGGCAGCAGCGCCGGCTGCGGTCGAGGAGGGCGAGGAGGGCGAGGAGGCCATCGACTGGATGAGTGACGGAAGCTGCTGGAGCAGCATCTCAATCATGGGCATGACGGTCTGAAGAATGTTAGCATCACGCTCGCCGAGCGCCTGCATACTCCTTCGGACTGCCAGATCACGGCGGCCGTAGCCTGGGCAACCTGGGCGGTACATACCATCGTTGGGGGTGGGGGGAGGGCAGTCCTGAGGGGGCCATCTGGCCGACGAGGTGGAAGAGGCAGAGGTGTCTTCACTCTCGCCTCGCGAGGCCATGGGCAGCAACGTGTTGAGAATAGTGTCAACGACGTCGCGGAGTGCCACCAGAAGGCCCTCGAGGCCAGAGTTCTGGCGAGCCTCGAGCAGCTCGAAGGATCGCTTCTCCTTCTGAGCCACCGTGGTGGTGGCTCCAGTCATTGAGGAGGCGGTAGTGGCGTCGGCGGTAGAAGTGGCGTTCTTGGCGGGAAGATGCTTGCCCTTCTCGCCCTTGTCACCCTTCTTCTTGTCCGCCTTCTTGCTGGTAGCAGCGGCAGCGGTACCGTTGTGAGCCATAAGCCCGTCGACTACCTGAGTGATGCTGGTACCGTTCCTCAGCTCAGCGCCGAGGGCGGACAGCTTCTTCTCGAGCGGTGACATTGTCCTGTTAGCCGCCGTGCTGGTAGCATTGGTGGTCGAGTTGGAAGATCCACCAAGCACGTCCGAGCACGACTCGTCGGTGTTTCCAAAGAGCGCATCGAGAATGCAGGTGACTTGGTGAATCGCCTGTTCGAGCTGCTCGGTGTTGGACTGTCGGCGACTCATACCACCGCCCTTGCCGAGCAAGGTGATGATCAGGTCGCGGAGAGCAGCCACGAGCTGGTCGAGGAGGCCTCGTCGGTGAAGCTCGGTGACCATAGCCAGGTCGCGGGCCTGAGGATCAACATCACCGAAGCGCAGATCGATTGCCCTGCGCAAGTGGGTGACCGAGTCAAGGCCACGAGCCTGAAGTGGCTTGGAGCTGACAGCATCGTTGATGCCGACGCTGCGAGCGGCGATCTGGCTCTCGTGAACGGAGCGAAGCATGAGCTTGGAGGTGTCTCCACCTTGGCTACCCCGCACGATAGGAGCAGGGGCGGCCGTAACGGCAGCAGCCGAGAGGGAGAGGGCAACAGTGAGAGCCTGAGTGAAGTACATAGCTGTATGATTTAGGTGGTTTTAGCCGGAGAGGGTGGTTTGTAGACGGTAGAGTGACGGAATCGGCGAGGAGAGATTTAGGGGGGAAAACTCGAACTGGACTAGGCTAGCTAGAAGAGATCAGAGCTTGTAGATTATTCAAAAAGATGAGTCTTCCGCAGGAAGGCTTTAGCTGAATGAACGATGGGGGAAGAAAGCTGGTGACGCCGGAGTAGTTGGAAAGGAGCAGAGAAACGGTAAAGAATGTGAGAAAGAGAAAAGGGGGAAGGATGTTTGTCTGCTGATGAGGAAGGGAGATGTGACCGCCAGGGTACACAAGTGAAAAGATAGTATGAAGTTGGGTTGAGAACGGGAACGAGGAGCTGGAGAAGCGAACGCAAAGGCAAGGGAAAGCAAAGAGACTGAGACGAGGCTGAGGAAAGAAAGGAAAGAGAAGGGGGAGGGGGGTAGCGAGACTGGCTGGTCTTAAGTATCTTTTGGCCTCAGCTGGCTCAAGCTGGTGGTCTGGAAAGAATCGCAAGGTCAAACACCGGGACGGCACCGGAGCCCGTTCTAGATGGCTTGGATTGACGGACGAGGACGGACTGGGCGCCAAAGCAGCGGTAAGGAGACGAGAAATAGAGGGTAGATATGTTATTCAACCTTCGTTTTGGTATACCGGAGCTTGTAACACAGCGCCGAAAAGCACTGACAAAGAGCACTGACACAAGGCTTCCGGCAGAACCGAGCATGTGGGTCAGCGCGCCAAGTCACAAACGAAAGCCTTGCAACGGACTAGGTCCAACGATAGTGCCTCGTCCGGCCGTGATTGTCCACACGAAATACACGTTGACCGACGGACCAGCTGGACGGTGCTGAAGACCCACAGATCTTGTACACATGTATCATGCACACTAGCGGATATCATCAGGCGAATGCTTGTCAGCTGGACTGCAGCAAGCAGACGCCGTGCAGACTTGTTTGCGTCACCCGGTCTTGTCCCGACCAGCGTTCAGACGGATCATATTCTACACCCGGCTTGCTTAATTCACTAAGCAGAGATAGCCACTTCTTTTTGGGCTTTCTCTCATGACCATCCTTCCCTGTACCGAACATGGACGGACATGAAACAGATACTAGATGCACTCGGCCTTATCATGTTTCTGTCGGCGGACACGATGTCTCTGATCAGACCCTGGTCTCAGTTAAGGCCTGTCAAGCTGCGTGATTCGGACAACTTTATTGCCATATTTAGGTTGTAACTGATTCAGAGTTCAAGAATCGATCTGGAGTAGGTCATCGAGAAGCAGCAGCGTGGTGGATGGAGACAAGACTCAATATACAGACGGTCAAGGGTGCATGAGAGCAATGTGCGAGACCAAGACGAGCAGCGCAGTGCATTACAGTGTAGACGCGCCACACCAACATACATAGGAGCAAGCACAAGTTGGGTAGTGTTTGCGATACAAGCCCATCGGACAGGTTGAAGGATGCCGAGAGTGTCGACAAGCTTTCCGCAACCTGGGTGTATGCATGCATGGCAGACAGCGCTGTTTGACAGACACGAGCGCCATATCAACCTTCAGCCTGAATCGCGGCTTGCTTTTATCCTAAATCTGGGCATGTCGGTGAAAATCGGCGATTTGACATAGATTACTCTGAGATCTCTATTACTCTCAGATCTCTAGATTGTTTTTTCGAGCCGAGCCCGATCCTCGGAATCGGAATAGAAAATTGGCGTCTCTGCTCGATGGTCGGGGAAGCAGCTGCAACCTGGTGAACCCTTCTTGCTCATGCGGGAGAGTGGACCGCCAACAATCGTAAACCCGTATCGAACCATCATCTTGTCTCGCTGTGGCCATTGTATTCAGTGTTGGTGGCAAATGAGAAGGTGTAGTGTCGGCATACGAAGACGGCTAGCTTGCTGGCTGCTTGGGTTGGCACGTGCTTGTTAGGTTGTTGGCAGAAGATGTCTGGTTCTAGATTCAGTATCAAACAAGTCTTTTTTGCGGCGTGTCTCTCTGTTCGTCGCGCATTTTTGTTGCCTCGTTTTTGTGCCGCTTTTTTGTCTCCCCTCCTACCATTTTGAGGGGGTTGGCTTGTGGAAAAGTGGCCCTTTTTTCGAATCTTTATTTCTTTTTGTCGCATACGAGTCGGCTAAGAATTGGTTGGCTTCATTTTTTTTAGGCTCATTTGCCGTACTCTTCTTATGATTTTTGGACGAAAAGTGGTTGCCCCGTGTGTTTCTGTCACCGCTGTGCTGTGCTGTGCTGTGCTGTGCTGGGTTGCAATTTCACAAAGTTGAGCGAGAGGTGGAAGAGAAAGAAACAGAGCCGCTTGCAACCGGCTCTTCGCATGAGCTCGTAGCACATTCTTTCCATCCACTTGTCCGACAACGCTTCGGCCATCTTTCATCTTCTCCTTACTACTCTCCCAACAACATTCGCCGTCGATAACAAGCATCTGCAGCGGATCCTGCAACCTCCTAGTGGACCCTACAGCGCCGCGACAAAGTGTACAACACCGCAGCATCCATCCGCATGAATCGTGTCTAGAGTGCTTCGACCAGAGCCTAAACCACAAGATTCACTCCAACTCCAGGTACCAGTTTCTTGATCACACAATCGGTCAGCTTGTACGACCTTGAGCTATCCGACAAAAGGTACCTCACCTTGTTCCATCCACACACACTCTCCCTTTACGCTTCTTCTCGGCCCCAAATGCAAACTCTCGACTGTTCGTGACGTGTTTCACTTCGTTGCTCCTTGGCCTGCCGACCGCTCGCATTTTCTCTTCTTGCTTCCTTATTTCCGCCAGGACTCTACGCTGAACGGTGTCCATCATGATCAACCCGTTCAAAAAGCGCCAACAGAGGAAAGCTGCAGCCGCCGCGCACGCCTATCCTTCCAGCCCACCGCCTACCGACTACTCGAGCTTCCCATCCACCTCCAAGCTTCCTCCTCGTCCTGGCATCTTCATCTCATCCGCACCAGCCGCACCGCGGACCTCGTGCCATGAACGTCAAAAGCAGGCCACAGCTGCAGCAGCAGCCGCATCCCAACGACAGAGCTTGGACCACGTCCTCCCACCAGCCTCCGATTACCGCCAATCGCTCATCATGCCCCATCTCACCCGCAGATTCACCCTCCTCCGTGCACCTGATGGCTCTCTCGTCTCTCCTGACGCAATGCGTGCCCACCTTCGCGCTCAACGTGCCCGTGCAAGAGCTGCCAACATCGCCATCGGTTCCGGCATGGCCAACCACATTCACTTTCTCACAGAGGATGAGGAGAACGAGATCATCGAACAGCTCAAAGCACAAGCTCGTGCAGAGGGGCGCGACTTTGACCTTGAGCAGAGCGCCACCGCTGCTGCCGTCGACTCTTGGCGCAACGGATATGCTGCCGGTACAGATGGTTTTGGTTCTTGGGGACCCACGCCCACCAGCAATGCCAACAAGCTTTCCAGTCTCGCCGAGACCCTAGGCGACCTTTCATCCAGTCACGGTCATGCTTCCGGCGATGCTGCCTCGTCTGCCTGGTCTCCCACAAAACGCACCGGCGGTAGCCTCTTCACCGGCAGAAGTGCCGAACGAGACCAGGCTTACTTCCGCAAAGCAAAGAGCGAGAGAAACAATTCAAAGACAGACGACACGCGACCCTCTCACAAATCGGATCTAGTCCTCGAGTCGTCTCAGGATGTCACTCCCACAGCTATGACGACGGACTCACACCCGCTCTCACGCGACAGCACCTCTCGTCTGGCGTCAAGTCACCTTGAAGAGCCACCGATGCCAGGCGGATTTGTTGCGGCAGAAGACACCGAGACTTCTAGGCCACGCTCGGCGACGCAGCAGGATCACGAGCAAGCCAACACAAGGACTCTCCTGGACGTCCCAGGCCTTAACAACGTATCGCACACTCGATCCTCGCAAGACTCGAACCTGCTCACCACCCTCTCTCCCGAGGCTTTCAAACGTGTCAGCACCGCCCTCGACGAGGTCTTTGGCCTCATTGCCTCTGAGCGCGGCTCCTCGCCGGGAAAGGTTGGCGCTAGGTCTTTCACCGATTCCTATCCTAATCCGCAGAGGTCGTCAGTTGACAGCGATGCCAACTCGTTCGCTTCTGCCGTGTCGCATGTACGTGCAGCCGATGCGAGACAAGTCGATTCCGACAACGCAGCCTCGAGCGCCGAAACGCAGGGATCTGAAGCCAAAGAGGCCGAGGATGACGGTGACGAGACTGCGGATCTAACAATCACCGGCCCACAGCCCACCCTGGATGCCGTCCATATCGAGGAAGGTCGACTTGCTCTGCTTCCTCCCGACACACTACCTGGTTCGCTGCCAGGAGCACATCCCGACTTTGTCCCCGAACTGCCTCAGTCCCAGACGGCCACCCAACTTCCATCGCTGGTCACGTCAGACAGTGCGCTGACCGTTCGAGACGGCGGTAGTGGCGCTGAGGCATCTCCATCCGGCTCTTCCTCCCTGCTTGGGGTCGCGCCCTCTCAGCATCTCTCTGTCTCGGGCCATTCTTTGGCCGACTCGACGCACACACGCCCTTCGGATCGAAGCTCGACTGCCACAGCAACAGAGGTGCCCCCACAGGCCTCTCGCATTGTGTCCACAGCATCCACTATCGAGGGCCACGAGCTCGAGCTCGAGCGCAAAGAGCCAGCAGCGAACTCAGAGGCTCCAGTGACAGACACCAACGCATTAATCGCTGCCGCAAATCAGCGCCCGCACGATGAAGCTCCGCGTCCGTTAGTATTTGCCGACAGCCAGAATCCACCTTCACGCCCAGATCGCACTCCGGATATGAACATCAGCACGCATTTCGCCAGTCCTGCTCGATCGACCTTGTCGCGTGGTGATTCCGTTGTCAGCGCCGGCTCCATGAGGTCCAGCCTCACCGGGCCATCTGCTGCGTATCAGGGCACACACAGCCGCAAGTCGTCGGCCGACAAGCTTGCACTCGCTAGATCCATGGCGCCTCATCCTAGCCTTCGAGAGCAGCCCTCGCTCTCCAGTGTGCGACGCAACTACAGGCAACATGCTCGATCCACCACCGGCTCCTCTGAAGGTAGCCTTCTCGGTGGACTGGCCTCGCGAAGGTCGTCTGGTGCTATGAGCCCTCCTCCCGTGCTCAGTCGTAGCGCTCGTTCGCCCAACTACTTTCCTCCTCCCTCTTCCAACGCTTCGATGCATGACTACGCATCCGGATTCAAGCCGCCGTCAGCCATCTCGCCTGCTGCTGCCGCAGCGCTGCACTCGATGGCAAATCAGCCCAACCTGAGCCCACAGCCAATGCAGACCTCGGTCATGGACGCTTCGAACGCGCTCAGAAATGTCCAGAGCATGCGTAACTCTGCTTCCACCGGTCAGAGCGTTGCTTCTCCTCAAGTGCCGAGCTTCGCCGCCTTCACGTCGGGCAGCGACCGTGCAGCAGCTACCAGCTCTCCAGAGACTGGCACCACTAGCTTGAGCCTCCACCAGCGAAATGCTTCCCTGACCAACGCAAAACAGCTGCCACAGATGCAGTCGTCGCGTATCTCGACGACCGAGGACGGCTTCTCGCCCTCCATGTATGCTCCGAGACCTGCGCCTGTGCCTGGTGTCGTCGCTTCGCAGCCATCGCAGACGGTCCCTGCCCAGCCCGCGATCAACGATAATGGGCTCATGCCAAATGCACCATCCGATCCAGAACAGGCGGAACGATGGCGAGCTATCTACGGAATCAAAGCTGCGGATGCCACCAGCCTTCGGGCTTCTGCTGAAGATGTTTCAGCGGATCCAAATGAAGACGAGGATTTGTGGGCGAGGATGGCATCAGCATCAGAGCCGCATTCCGAGCGACCCGTGTCCAACTTCCCACCTAGCATCGCTGAGCAGCGTCTCGCCGGCACTGGCATCACCTTTGACCAGATTGCTGACTTCCAAGACCGCCTGATCCAGACGGCCAACGGTCGCGAAGTCATACCGCCTCTTCCACGCATTGAGGCTGACGACAATCTTCAGCAGCGAAAGTTTGCAGAGGCCAAGTCAAAGGGTCTTGCGTCTCCCAATGTCGTGGTCGGTACAGGCTCAGAGTGGAGCAAGCCTGCTCCAAGCGTTCAGACAGGTGAGGGTCTCGCCTTTGCCGGCGGCTCGACTGGCAAGTTGATCGACACGAATCACGACGCGCAGCTTCACAGGAGTCCGTCTAGCAACATCTCGCACGATCCGCCTCTTTCACCCCGAGCTGTCATGTACGATGTTACGACCAGCCATCGACCCACCTCGCCTCCTCTGCATAGCCGCAATGGGTCGTTGAACGGTCTTCCCAGCTTGCTCGAGCTCAATGGAAGTTCCATCGGGCATCGGAATCGGGAGTCGTTCTCACTTTCGCAGGCGATCGATCAAGCGTCTCGAATTCCTCGCCAGCCACCTTTCGGGTCTTCCTCCATCGCTGAAGATCCTGACTCGCCTGCTGATCAGGATCAATTCGCCATTGCCGACCCTGTGCAAGAGCATCCATTCAACGTAGGATACACGAGCCCTTCGCTTCGCAGCGGTAACGGCTTCACCTTCCCTCGCAAGACCAGTGAACATGACATTGGACACTCGCCACGAAGCCCAGTGCAGAATCTTCCCGAGGACGTATGGAACCGCTATGGTCCACAGCAGGGCGCTATGACCCCTGATCATTTTGCCGCAGCAAATCCAGGTTCGCCATTTGTATACCCAGGATCAGACCCTACTCGGTTGTTGGATGACATTGCTGCGCAGACTAGTGCAGCCACTCGAGCGCTCAAAGGTACAGACGACGGTAGTGTGCCCACTCCGCCATTCCGTACCAAGAGCATCTCGCGCAAGAAGTCGTTCAAGAAGGTCAGCAAGCAGATCTCTTCACCACAACTTATTTCGACTACTCAGAAGCTCGATCATGCGACTCAGATCCCGAGCTCGCTCGACACCCCAGCATCGGCCAAGGGCAGCAAGCGCTCGAACAGATCCCCGGGCTGGGGCAGCATTGGGAATATGGGCATCGACAGCGTGCGGGGTCACTCCAAAGCCAGTCCCTCTGGCGCGTCACAGAGCGGCAGTGTCAGCAAGGGCAGCGGCTACTTCCACCGCAGACGGTCCAGTTCGTTCGGTCACGAAGCCAGTCCGAACGAAAGCTTCGGAGTGGATGCTCCCTCTGTTGCCACTGGACAGGGTAACGGCAGTGGGGATCGCACACATCCCAACCATCCGTATATGAACGGCGGTGCCAACGGCGGAAGCCTGTCTAGACTCTTTTCCAAGATCAAGAGAGGTAAGAATGCAGACCAAGGTTTTGGTGGAGCAACAATCGAGCCATTCCCCGCTGAGCTTAGCGCAAACGCCCGCGGTGCTGCGGAAAGCATCTCGCAGCAGCAGCAGCAGCAGCAACAGCATTTCTCGCAACCGGCGCCGCCCATGTCACCACAAACACCCGTCCTGCCCCAAGTGGAGCGAGCCACCCCATGGACACTGCCCAGAATGCCATCAAATGTGTCCAGTGACAGAGACAGCAGTATCCGCTCTCCCACATCGCCCGTGTACACGTTGCCCATCGACTCGACCAGCATGCCGCGCAACAAGGGCAAGAAGAAGCGCACGCCGATCGTGCTCAAGCGCGAGTCTGAGGTGATCATGCCTGGCGATCCTGGCTACATTCCGACCGCAATCATCGGGAGGAGCCCGGAGGAGAGGGCGGCCCAGGAGCACGGTTCGGGTTTGGTGACTGTCGCTGCTGCGGATGAGTCGATTGCGCCGCAGGAGGTGTCGACGGACACGATGTTGGAGCATCACGCCGAAAGAATGGATTACAGTCGGAATGAGGGTGCGACGCTCGCACCAGTAGCAGCAGTAGCAGTAGCTGAAGAGAATGACGAGTCGGTGACGCCCAGACCCGCATCCCCACCTTCAGCAGAGGTTGGAGAAGAAGGTGACATGACACTTGATGGGCCGGACCCCACCCTCCCCGCGGATGCCGCCGCCGAGGCTATACTTGCCAAATCGCCCTCCGCTGCTGCAGCAGCGCTGGCAGAACCCACCCCCACCCCCATCAACAACAGCATCAGCACCAGCACCAAAGCCAATGCTCGCAAATCGCTACGAGACACGATTGTCAGACGAACCATCATTATCCCCGCCGGCGTCGATTTCTCTGATCCCCACCGGCGCTCTCTTTTTGCCTCATCTCGCAAATCGCGTCGCTTCGTAGCAGCGGAAGACGAGCCCATCCCCACCGCGACCTCGAGCCACGAGTCCCCCGCTGTGGCTGACAACGCTTCTCTCTCATTCGATAACGCGAATGGTACCACCGAGGTAGAGGCCGAGCGTGAGGGCGAGGGAGTGATGTCGACTTTAAGCTCGCGCCAAACCCTCCACCCAGCTGCGGTGGGCGACAAATCCAACCGTGCCAGTAGAGTTGAAAGCTCCTATGCGGGTAGTCTGTACGACATGTACATTGGCACCACCGGAGAAGGCATCGAATTCGGCAGCCCCTCATCGGACGCTCGCAAGTCTGTTCTGCCCAACACTCGCACTGAGCCGAGAAGACATATCGAAGTCACTGAACGGGCAGATGGCAGCGTGGTATGGCAGGTCATTGCCGGTCTAGCCGATCGAGAGAGTGTGTATTCCGACTTCAACCCTCGTCATACGCGCACTTTCAGCGAGACTAGCAATCCCGAATTCGCTGAAGGTGGAGAGGAGGATGGCGGTGGTGGATTGTTCCGTACCCCTGCAGGATTGACGGATGACGATTCGCGATCCTTTTTCACTCGTCCTCGCAACGGTGGTGTTCATAGGAAGAGTTTCTCCTTTGACAAGGGAGAACCGCCGCTGCCCGATCTTCCGTCTTCTCTCGCTCGCGCTCATGCACAAAACGAGGTGCAACAGGATGTTTTCGAGCTGGCAAATCCCCCACCAACCCACAGCTCAGATCCTCAGGATGAGTTACAAGAGCCCAATGACGCAGCCGACAAGATGGCATCGCCTACCCGCATCGTCTATCATAACGACGCCCAGCTCGCATCCCTTCTTAACGTCTTAGCGCGAGGAAAGGATTCGGCAAAGTTCGAATTCCAAATCGCCCCAGCGGCTCATTCACTCGATGCAAACCTTGCTCCTAACCACGGCGATCTGACTTCTGGCATTGGCGAGAAAGAGGCAGCTTTGGGTGTCGGAATGGCGAGTGAAGGAAGACCTCTCTCCAGCTGGTCAAAGGAGATGGTATTAGATGCGGACGACATTGAGAGCCACAGAAGCAGAGTAGAGGCAGAGATTTATACGTTGTTGAACCAGCAGGCTTTGCTTGGTCGCGGGGTTAACACTGCTGCTGCTAATGTTGGCGAAGGCGATACACACTGAATCCTGACATTGGATTGAAGCAGAAGCGTCTTGCCCCGCCGCCAGGCGCCAGGGGTGTGTGGGTCTGGAAGACGCTAATACAAATCAATTCCTTCTCCCTTCGTAGTATCTTTTTTTTTTCCTGTTGAACACACCCTTGAGCCAAATCATACTGTATTTTTAGATGTTTCTTACAGACAAGCTTTTCTTATCGTAGTAATTCCGTGGTCATTCCGTGGTCAAGGCTGATAACATGTTTGGTATGAAAGCTTGGCATGTGTAGTAACAATCCGAATGCCTTTTTCTTTTAAGCAGCAATTTGATCTGGTTGATTTTTAGCTTCTTGGTCAAGTATATGTCTAGTAAGATGTTCAACACCTTTTTTTTCCCAATCATTCTCAGATCTTGTGCATGTTGTAGACTGTGAGCTGGTAAAGTAGCTTTCATGCTTTCTGATGCAAGCACAGCTCCAAAGAAAAGAAAAAAAGAAAAAAAAGAAAAAAAAGGGGGGCATCTGTTATACCAATTAAAGATGTGATGAGTTAACACTATTGCAGAATTGTATTGCTTCACCTAAACCTATTTGACCTGGCTCATAGCTGCATCGAGGTGTTTTGAGAATGGTCAAGGAATATCTGTACTTCTGAGCCAGTGTGGATTCATAACTTGGAACTCTCAACTGTCACAGTACACCGCATCGGATAGCAAATCATATTTCAGACCTGGTGACCTCGTGCAAGGATAAAGCATGCATTTGCGGTCCTAAATGTATCCTAACCTCTTCTAACATGTGTCTTTTTTCTAAAGAAAGGGCGAGAGAATGTGTGTGCGTGTGTGCGTGTATGACTGGTGTAATAATGACGTGAACACAAGGGCTTCTAGTGATGGCTACTTCTACGTTGGCCTCCCATTGAATCCGGATTTGAATGCGAATGTTGCGAGAAGTCGGAAGAACCGGATCTAGAAAGATCCAAAGCTCCAGCTACCGCGCCCAAATGCCGCAGCGGATCGTCGTGCTCCGTGGAGCCGCTACTGGTTGCCGGTCTGTTGTCGTGCAGTGGGCTACTGGGTTGGTGTCTTTCCCCACCTTTCAACGCAGCTGAACCTGAGGCCGAGGTCGAAGAAGAGGATGCGCGTGGACGGAACGGTTTGGGGATCAACTTGTTCAGCTTAAATGACGAAGGTGAATGGGAGCGGGAAGGGGTGCTGCTTCTTCTCGCGGTGTTGAAGGGTGAGGTGGAGTTCGGAGGAAGTTGAAGGTACGGTGAGGATGAGGCAGAAGTGGTCGAGTCCAATGTGAGAGCATCGCCGCGTTCAGTGGAGGGGGATGAGTTGGTGCCGTTGTTCTGCGAGCTACGAGTGAGCGAGGGGGGAAATTGTCGGTGAGGTTCGTGATCAGCGCCAGAATCGCGCCGTGGAGTGGACTGCGCTTGCAGCAGATCATGAAATTCGCTGGTCGAGTGGTGTCCTTCGGCAGATTCGATCGAAGTACCAGATTTGGAGAAGACAACATTGTCTCGTCCCCACGCATCTCGGATCTGTCCTGCCAGAGTTTGACCTGTCTCGCTGCGACTATGTCCATATCGTTCTCCTCCATCAACTCCATCTCGTACCACCTCGAACCTATCCCTGCTTGCACTATCGTCATCCAAATCAATAACGTCATCATTATCATGGCCATACATCTCTCCACCGCGGTAACTGAATGTATCCGTCGGCGACTCTACCAGATGACTGCTCCCATCAAACGAAGATCGGTCTGCCGGTGTCGGAGGCTCGATCGAGATGTCCAGTGGCGCCAAGGATTCTCTGGCACGCGATGCCTGACGAATAGCCCGAATACTTTCGATCGCGTTGCGCTTGCGATTGGGCCGGTGCGTGATGATGTCTCGCAACAGGGTCGACTTTTGATTCCACGCCGCCTTGAAGACGTCCTTCTTGAAGCTCTCGGCAAGGTCGACGTATCCAAATGTACTGTTGTGATACTCAAAGTTAGGCGTCCGGAAGACAAGGTCATACAGATCCGTAATGGATTTCTGCTTCTCGCCCTTGTACGAGAGGCAGAAGATCGTCTCCGAGATCTTGACATACACAAAAGTGCGGTATGCCGACGCTCGCGATCGCATCTCGGCGGCGTTCTTCTGCGCAATGGCAAATTGATCGCCTGGACGATAGTTATCGGTGGCATTGTCCTTTTCCTTGTCCTTTGCACTGCCGGGCGTGCCAGGTCGTGACTTGAGAGATGTTTTCGCAGTAGCAGGATTCGAGATCATTGCTTTGGTGGAAGCGCGGCCCGTCACGCTCTCGGCGTCATCTTCCCTCGACCCATCGGATGACGGTCGACCGAGCGACGCCAAGTCGGATGTCGAAGCGCTTCGCGATTGTCCTTCGGTAGCTGCCAAACTCACCGAGCTGGCATTCGTACTAGGTCTACGCGACGCCTGCTGTGACGATGCATTCGATGAGTTCGGCGCAAGGTGCTTTCGACTGCCTAGCAAGCGAGCAAAAGGCGACTTCTTCTTGGCCACAGTATTCTCGGTACGGCTGACCTCGTTCACCAGACGCTTCTGCTCCTCCTCCTGCTTCTCACGCTGTCGTTTGGTACCGAAAATGTAGTCCATGATCTTGCGACCCACCAACAGCTCGATCTGAATCTTGACTGGATGCAAGTTGAACTCGAACATGTCGACGATCGAGATACCTCCAACAGGTGGCAATACACTCCACATTGCGTCCAAGAACCGACCTTCCTTGGCCATCGGGTGATCTTGGGCACGCGCGTGCTTGGTGATAATCTCAGCAAACACCGCATTGGGATCGACGTTGAGTGCCTGCAGGTCCTGGATCGACAGCGTGTTGGCAGCAGAGTTGTCTGCCTTGTTGAGCCACGAAAAGCTGATACCGCGCAAGGCTAACTTGGCAACCAGCTGCCCAGCCTCGTCACCGATCATGTTCCAGGCTACCTCCTGTGCCTGGGTCATGAAACGAAGCGCCGACTTCTTCTCGCGATCTGCGCCACCCTTGCTGTCCTGCGATGTGGTGATGGCGTCCATAATTAGATTCAGCTCCTCCACCAAATCAAGGGTCTCGCCGAGCACGGCTACAAAGTCAGCCTTGCCGCGCTCATTGAGTCGCTCAGCTACGGCCTGATATTGCTCTACCAGAGAGCGAGCTTCGCGAATGCGCAGCTGAAGAGCTGCGACGATATCAGCCAGCCCCGATACGTCTGTGAAATCGTAGCTGAACATCATTTCCTCCAGCCTCTTGGCATGGTCGCGATGCGCCGGATCTCGATACAGGATCAGATCAGTTACCACATTGTACAGCGCCGCAAAGTGCTCGCCGTTGGCAGAGACAGAGAAGCGGGGGCAGTTGAGCAAGATCATGTCCATGTGGTGATGGAGATGGTCTTGAACAGGCTTTCCATCTTTCCTAAAGGTCGCAACGGACTTTGAGGAATCGGACAGACGAAGCTTGTTGAATTTGTCATAGTACATCGTGGCGTTGGTGTGCGGAACGATGCGCTCAAAGTCACGAGCCTGACCATGCATATCGACCAGGGTTTCGAGGGGAAGAGACATGAAGCCACGTTTCTTGGCTCCGCTTTGGGCATGGGCGTTGGGATGGTAGCACTGAAGATTGTCGAGCGCGAAAAAGTTCCTGCGCAGCACGACAGCGTTGACCGAGTCTTCGGCGCAGGTTTCGTCCTGCACGGTGTAGTTCTGAAGCCGGGTGCGAAGAGCAGTAACAATGACGGTGGACTTGTCGTCAACGTCGCTGCGCAGCACCACCTGAGGCTTCAGGAGGAGACAGACGTTGCTCTTGACTACATTGAAGTCATCAGAAATGCCGTCTGTGGGCCGCATCTCGGCATCCATACCATCTTCACCTGGGTCTTCAGGTTGACAGCCCCAGCCCGAAGTGCTGTAGCCATCCTTACCAGACATGTGGTTGACAGTGTCTTCCAGCATTTCGTGAAGAATGTCGAGACCAATGGCTCCCTCGGCGCTGGGCGTCAAATGCTGCGGCGTCCTACCGGACTGACTGTGGTGTTGCTGTTTGGGCCTACCCGAAGCTCGTTCGTTCTTGTCCTTCTTCTTGAGCAGATCGCGGATATAGCGAACAGCGGTAGCTGTCATGTGGTGCGCATAACCTCGTCGCAATCGAGAACTGTAGTAGTACTTGAGTAACAGAGTGCGAGTGATATTGCTGAAGAAGATGGTGGGGTTGTGGGCCACATAGCGGTTGTCGAATTTGCCAAAGTCATGGTAAAGCGATGCCAGATCAGTCGCACCAAGCCCGAAGTTACGATCGGCGGGGACTGACCGCTTCGGCGCAGGATAGCCTTCTGCTTTGGCGCGCTCCACGCGGTCGGTGTGTTCCTGCAAGCGCCCGAGATGTGAGATGAAGCCGCTAAGGATGCGTTCTCGACCGTGGAGATCATTGAGCCGGTCCTGGTGGTCCTCAGAGCCTTCCGAGTCTCCCTCAAAGGTGGAACTGGAATCGTCACTCGAGTTGAGGACGCGGTCAATCTCACGACGGATGGTCTGCAGCCTTGCCTGGGCAAGTTTACGCTGCGTGCCGTACGGCTTGTCATTCTGACCAACCATGCAGACGTGGCTATCTTCACGGCCAAACTTGCTGCGCTCCAGCTTGCTGAGCAGGTCCTCTATATCATTTCCGCTATCGGCGCGATGATTGCCCTTTGTTGCCCGATCCTGCATCTCGCGTGCGCGACGTTCTCGTTTCGACTCGACCTTGCGGTAGTAGTTGAACTGTGGACACACCATCGCTGGGAACATGCGGATCTTGGGTGTGGGATCCGTGATGGCTGACGAATCAAGCTCGACAAGGTCGTTCATGTCGATCCACACGAGCTCATCATCCAAGATCTCGACCTCTTCGGCGAACAAGTCGTCAAACATGCTCTCGCCGATCTCCTGACCCTCCACAGCTGCTGGCGCCTCGCTGTCTTCTCGCATGCGAGCCGCAAAGGCTTTAAGATCGATCGTCTCACATTTGACCTCGGCCTCGTAGAAGGGCTTGTGAAAGACGATGCGTGGACCTCCCAGCTCGGGTCGATCTTTGACCGTCTCTTGCTGCCGCTGATGCATGTCCAGAGTAAAGGAATCGATGCGGGCCTTGATACCGACGTGCGTTCGCAGTCCCCTGACCCAGTCTTCTTTGTTGAACTGTCGATACTGATGAGTGATAAAGAGCGGCTCCAGATCGATCCTGTACTTGATGGTGCCGAGGAAACGACCGAACTTCGGCGAAGGCGGCGGACTGTCGGGGAAGAGTTGACCTGATCGGATAGGCAAGCTCATCGCGCTGCTGAACAGTCGCATCCAAGCCCAGAAATGCTGCCAGGCGAGCGGCGAGAAGTAGAAGTTGTTGACCGCATCGAGACTGGAAGCGTGTCGACCTCCGCCGTAGCCGGTGATGCCGTTCTTAGGTGAGAAGACCGACAGCGAAAAGTGCAAATGGTGCGACCGCCATCCACGGAACGAGTCGCGCCGCTCACCTTCTGGAATTGAGTCGAAGTATTCGTGCGTCTTTGGAACGACATCCCAATGGTTGATGCGTTTGAACTCACGACATTCGCGGTAGAAAGGTTCGCCGTGGCATTTCGGGTGGCGTGGACACGTCTCCTCGTCGCATGTGCGTTCTCCGTGCAGGCCTGCACCCCAACGCACACCATTGGTCAGCTTGATGACGACTTTCCGGAAGGTCGGGTCCTTCATGTATCGGTACATGCTGGATGTCACTGAAGCGTCCGCTGATTTGCGATCATACGAGTCGTGGTAGCTTTCTTCGCCATCGCGACCGTGCTGGAGGTGATGATGTCGGCCTGAATGATGATCGCTTCCGCCAAGTACACCAGTAGCAGCATGATCGACATAGTCGCACAGGTCTGGGACCGCCAGCACGTACTCGTGGCTCAAGATTTGGAAGAACTCCTTCTCCGGATTGTCGTAACCGATACGCAGCTCGACATTTCCTTTCCACGACTTGACCCAGCCAGCGGCCTGGCCTTCAATGTCGTATGGATCGCGACTTCCCTTCATGTGGATGTTGAAACCGCCTTCATCCTCAAACTTGAAGTTGACATGACCGTGAAGGATGAGCGGCAACTTGTCCCAGAACCCGAGCTTGGGGGATGGGTCGTGCGGCGGGGGCGTGACGCCTTCGATGACCCGCATCACGTCCTGGATGGTTGGCTGGATTGATTGTCCCCAAACCAAGCGAGTCGGGAAGGGTGTTCGCAGCCTCACCGTTGGTGTGCCGTACATCTTAACCGACATTGCCACCTTGGGGATGACGATGCCATACTCGATTGCGTCAGGGCGACCGGTCGCAGCAGGGACAATAACGGCAGGCACGTGTCTGATGGACTCAGGCCCGCCCAGCTGTTCGGCGATGGCGATGTCGCCTTCGAAGCACCAAGCTTTTCGGGCGTCATTCTCGTTTCGATGAGTGGGTGGGACGTGCAGTAACGGCATTGGGTAGTCGCGCAGGGTGACGCGCCACTCCTCCATTTCCCATTTCATGTGCAGAGGTACGACGAGCGAATATGGAGTATCTTTGGGCACGCCGGCTCCTTTCTCGTGGATGAAGTCGCGCAGATGATCGAGTGGGAAGTGGGCTTGTCCGACTTGCAGACCGACGCGATACATGATAGAGCGGAAAAGAGGAGCTGCCTTGCCGATCGGCAACACTTTGATGGGGAGGTCGTCGAGACTGCGCGACAGTGTGAAGCGGCCATAGATGTTCTTCAAGACATTTTCTTGACGCCGGCTCTGCTCTGACTGGGCATTAATGTAGCGGCGCACCCAGCTTGATGAATTGAAAGCATCGAGAGCGATTCTTGCCTCATCGTAGCTGACGTGCTGCTGCTTTGATCTTGAAGAGTTGGCATCGTGAGAGGTGCTGCTGGAATCATCGTCATCGAGATCCGTCGTGATGGAGCCAGCAGAAGAGGCAAGGCTGGCATCGCTTCCGTCGGAGCGGAAGGAGGTGCTGCTCTGCGCCATCTTTGAGGCAGAAAGGGCCTCTGCTTTGGCAGCAAAGGCAACTTCCCTCTCCTCACGCGCCATATTTTCAGCCAGGCCTGCTCGCCAAATGAGGTTGAGTTTAGTCTCGAAAGGATCGTCCTCTGCTTCCAGCGTCAGCACTCGAATCTTGATGTTAATATCAGGGAGCAGCTTCGGATCTTCCGCGATTGGTGCGATGATGGAATCATCCGTATCGTTGACGAATTGATACACCAGCTGTTTGGTCGCTTTGATCGCAACGGAAGTGTTATCGATGATTGGGAACACAGAGTACCCATATGGAACACGAATGAGCGCGGCATCTCCACTGACGTTGACACCGAGCTTCTTTCCTGGCGACTTTGGTGGTTGAGTGACCCTCCAGTCTCGCAGACGCACCGCCTCTTCCCAGACGTTGCCCTTGCCTTGCTTAGGGCTTTCTACAGCACCCATGATGGTCTCGGTGGATACGGACAGGCCGTTCCTTGGATCCTTCCGCACCTCGAGTCGACGAAGCCGCATGAAGACGCGCGTCGATCTGGGAAGTGTGACAAAAGTGTGCACCTCCTTGATGTCGAATCGACACGATACACTGGGTTGAGCCCGCTTGGGTGCGGGAGCGACCAGCTTTGTTGATTTTGCTTCTTTCGCGGGTTTAGGGGCAGAATGAGGATACGAGCTGCTCTGAGCTCGAAGGGCGAGATGCTTGAAAGTAGAGAAGGCCAGGAGAAAGCAGTAAGTGTGGAGAAGATCGATATTGAAAGCGACAAGGTTGGTGTCCTCGGTTGTGATGGTAACTTCGTCCTCGCTCGTCCCTGCCAGTCCAGACTTGTTCTGAGCCTGCGGAGGCCTCACCACTGTTTTGAATGCGGCATATGGTATGAAAAGAATAAAGTTGCTGCGGTCCTGCTGACGAAGCTTGGGACGGTGCTGCTTGGACTTGTGGACACGCTGACCGTCTTTCTTGAAGGTCCACACACTGTCTGCGAGCAAAGAAGTAGCTGGACGATCCGAAATCTCGGTGGATGGCTGCTCTTTCGGCCATGCTTCGCCCCTCGGCGCTTTGGCCTGTGCAAAGCTCTCGGATGCTGTGCCTTCAGTGTGCTGCTTGGTGGCAAGTTCGGCGTCAAGGATGGGAAAGATGCCTGCCTGATGCATGACAATGCGCGCCAGGCCGACACGGCCATGTCGGTTAGCGAGCGACATTGCTTGTAACTGCAGATCCTCAGAAAGCTCAAGAGCAGTGCGTGCGCCCCAATTCGTCTTCTGTGCACCAGCATTGGTCTTGGACTCGGTCACGGCTGCGTACTCTAAGACGATGCGCTCGGCCTCAAAGCCGATACCTCGAGCGACATTGTCTTCGATGCGACGATCTGGGCCACCCAAATGAGCAATTGTGCGGCCAATGGACATGTACAGTGCCAGTCCACCTGGAAGACGCTCGACCAGAGACTTTGGCTTTGGCGCAGACTTTGCGTCTTTGTAATTGGCCTCCACGTGGACAGCGGCTGGACTGCCTTTGCCGCCATTCGCCTGCTCTGGTGTGCCTGACCGGCTCCTCTTCTGCTTTGCTTGAATGACAGCAGCCGCAAAGTCTGCATAGGTATCGAGGGCGTCCATGTTCCACGCCTCGATATCGACATCTTCGATGTTGGCTCTGAACTCGGCTACGGCATCTTGCGCAGACAGCATGGGAACGTCGTCGTCCAGCGGAGAGCCTCGAGGCTCGACACTACCTGGGATGCGTCCCGAGCCAAGCACCTCACAGCTATGCATTGCGAGAAGGTGGTGCTGCGAGGACCCGATGTCAGGAGTACCTTTGGACGATTGCGGTCGAAGAAAGGATCGTGTCGTGTCCTGCGGATCGGCGCTTAAAGAGAGGAAGGATTCGACTGCATCGACACGCAGAGACGTCTCGAATTGATATCGGAGACTGAAGCGGGTCTCGGCTGCCATTGAAGTCCTACGGCTGTATCCAGGCAATCGGACCTTGCCAGTCTTTGACATGGCTTCCCGGAGTGACGGACGGCGTGCTGTGACAGGTGGCCTGCCCTCTTCGGCGCGCTCCTGTTGTAGCTCTTGCATTCGTTTCAGCGTCTCGGCCATGGTGAGGTTGGTCTCGGCATATCTTTCGCGGGAGAAGCTCGAAACGCGCGGTGTGGTGGGCGGCGATAGCTCCATAGGCTCTTCAGTCACAGTTGCAGGGGACCGCCCCTTTTCGACACTGATCCGTCCCTTTCCTTCGCGTCTGCCGACTGAAGAGGCAACGGACCCGCTGAGTGGCCATTCGAGGCTGTCGCTCTTGAGCGCTTTGTAGGCAGCTCGCTTTTCAGCCGAAGGACGCTTGACGTATTCGTCGCGGTACTCGCCGAAAAAGACAAAGTCGACATTGGGAACAGTCAAGGTCAGCTTTCTGGAGCTCTTCCGCATGGGGCTGCTCGATTGGCCTCTTGCTGGCGGCATGGAGGCCTCTTGAGACGTCTCCGGACTCGCATCTAAAAGCAAAGAAATGCGTTGGACATGGAAGCCAGCAGCGATTCTCGGCAGTCGTCGGAGACGCTCGATGTCGGTCTTTGGGCGAGCAGGTTCGTCGATGCCAATTTCCTGCCTCTTCTTCTGTCTTCTGCGGCTGAACTCGTTTGCGATCGGAAGCAAAGCAGTGATATCGGTCATGGAAACGTCGGTTTCAACGCCACCCACTGCAGCCTCGACGGCGGTGGCATGCTCGTTTGGATCGCCGGCCAGGAGTAGACGTGCGGCTTCAGGACAGGCTGCAAACAGTCCGAAGGGAGTCCAAGAAGATCTCGCGACGACAAGAAAGTCGCCAATGGAAAGGAGTCGAGAGGCGTGACTGCGTCCGCGTGTCCCGCATTGTACATCAAAGCTTGCCAGGCTCAACTCGGCTAGGAAAGTGCGTCGATGTTCGATGCCCTTTGCGCTTCTCGATAGAGCTTCGTGAGGCTCTCGTTTATGCGACTTTTTGACGCCACCTTCTTTCTTGTCGCGGGAGCCCTTGTTTAAGAGCGTTTTGTTGGAGATCCCGCAAGTGCCTAGCCATCTACGATGCAGATCGTCCCTTGGGTCACTGTCCTTGAGCTCAAAGTTGAAGCCGGCGAGGGCGATGGAAAGATCTCTGGATGGTAGCGAAGAGTCATCACCGTAAGCGTCGTCCGGATTAGCAGCGCAAAGAGCAACAGATGACAAGAGAGCATCCGAAGAGGCGGCCACGCGCACGGATGGCAGAGAGAGTGCTACCGAAGACACGATGCGCAGGGCATTGGCCGATGCTGAAGGCCTCTGCTGTACGAGGTGCTTGGAGAGGACCGAGCGCTGGTCGTTGGAGATACCGTGCTCGGTAGGCGCCCAGCCTGTCCTTCGCGCTTTGCGCTCTTCGAGAATGCACATGACTCTGTGTGCAGCGTCTAGTCCGAGGGTGGTGCTTCCGAGCACCAGTTTGGTCGCCAAAGTGCGGTCGCCTCCGAGCGCAAAATTGGATCCTACTAACAGACTTGCTGTAAGCTCAGTAAGACCACTGATGGATACGATTCTGGCGGAAGATGGGATCGTCTGAAGCTGATGTGGCAACACGCCATCGTCTAGATGCTGCCGCGTCCAGCCGGAATCGGCGTGGAAATCCGACTCGGTCAAGGGCTCGAGAGCCCAATCTGCCCAACGGTCGGCGAAACCTCGTAGGGAACCATGTGACATCTTGGATAAGCGGGATGCACTGTTGCTGCGCTTGCGCGTTGGCTGTGAAGGACGACCTGGCCAGTCGAAAGTGTCGTCGTTCGTAGACGTAAACTCTTGTGTTGTATCCAATTCGGCATCCGATTGGCTTGGGGACAAGACACCACGATCTGGGCGTGCCTGAGGCGATAGTGGTGTAGATGGCCTTGAAGAAGGTGATGCGCTGTTTCGACGCGAGCCAAAGCCGCGTCGAGACTTACGTATTGTCTCTGGCTTGAAACGGGCTTCAAAGAGATCGATGCTGTCGATGCGTAGGTGAGCTGTTGCATTGCTGGGTGACATTCCAGCCACGAGATAGCTGGCTGCTCCACGGGCACCGGAACCCATCCTTGTGGGCATCATACGCATGGCCTCGAAGAAGTGACTCCAACTTAGTGGGCGGCGAAAGTAGTAGGGAGCGCGAACCGGATCGTCAGCATGCCCGGCCTGCCGCGGCGCTTTGAAAGCGCCAAGACCAGCGGAGGGCGAGTCTGGCGACATGGAAAAGGTGAGGCCAGCTCGTCCGATGCGAGCTACGGTCTCGGCTTCTTGGAGGTAGATCTCGATGCGGTCGACTTCGATCGAGACAAGGGAGGTAAGGACAGGAAGACTAGAAGTGAGGATGAAGAGGGCGGCTCGAAAGGCTCGAAGGAGGACGCTTCTCAAGGCGGGCACGGCGGAAAAGCGAAACCAGGACGCCAGTCCGAGCACGGAATGAATGGACATGAGACCAGCTTGCTGGAAGGTGAAGTAGAAGCCAGAGCCTCGTGGCTGTTGGATTGGGACTGTACGTCTGGCTTGGTCTTGCTTGTCTAAATCTGAATAGACCGAGTGCAAGGGTTGGGCAGACTTATCTGTATGGGCAAAGAGGGGCTTTGCTTCTGACGAGGGGGACATGGGAGGACTGCTCATGAGCCGCTGCAGTCTGAGCTCCTCCTGTTGTTCCAAGGTCAGGGACTCAGGAGCGGAGGCGTCTTCAAGATGGGAAGCTGGAGGAACATCTTTTGACATGTGCGCATCTTGCTGCGATCGTGGCAGACGAACACCTACACCTTGGACGTGAAGGGTGATGATGGCACCACTCTTGCGTGGTACGACGCTTGGCTGGTCTTTTGTCCTGCAGAGGAAGTAAGGAAGGTGGTAGGAAGCGTAGATTCTTTGGATCTTGACCTCGAGTTGATTCTCGTTTCTTGAGAAAGCGGCCGAGTCATTATGGAAGCCTTTGGATCGGTACTCGATGCCACGGATGCCTCTTATGCCTGCTCTCTTGATACGAAGCTTGCCACGGAATAGGATTCGGGGTAGACGAGGCAAGAGGGAGCGGAAGAAGATGGCTGTTATGCAAAGGCCGACAAGAAAAGCCCACAAAAACCTCCAAAGGGTGGGAAAGCGGTCTGTGACTGATGCTGCCATGTTTGGTGATGGTGCGGCGCTTGGTATGTGGGAAGCTGACGACATGGTGAAGGAAGTGCAGTTGGCACAGCAGATGGCCAAGAAGCAAGCTGAGAAACCTGGAGCCCCTAAAACTAGCTGTGGTCGGTCATGTTGACTCTGATGTGCTAGTTCTGATGCTGCTTCGAATGAGGTCAACAACGAAGTCGGAGCGTGACAGAACCTAGGCAGTGGTGAAAGCAGAAAAAGTAATAGCTATGCTGATGTAACGATGAAGGATGGTGTTGAGTGGTGGGCAGAAGTGAGGCCCGGGAGAAGGTTGAAGGAGGGGGGCAAGCAAAGGTGGTGATGGTAATGCAGATTGGTGTGGGACCGTGCTTGTGCTTGCGCTTGACAGGAATTCGCATCCAAATTTGTTGAAATGCTTCTAGTATCTGCCTTGAGCTGCTGTGCTGTAGCTACCAAGCAGACTTGGCTGGCTACGCCTTGGATTGCACGACTCGATTCAACGGTTACAAGGCATTGCTCGCTGGTTACAGATTAGCAGGAGTGTGTTTCGTTCGCTGGACGCAACGCCAACAGAAGGAGCAAGCTGGAATGAATGTGTTGTCGTGACCCGTTGTACTACCTTGCAACACCGTCCAACCCGAAGGTCCGTGGATATGAGAAATGTGGAGTGTCTTTCCGAGACGAGGGAGATGCGCGTGAGCTCAATCTGCATCTTGAATTCACGTTGGCTCAAATTCCGACACACACTTGGTGCATGACACAGCGGCATAAGTATTGTATTGCTTACTGTTTAAAAACGGCCCGAGAAAAGACAGAAAGACCCTTACTTGCTCGTCTTTCTCACCAGCTTAACATTGCTAAGGAGTCCAAAAAATAAAGACACGCTGTACACAGACACGCACACACCCCACATGGTTAGCTACTTCATTTCGGACAAGACCGTCATGGCTATGGCAATGCCAAGAAAGTAAAAAGACAACTGCTCTCCGCCTGGTCATGCTGGGATTCGAACCCAGGTAGCCAGAATCTTTCAAAGTCATATGTTGACAGTGCTAATATGATTCAAAATCTGGAATGCTTCGACCACTACATCACACGACCGCCACGATGGCTTCGCAGCGAGCAATTTCCAACACATAGACCTCTGCACGTCTCTTTTGCCTGTTTCGGATCTCGGAATTTCAAGTAGTGTCAGGTGGAGGAAAAGGGCTCCCGATTCTGTTCTGAGAACAGCTTCCCTTTTGCTCACTGCCATTTATACTGCCATTGCTTACGATGTCCAACACTGCTACAACCAGCAGCAACACCAAGAAGAATGAGCTTCAGCTTCAGTTGCAGACGCTCAACGTGCTTGAATCCGAGCTCAAGTCTCTCAAGTCGAATGCAGTGAGTAGTCTGTGGACTAGCAGCAACCTGCTGAGTTAAGTATCTCAGACCGTTGACTGTTCTCTTCTCTCTTCACTCGCCATAATGGCAGAAGGTGTACAGTGCTATTCCCACCTCACTCGACACACCACTGATCTCGCATGCACACGGCCAGAAGGCACTCTTCCCAAACCTGGATGCCAAGTCGGCACTAGAAGATGTCCAGCGTAAGTCATAAACCACCTCACTACTCCTCTCGCGCAGAGCTTCCGCGGCCTGACTCGAATCTTATCATCTGACTTTTGCAATCGCATCTGCAGGACAAAGAAAGGTGCTGCTAGCCAACCTTCAAGAGTTAGAATCATAAGAGTAGAGTCGTTGTATTATAATGAAGCCATGTTTCATTTTTTCGATGGAGAAGCCTGATATTGATATGGTGATGGTCTAGAGCGTGGTCTGAGCCTTGCATTTCTCGCACACGACTTGACTGAAGTGAGACTTGGGGGATGAGCCGATTTTTGGATTCGATCGTGTCAATCGAGATTGTTACAAGAGTGATAACCAAAAGTGGAGCGAGCAAGAGACGCAGCTGCGACTAATTACTCTGTGCTCATCGCGCAGCTTTCCAAAAACCAAATCCACTTCAGACCGTCTTTGCCCGCCCATTTCACTGCTTTATTGCCAGAACGCGGGGACAATTGCACAGCCTGAAGCTCAACGCTCAACCTGAGACCCGACCGAGACCTTTGTTTGATTCCACATCAGCCAGAGTCATTATCATCTTCATCATCACAATCACAACCCTCATCATCCCTTTCTAGTTGACTACCTCGGACGGTCTTTCCGTCTCCCTCTCTACCCATGTATCGGCAGCTTTCGAATCTAGGCTTGCGCACTCGCTCGGCGCTTCCGACAACGCAGCTGACTTCGAGTCGTGCTCTTTCGATTGTCACATGGCGCCGTGTGATTTCTCAGCGCAACAACTACGCTGCTCACTCTTTCCACACAAGCGCAAGACTGAGCCTTCGATCATCTTTATCGATAAAGGCAGAAGCAGCCACTAGACATGCCCAAGCATCTTCATCGGCATCATCCGCAGCTTCCACATCTTCGAGCAGCTACTCTGATGGCGGTCCCGCTACACCTGGAGTCACGACCGATTCCAAGTCGCGCTCCGTCTACATCACTTGGGCAAGCGGCATCACGAGCAAGTTTCACAATATTTGGCTTCGAGATCACTGTCGCTGTTCACAGTGCTACCATCCCACTACAAAGCAACGTCTCCTCAACACTTTTGAGATTGCCCCCGACGCCGAACCCATCTCTGCAGAGGCCACCACCGAAGGGTTGCTAGTTCATTGGCCACTGCTTCCATCTGAACGTGCAGCGACTGCCCCTTCTCCCTCCAGCTCCAGCTCCAGCTCCAGCTCGAGCTCGAGCTCGAGCTCTACCGAAGCCTCGTCACCAGACGCAGCCAATTCGTCCCTAACGGCACAACACGCTTCGCTGTACCCATGGCGATGGCTCATGCGCAACTCGTACTCCCCCGTCCTCTCCGACCCCATCACAGCTTCCAACGACGACACGGGACTCAAAGGCATCGAAAAAGTACTCTGGGGCAAGGGCATCGGATCCGCACCGCCCACCGTCAAGTTTGACGAAGTCATGCAGAGCGAAGAGGGTGTCCTCAAATGGGTCACCAAGATTGCCCAATACGGCTTTGCCTTTGTCTCTGGTGTCCCACCTACGCCTACCGATACGGAAGCCCTCATCCGCCGCATCGCTTTCATCCGCGAAACTCACTATGGCGGCTTTTGGGATTTCACTTCCGACCTCGCACACGGCGATACCGCTTACACCGATCTCGCCTTGCAAGCCCACACCGATACAACTTATTTCACTGACCCTGCCGGCCTTCAAATGTTCCATCTGCTCAGCCATACCGCCAGCAAGAGCTCGGCTTCTACAGGATCTTCCAATTCTAGCTCCTCCAGCTCCTCTGCATCCAAAGGACCTAGTGGAGGTGAATCCCTCCTAGTCGACGGCTTCCTCGCCGCTGCCGTGTTGAAAGACGTCCATCCAGACGCTTACGAAACCCTCTCTCGTGTTCGAATCCGCACCCATTCCGCCGGTGATCAAAACACCATGATCCGACCCCTCCTCGACGGCGGCTATCCTATCCTACAGCACGATGAAGCCACCGGCGAACTGGTGTTGGTCAGGTACAACAACGATGACCGATCCGTACTTCGTGTCGACGCCGAAGACGTAGAACCTTTCTACGACGCGCTTCGAAAGTGGAATGAAATCCTCACCAATCCAGAAGGCGAATATTGGGTTCAGTTGAAACCTGGTACTGCGCTCATCTTTGATAATCATCGAGTCTTGCATGGTCGATCGGCATTTGTGGGTAATAGGAGGTTGTGCGGTGCTTATGTTAATCATGATGATTATCGTAGTAGATTGGCGGTTCTTCGATCGCAGTTTGCAGAGAATAGAAATGGTAGAGGGGTTTGGGATGATGGTCTTTAATCGATGATTTTATTTTTTATTTTTTTTTTCGTTCTTTTGAATGTATGGCGTTGCGATGGTAGGAGTGGTGCATATTTATATATGAGTGTACGGCGATCGTTAGTGGGTTTGAGTTTGTGGCTGAGCTGTATGATGTAGTCATATCGTAAGAAAAGGAAAGGGCCGGCCTCGGAGCCATCTATCGAGCCACCATAGCTGGCTCCGGGGTGGCTCCAATGAGGAGACAACCACTGAAAGTGGCTGCTGAAGGGGCTCTGCGGCCGACTCTTGAGGTAAGTGGCTTCATTGGATGGCTCCTCGTCGCAGCCATCCGGCAAAGGTGGCTTCTATGGTGGCTCTGCGGCCGGCTCCTGAGGAAGGTGGCTCCATCAGTTGGCTCCTTGTTGCAGCCCTTCAGCAAGGATGGTTCTGTAGGTGGTTGCATGGCCTGCAATTGCATATCCTGGTGAGTCAGCAAGCTCAGCCACTCTGCGCAGGAGGAGGCCCAAGCGCAGGTTGCAGATGTAAAAGACTTGCTGACATGTGATACCTGTTCCTTCCCTTTCTTGACCATCGCCATCAACTTTTCAGGTAAGTATCATGCTGTGTTGTTTCTGCGCTTGTCTCTACGCTTGTCTCTACGCTTGCCCCTGCTTTACATTAACTGACATCTGCCTCAACCTTCTCTCCCTTCCTTGCCTTTTCCAACTGTGCTTGACGGTCTCATCAACATCTTGACTTCTGCAACCACTCGTACCACCACCACCACCGCCCGCACAACCCACACCACCCACACGGCCGCTGCTGCCGCCCTTTGCACTGCTGGCATTGACTGTACGCCCTCCATCTCATGCACAATCTAGAACCAATTTTTGATTGATGTGGGATGCTGTGTGTGAGAGAGCAGCCGGCTGTCAAGCCATCCACGGCCATCCTAGCAGGTTCTGCTCAGGAGCCACCCTTTGAGGAGCCATCCGATCGGGGTTGGCTCTATGGGTGGCATCTAGGTAGGAGCCAACCTGGCTGGCTCTGTAGATGGCTCCGAGGCCGGCTCCTTCCTTTTCTTACAATATGAGTAAGATCAAGTGTGAAGTCATGTTTTGAGAAAAGGAGAAAGTTGTGCGTAGGGCCAAGGGGGTAGCTAGCTCGGGTGACGAAACCACGCAGAGCAAGCACGTAGAGCACGGTGTTAGGCGTCGGCGTCAGGTCGCACGCTGAACTGAACAGCGTGTGTGTGTGTGTGTGTGTGTGTGTGTTGTTGGAGAAAAAAAAAAAGAATTCTGGAAAAATGGCTGTTGAAAAGAGCGAGGCGGTAATGATTCTCTCGAATGTCTCTTGTTGCTGCTGAGTTGAAGGAAAGAAGGATGAAGGGCGAAGGGTGATGATGTGCCATTGAAACAAGGTGGAAGTGGTATGGCTTGCGGGGTGGCTTCTCTCAAGCACTCACCTGGGAATCCTTTTTTTTTTTTTTTTTTTTTTTTTTTTAATCCGCATATGAGTGAACGATAGCGAATTGTCGAAACATCCCAGACGATCGGAACGGTATACAGTTGCGTAGAAACACCTTCCATCATAACGGTACCTCCTTCCAAATCTAATCAGCATCACAACCCAAATCAACCCATCCCAATCATGGTAAACCAACATCTCACCCTAAACCCGAAAATCTAATCAAAAGTCACAAACGATCAAGGAGAACAACAAAGAATATCTTGCAAAACCAATACCCAATTAAAAGTACATAGCAAAACATGATGCCAGAGAGAATAAAACAGTACAACCCTGGCCGACCGAAACTACCTGAAAAAAAAGAGACGAAGCGTATCAAAGTTGAAAAAAGCAAAAGGTGCTAAAGAGCTTAGCAGACTGCAGAGACTGGCAACTCTCTAGCGCTGGACCGTTTTCGAAGGGCGCTAAGTTCGTGTCTAAGCCTTCGGTTGGCGTTGTGAAGCTTTTGCATTTCGATGAGCCAGCTTCCGCTATGGAAGCCTGTCAGTTCGCTAAATACGGTATTGGCGGCATCGTTGGCGGTCATGACGGGAAAGCTGGTACCGTTTGCACGCATAGCAGAGCCGCTGAGAGAGCCAGCTCCTTCTTGGGCTTCCTGCTGATCTCGATCGGACGCCTTGCGCTTTGTTGGGATCGAAGGCTGGGCTGTTGCTGACAACAGAGATGATGATGACAACGCAGGAGTCGTAGCAGCGCTGTTGGAAAGCGGCAATGTAGACGCAGGCTGCTGTTGCACATGTACAAAGGAAACCGAGTTCGACCTGCCATCCGAAGTCCAGGGATAGACAGTGAGCTTGACAGGAGCCTTCTGCGCCGAGTTGTCGCCCTCGTAGTGGTCCTGGACCGAGATGCAACGTCCACAGCGAAGAGCGTCAAGCAAGTCCGAAGAACTATTGACCATGGGCAAATCGCGCACGTGTCGACCGAGAAGGTTGACATGCTCGATTCCCAGGATTTGATGAATGGGGCCGGTCGAGCCAAGAAAGATTCCATTGTGCGAAATCTTGAGCCATGCTGACAAGTCCGCAGAGAGCAGGTCTTCACGAACATCGTTCCATGGCAACATGGGGATAGCGTGAGGACGACCAGAGCAGACGACGACTTTGCGATGCTTGGGAGGGTCCACCGAAACGCGGCCTGTGGTCTCGATCAGACTGAAGGTGCCGTTCTTGCAAGCCATACGCATGATGAGGTCTACACGACGATTCGCCTTGACCGCGGTGGTGTTTTCGGCATCCGAACCTTCATCATCACCGTTGGGCAGCGTAATGGCCTCCTTGAGCTCGCGAGAGAAAGGTCCGATGTCGGCAGGGTGGCTAAAGTCAACAAGCGGACGACCGATGATCTCCTCGGGATGGAAACCAAGGATGCGCTGTACGGAGGGAGACATGTAGAGCACAGTACCCTTGAGCGACAGCACAAAGACAAGGTCATGCGAGTTGGCGACAATGGCATCACTCCAAGTCTCGGCATCGTCTGCCAGAGCAGGAAGACCTGCGACTTGTGTCGCAGACAGACCGGCAGCGCCAATGGATGCACGGTGAGGACGACGCTGCTTGGCAAGTGGAGTCTTAAGCGTCTCGGGGGAAGAAGCGAGAGGCGGCAGAATGGGGTCAGGGGCCGAGTTCTGTCGTCGACGACCTTTGTCAGTAGATCGAGGGGGCTGTGCAGCCTGTTCAATCTGGCCATCCATCGGATTGGAGCCTGAGGACTGTTCCATGTGGCTCAAACGACGTCGTTGCTGGATGGTCAAGCCCTTGTTCTGACCAAGAACGGATGCGCCTCGTTCGTTGGACAGCGCATCAGGTCGACCGATAGCGTCAACATTGAGGACAGATCGGCTGAGGCTCGAAGCGAAGGATCGGGGACCGGGATGACCTGCGTTGATAATGGTGCTGGTCTTGACAAGGTCGGCGAGATGCTGAGCGTGGTCGGAAGCAATGTTGGTGTGATAACCCGTCAAAGTGTTGTTGGGAATGCAAGGCGAGGCGTGCGAGGCGAGGCTAGCGGGGCTGAGCTGAGGCGTGGAGCCGTTGTCTTTGGCGTGGTGGTTCAACTCCATCATGTCGTCAAAAGGCATGCCGGGAGGAATGGTGCCAAGCGGGTGAGCCATGTCGCGCTGCAAGCTCTGCGCATCGGATGGCGTCTGTGTGCTACCGTTAGACATGCTAGGAGGCGTTGCGTCGGAAAGCATTGGGTACATGCTCGAGAGGCTCGAAGTCGGGGTGGGGAGAGTGGCAGCAAAGTCGGAAGGGAGCGACCAGGCATTGCTGGGCTTGGTGGGATCAGCCTGGTCGTGATAAAAGGACGCGAGGCCAGGCGACACACCGAGCGGAATCGAAGGCGAGAGCCCGAAGAAAGGGAGGTTGTCGCTAAGAGTGCGATTGACGGATGCTGGCCAGCCGTTTGCAGATGCACCAGAATCAATGATGTTGGCATCATCGTGCGCAGTGTGAGAGGAGTCGGTGAAGAGCGAGTTGAGCATCTTTTCGGTGTCGACGTCGAGCGGACTGACATCGGCCCAGTTGGACATGGTGGTGGGGGTAGCTGCCATGGTTGTAGAGTTGAGAGGCAGATGAGGTTAGGTTTTTCAATAGGATATCAATCGGTGCGAGCAAATTATGGCTGTGCTGAAGATGGGTGAAGAGCGAGATGAGCTGTGTTCGTCGGGTGCAGAATGGTGCAAAGTGAATCGAACAGTGAAGGGCGAGAGAAGCCTGGTTGATGTGAGGATATGGGCCTGAATGGAGGCGATTGATCCTGATTTCAATGATGAATTACCACAAGGTTGCGATGGAAGAAAGCCAAGAGATAACTCTTGAGCAGATGTATGCTGTGATCGCAGGAGATTGCTGTTGATGTGTTATCAATTGAGTAGAGTCGGACTGAAAAGAGTCCTGTATAGATCGAGGGTGTAGCGGTGTGTATCCGCTGTGAAGCCTCGAAAGAGAGACGGCGGTATGGTCGAGAGTAGTCGACACTTGAATGGGGGGGGGGAGGAAATGAGACGAGATCGAGAGTGGTTGGTGGTGTAATGGAAAGAAGGAGGGAAGCTGAGAAAATCAATACTATAAGCTGGGGCGAGAGCGACCTTTGAAGATATCGTTGTGCGGTGTGGTGTAGTGTGGTGTGGTGCGCAAGCGGATGTGGTGGCACGAGAGCAGTGTCAAAGTGTGTGTGGTCAAAGGGTTCACAAGGGTCTTTTGAGTGGCAAAAATGAAATCCGGAGAGAGCGAGTGGCACAGGAGCGGTATTGCGCGCGCCAAGTGTGGAAATTGACGTGCACAGGGCGCAAAAAGACACGACGGATTCCGGCTCGGCGGGTGGTGGGCACAAGAGCAGAGACTCACCGTGTCCACACGGTACCACACCAGAGGAATGTGTCAAACGTCAAAATGTCACAGCTCCAGTGCCCTATGTGAGCGAGCCAGAGAGATAACCCCGGGTCGCCACACCGTCTCTTTGGCTACACACCTCGCATCTTCGTCACGTTACACGACCTGACAAGAAGCACACCTTGGCTTCCTTCACAATACAAGATGCAGCTGAAATTGGCACTTGAGGACGAAGCTGTAAAGTTTCTAGACTATGTCAAGAGAAGCTCTGTTTTTTTTGGCGCGCACATGCTTCTCCGTCCTCGCTGGGGCTCATTGTATCTCTCTCGTGTGCTGATATGGCTGAGGTCGGCAACAAGAACGTGTGCTGCTAGCTTTCATTCTATGTTTCTTGACCGTGCTGCTTGAAAGAGAGAAGAAATAAAGAATAAAAAAAAAAAGGCTTGCAAAGACGGGGCAGCTGAGAAGAAGTTTCTCAAACCCGTTTTTACGGATATTGAGCCGCTAGAAAGCCGTAGGCGAAAAAGAGCTTTTGTCTTGGCTTCCTATTCAGAGTGTAGCGCGAGCCACCGATAGTTGCGCCAGGTTGTGCCTGGTCAATCCCCGCCATTGTCTGCCTTTGCGCTTCAAACACTCTACTTATCGACTACTTTTCTCAGCTCCGGCAATGTAAAATAAAACGTGTTCTCTTGTAGATCCTCTACATCTTGTCCTAACCTCCCCTCGTCACAGAAGAGGGCTACTTGCTACAAAAATGGAATGTGGTCAGGACTCGTAATCCAGAAGAAAGCCGAGCAGAAAATTCATATCTTCTCATGTGTGCTGCAGCATTTCTTTGCATTCAATGGCAGGTCAATTTGGGGTCGGGTTGGGTGTTTTTGTTTTTTTTTTGTTTTTTTTTTCCATGCCGCCCACGCCTACACTTGCTTTGTTCCTCTCACTTCTACCTACAACAAATGAAACTTTTTCCTCTTGCAGCGTTGCAACTTTCCACACTGATACGACCGAATGGTATCATATAAGGAATTGCACTTACAGCTGTATGAAGAGGGGAAAAGCGATGAACCCCGAGTAGGCCGAAAGTAAGGGTCTGTGTGATGCGCTGTTGAGTCAAAATTCTTTCACAAGCACCATGCGGTATCACTGTGACTGTGTGGCCAGAAAGAAGGACAGAAAACTCGGAAAACAAAACACAAATTCCGCGCTCACTCTCCGCAAACAAATTGAAACGCGCACTTTTACCCTCCAAATCAATCCACTCTTCCCGCTTCTCGCACGGCTCCGCTCCCCCCATCCTCTGTATGCGTTAATCTTCTTGGCAACACCGCGATGCAGCGACAAAAGGATGCAGAAAGTTGCAGAGTGTGTGTGTGTCGGAGATCCACATTGCTGCACAACAACAAGCTATAACGTAGTTCACGTAGATGTGGAAATCATGTAGATGTGGAAAATATCGCGTTTTGACTTTTTTGACTTTTTTAACAAACCATCAGTGTAATGCTCAAAATTGACATGATCACTTCAAGACACTTTTACACCACATTCTTGATAGTCAACCACACTTCACAGATTAATGGAACATGTAGGGAGCATGCCATTTGTATAGTGTATGCAAAAGGATTGTTGTATTGATGATTGTATGATCCATGAGGTGATGCTGAAGATTGGCGGAAAATTTTGCTTTCAAAATCAGGCACTTCGCCACTGTGCGCAAAATTGCTTTCTCCTCATCATCACAGATGGTGACAACAGCAACAACCACATTGCTTAGACCCCCTTTGCTTGGTATGGTTGTGTTCCTTACTGCTACCAGAATGCGAATGCAACAAAACATCTGATGTTGTTCTGCCAAACTGTTGAGCAAAGTGCGAAAATGCGTTTTTGGGATTTTGGGCACTAGAGCAGTGTAAAATGTCGAAATCTGGTGTGATCACTTCAAGCTAGATTTCCTCCCCAAAGTTGGCAGTGGTGATGCTGATCCAAGTTGACAGATGGTAAGAGACATGTCTGAGGTTGCTCCTTGCAAAGTATGCTGCGATGTAAGCATAAGGAAGTGCTGTGTTATTGCTGATTGAAAAGATGATGGTGGTTGAGAAAAAAGGGTGGTGAGCAACCTAAATCATGGACGTGGCAGATTTTCCACATCTACGTGATTTCCACATCTACGTGACCTACGTTAGATTGAAAAAATGATACGAGTCGGGTTGACCCTCTTTTTCACTTTCATTATGTGGCGTTGACTCTGTAGTTTTCACTCAGCCACTCTGCCAGGTATCATTGCCGCTTGTCAGCATTGTTGAGGACGACGGATCTGGAAATCGTTTCTGGATAGCAATTCACGGTGCGAATACTGTACACTGTAGCGCGGGTCAGAATGTTTATCGCTCGGGATGGGAAATCTGTTAATCAGCCCATTTCCGAGGCATCTGCTGCTGTCAAGCACAGTAGCAGAGTAGAACACGTCAAGGTGCCACAATGTTGCGTGCGTGCACATAAACAAAGGTTGAAATGGGAGCTCCTGTTTCATGATACCCAATCAGGTACGACCGGAGTTGTGCGAGCAAGGACATACAACGACCCCCAAATTTTGACTCTGTGCGTTCTGCTGCTGTCAGGAGATTGGGAGTAGACCCTGGGGTCCATTTGGATTTTTACCTGTCAGCCCGTGTGTGTGTTTGTGTTTGTGTTTCCCAACGTTGCGCGCGTCCCAAGAGTTCTCACGCTATCTTCACAACCATCCCTCCTCCTCCTCCTCCTCCTCCTCCTCTTGAGCTAAAGTAGTACAGCATAGAGTCACGCGCCGAGAGGTGTGAACAAGATCTAGCACATGTAGCCGAAGTGAAGTGGAAAAGAATTCTAGCGAGACTCTGACAGCATCTCCTGCTTATCCGCGGTTGCACTTTCCTCTGCACTTGCTCTGAGCTCAAGTCCAACCGCGCAAATGTACGCCAAAGAAACGGCATACAATATTGTACAGTACTGTCCTGCACAAGCTGTACAACAGCTCGGAAAGAAACAGTGTGGGAAAATCACAACCTACCGTATCTACAGTACAACAAAGTCAGCCTTATTCCTACTTGCCGAGCAATTTTCACCAATCCAACATTCAGCACCTGTACAGTACAGTACTGTACAATACACAGCAATCTAGAACCGCATACTCTCTCTAGCTTGGCGACTTGATCAACTACAGTTACTCAACCCCAAACTTCTAATCCAAAGCTTAAAATTCTCCCTAAGCTCAAAGCGACAACCACCAACCGATCAGATGTCTCATCCGCACAAGTCCATCCTTCCGTCCGCCTCTTCCAAAAAAAACCCCCCCATCAGACACACACTTCCCATTTCATCCCTTCACACGTTATCCCTTTTTGAGACAAAGCCACACTACTGAAACAATTGAAACCATACAAACTAAAATTAACCACAAAAATCACTTGGCAAAGCTATCCATCCATACACGCGTGTGTCAGCTCTCACAGCTTCCTACGCTTGCTACCACTGACCCTGGTCTCGGTCTCGTTTTCGGCCTCGTCGTCATCCTCATCCAAGTTCAAAGACCCAGCTTCGGAAGCTGGCATCTCGACGTCGATATCTGACAGCTGATCGCTTCGCGGTGCGATGATGCTAATCTCTTCCTCGTCCTCCGCCTCTTCCGCCTCCTCATCGGCTTCCTGTGGACGATCTCGCTTTTGTGAGCTTCGCACGGGCGTGGGAAGGACACGCTCTCCACGAGCCGGCAGCCCATCGTCGTCGTCCGACAGTTCTCCTCCGCTATCCGAGACGTCACCACGGCTGGCATTCTTGTTCTTGCGAATAGAGGCCGTTGTGTCGCCCTTTGCCATTGCAGGTGCAAAGAGGGCACTCTTGGCCGCGATCTTGAGCAGTCTCTTTTCGTACGAACGGTGAGCATCCCACGCTTTCGAGGTAGGAGGGATCTGAACGTTGGCAGCGCGGTACGCTCGATCCATGGCACTCTTGATCTTGACTGCATCCGTAGGAGTTGCCGTAAGGAGCAGATTGGCCATGCCCTTGTACAGAGCCGGCATCTTTTGCCGCACCTTCTTATTGCCATTGCGTTCCGCTGCGGCCACCTTCTGAGCGATATGCTCGCTCGCCCTGCTGTGCAGCGAGATGAGGCAGCGAGCATCGATCTTGCGCAGAGCAGTGAAGCCAGCACCTCGCACCACAAGCGCGTTGGCAAGCTGTCGAGACAAGGATACGAAACGTGCCTCACCCTCGGCATCGCCAGTGTCCAGATACAGCTCGAAAGCTTCGCGAAGCGAGTCCCAGATGGAGCTCTCGACGATCACGGCTCGATTGTAGCCACCAAAGATGGCTTCTTCTTTGAGAACCTCTACGAGCGCCTTGCAGCACGAATCGTAGATGGCGCCCAGACGGCCAAAGTGAATGAGAACTACGGTCGAATACTTGGCATCGATGGTGCCAACGCGAACGGCAGAGACAAATGTGCTGATGGCGGAGCAGAACGTATGCTCAGCTTGCAGCTGTGCCTGATTCGGACGCTCGGCTTCCTCGGGAGCAGCGCCGTTCCGTGCTTTGGCGTTCGCTGCCGATCTTTTCGCTTTCTTGTTTTTGCCTCCTCGGATGCGCGAGGCCTTGGGCGTAGCATCGCCATCCTCTTCTTCGTCTTCGTCCTGGTCCTCTTCATCCTCAACTTCCTCGTCATCGGAGCCGTCGCGAGTAGCGTTTTCAGCCCCGTTGGCCTCCTTTTCGAGGATACCAGATTTTTCGATATAGCGTTCGATCTCGGCCTGAATGAACTGAGAGCAGTGCTGCTGGACGTCGGCGTTGCACTGTAGACCGAGGATCGCCGGGAGCTGCGGGCCAGAGCGACGTTGAGCAACGTCATCCTCCGCTGGCGCATTCGAAGATTCGTCGGCTGTCGCAGTAGCAGCGGGCGCTTCCAATGGAGTAGCGGCATAGAGCATGTGGATCGTTGCAAGCATCTCAAAGGCGATGCGCTGAACGGCGTTACACGCCTGTGACTGCGTACTGGCCACGAACTCTTCGAGCAAGCTGAGCACCGTGGTGCGCTTGCTCAGCAGATCTTCTGCCACTGCGGTCTGCGATCCCGCGTCGGAAACAACGACCTGGCGTGTCTTCCACATGATATACAGCGACAGCGTTGCGATGGCGTCACAGACGAGGGACTCCTCTTCCGGGTAAGCGAGTCGTCCTCGCCCCGCCATACCGAGCACGATCTCCCAGCCGCTGGTAGCTTGTCCGCCTTCATCGTCCTCGAGCGCATCGCTCGTGTTGCAGACCTGGCTGACAAGGTGCAGTCGGAGCATGTTGGCTGCCAGCAGGTGAACCTCGTCTTCACTGAAGCCAGCTGTCTCGACATCTCGGTTGCTGACGGTCTCGCGAAGGGACGAGACAAGGTTTTCTTCGAGTGCAGAGAGCTTGGTGCTGTTGATGGTGGATTGCGATGTTGTGGCCACCATTTTTTGCAATGTCTTGACGCCATGCTGAAGCACGAGAGGCTCAACGTGGCGCTGGATCTGAGTAGAAACGTCATCCCAGAGCGCCTCGAAGGCAGCGGTTTCTTGAAGCTCGGTGTACATCTCGAGATCCATGACTTGTGGCAAAAGCAAGAGGTCGGCGATGCGGGGAGCGTCGGTGCGGTATTTGGCGAGAAGCTTGGGAAGTGCCGCGATCATGGCACGCGTGACGTCTTCCTTGGTGTTGTCGTCTTCATCGTCAATCAGCTCCACACCAGCATACGTCTTGCGCAAGATGGCAATCAATGCCTCAACCAGGACGGCTTCCTCTTCCGTCTCGAGGCGGTAAGCAGCAGGAGCGGCATCTTTTTTAGCTGCACTGCCCTTGCCTCGACCAGCCGCAGCCTTGGCCGAGTGGTCAAGCAAAAGCAAGTCGAGGAGCGGCTTCCAATGCTGCATATCTTCTACCGCATCCCAGAGTGCCTCGACAGCCATTCCAATACGGCCATCCTTGGCGCCGTCGATGACCAGAGTGAGCTCGTCAGCGGTATCGCGCTCGCTGCCACTTGCCGTCGCGGCAAGATCCCGAGCATCGAGGCGGTGTCCGTATTTGACGAGAAGTTCAGCGAGGCACTTGAAGCGAAGCTTGGCCTGTTCTTGCTGCTGCTCTTCGGCTTGCTTTCCTTTCTTTTTGGAAGCAGCCGAGAGAGCCCCGAGCTCGCTTGCGCCTTCGCTGACCATCTCATCGAGGATGTTGGCAAGGAAGCTGGCGACGGCATTGCGGATGCGTGGCTCGACATCGAAAATGTGAGTGGCCAGCAAGTCGCGCTGCTCATCCTCCAAAAGATCGTGCTTGTCGATCATGACGAGAACATTGATGGTGGCGATACGGACGCCGAGTTCGACGTCTCCAGTGGCCATCTGTACAAGGCGGTTTTTGAACATCTCGGTAAAGTGGCGGATGGAGCTGACAAAGTTGTCGCGGGTATAGAGACCGGTCATGGCTTGTACTGCGGCCATGCGGACGTTGGCATCGACATCGGAAAGCACCCAGCCAATGTAACGGAAGTAGGAGCTTTGCAGGTATTGAGTAGGGTATTTCTTCATCCAGGAGCCAAGCGCTTCGACACACTCGGATCGGATACCGGCATCGAAATCCCGGAATCGGTGGACAAAGACCGAGTTGATGAACTCATTGATGTACTCTTCGAGCCGAGCCTTGAGTTTGCGAGACTCAACCACTTTAGATTCGAGATCCTTGAGACGGCTCTTGTCGGCACGTGCCTTTTTCTTTTCCGCATCTCGCTGCTTTGTTGCGGTGGAAAGGTCCTTGGTAGCCTGCGCATTGACCTCGTTAAACGCCGAGATGGTCCATAGCGCGATGACGGTAGCCGTGTGACGGAAAGAGCGGAGCGAGGATGAAGACATGGCCGAGACCCAGGCCTGGTAGGGCTCCATGAAGCCATCGGAAGTCAATACTTCGGCATCGTATGCACTCATGACCAGACGTTGGAGAAACTCGTTGAGCGACTTGCGGAACGACTTGAAGGTCTTGCTTCTGGAGACAATGGGATAGGAAGGGATGGGCTGCTTTTTGAAGACCTCTTGCAATTCTTCTAGGTTGTCGACGACATTGTCGATATCGATGACTTGATTCTCATCGACGCTACCGTTGCAGCCGCAAGCGCGGATGACGAAATTAACAAGTTGAGCGAGAGCGCGACCCTGATGATCCGAGAATGCAACCACCCAATCTTCGGCGTTGGATTGCAATGCCGAGTTGGGATCCTTGACGGCGTTAAAGATGTCATTGTCGTCATTGATGGGGAGCTCGTCTCTGCTGGCAGCGGCTCGGGATTTGGCGGCAGAAGGAGTGGCAGTATTGGTGGCGGCTCTGGATCGGGATGAACCTGAGCGCTTGTTGGTGGAACGAGGCGTCTTGGTTGCACCGTTTCTGCCAGCTGCGGCGGACTTGCGCGCGCGTGGAGTGGTGTTGGTCGACCTTGATTTGGAGGTGGCTGCAGCGGAACGTCGTGGTGCTTTCTTCTTGCGACTGGAGCCAAAGTCGGCGTCATTTTCATCGTCGTCCTCTTCGATTTCTTCTTCAGATGATTCTTCCTCCTCCTCCTCTTCCTGCTGCTGATCATCACTACCCTCGCCTTCTGAGGAGAGTTCAGTGAGAGAACCGTCAGAATCGTTGACGTCACTGGCAGGAGTGGAGGACTGTCTTGTGTTGGCAACTCTGCGACTGCTACCTGCTGCTGCCGCCCCATTCCTCGACGTGGTTCGCGCCATGATTGCGGTGGTATGTATATGTTATATCCAGAAAGGTTGTGAGGTTGAGCCGACGAATGAATGCGGGAGTTTGAATCAGCGCGCCTCCCCGTCGCTTTAATCAGTAGCGTGGGGTGTGTCGGGCAGAATGTGAGTCGATGAACGATGTCGAAGGGAAATTACGGCTGAAGAGGGATGGTAGCAGATTGATCGAGTCGAATTAGAGATCCAAGTGATGATGGGAGCTGAGCATTGATTGTCTCTGTCGCGCTTAGAGAGTGTTGGCTTTCTCTCTCTCTTTTTCTCTTTTGAGAAAGGTCGAAGCTGGAAAGCTACGCTTCTTTCTGTGAGGCTGAGCACTTTTTGGCTGCAACTCTTCGCGTCGCGCTCGCGTTTCCAACACTTTATCACTCACTCTCTTCTGTTCGAAATTGCCGCCTTCCTCGCCAAAACAGATCGGGAAGAAGAACATATTGCAGATCGGCTCCACTTTTGGGTTTCTGTTGGCAAGCTGCACGGACGCATACGACTTTGCTGGATCCGGAGGCTGTCTTTGAACTAGAAGATGCACTATGCTTTACCATTATCATATCAGCAACGAAACCATCTCCAGCGAGAAAGACGTCACGCAGCAATGTTAGCGTAGACAAGACTGCGCTCGAATTATTCCCGACAACCCAATGTCGCTGCGTCAGCGTCCAACGACGCAACCCTCTGCAAGTCGGACGACATCCGACAGGTTACCATCTTCCAGCTCACCTCCTTCGGCCACCATCCCGAACTCTATCCCAACCCACACCAACACAGCCAAACAAACCCCTCGTAAAGGTATCAGACTCAACAAAGTCCTCGGTAGAATCGTGCCCATAATTCTTCTCGTCTACATCTCATACACCTATGACTTGGTTGTGCTGCGATATGCCTATCGACACCTGTACATTCAGCAGCAACGCACGCTGCTCCCCATCCTCTGGCTACTTCCAACTCACGCGCTATTCTTCCGGTCATTAAGAGCCTATCTCAGGGTATTTCTTGCTCACGATCAGTCCCAGAGTAACAGAAACAGAGGCGGCGTTCTTGCTTGGCTTCGAACTCGACTCGGTGCATCTTTCCCTGATGTAGAGACCGCACAGCTCCAACAACAACGCGCGCTCAAGAACTCCCTTTCCAACCTCGTCCCAAATCTTGATGTTTCAATAGAGCTTTGTCAATCCGACGGCCAACCCAGCCGCTGCTTTCGTGACCAATGCTCTGGACGACCCAAATCCTTCCGCGCCCGTCACTGCGGAGACTGTCGCACCTGTCGCGTAGGATTCGACCATCACTGTGCTTGGTTCGACAACGATATCACCTCCCCTTCCACCCTACGCTCCTTTATCTTTTTCCTCCTCTCTATTCCTCCATTGTATCTTGTAGGTCTGGGTCCACTTTTTCCATCTGCTTGGATGACGTTGAAGCGAATCCACGCCTTTGCAACCACTGATACAACCATTCAGCTACAATGGTGGGGGAGGTGGTATAGCTGGATTGGCGGGCCCGCGTTTCGGTGGATGGTAGGCTTTAGTATCGCAGCCAATAGATGGGTTAAGAGTGACGTGGAGAGGTTGCCGCACCAGTCTCCTCGAAGCCCGGTGCTGGTCGCGTTTGGTGCCGTGTTTGTGTTTGTTGCTACGGCGCTGGCGAGTTCGTCACTGGTGCATCTCAAGAGAGGGTTGTTGACTGTTGACGTGGAACGAGCAAAAGCTTATAGAAAGCTAGAAGGACGGTTGGAAAAGGTGCAAAAGGATGCGAAGGGAGAGGAGAAGGACGCAAGAGTGGATGCGATTCGGCAGAAGATGGACGCTTTGGCTCCCGTACAGATTTGCAAGGTGAGGTCAACCGATACAAAGTCGGGCGAGGCAAAGCAGAAGATTGTAGCGCTTAGCTTCGAAGAAGGGTTGCTGGATCATGGTTCGCCATGGTCAAATATACGCCGGTTTTTGGCAAGTGACGACCACTTGACGCCTGCTTGGATGTTGTCCGACACGACCCTGCGGAAAGTGCTTCAAAAAGCCTCCATACTTCCCCAAGCCCCATGACACACACTCTCTCTTCATACGGACAATAGATCAGCCACTCACACGCACAATGTACACGCACACACGCGTAATACAGACCTCAAAGAGCGTATAAGTTACTCGACAATTCCTTTTGATTGTCTGTGAATCATACAGAGAGAGACGGAGAAGTTTCTTTTAGCGCATGAATCTGCCCCTGCCAGCCCCACCACTACCGTATTGCTGACCAGGAGGCTGGGGTCTTCTACCACCTATACCTGACATTGGCAGATTGGCGCTTCTCAAACAATCCATGATATCCTCGGGTTTGAAAATCGGTCCATCAAACAGATTCGCGCTTGGGAGCATTTCCATGAATACCAGAACTGCGTCTGGATACTCTGTCGCAATCTGGGTGGCAGCTTGCGAAGAAGCCAGAGGAGGAGCTTTTCCAAATCCACCACCAGCGCCACCCGAAGTAGGGGCAGGAGATGCAGAATCGCGCTTGAATTTTTTAGTTGGAGGTCCACCGGCTAGCGATGCAGCTGCAGCTGAAGAGGCGCCAGGACGCGCCCAATTTCCAGAGGTATCATCTTGGACACTGTCGGCAGCCAGACGCTTCATCTCCTGCATCGTCCTACGTCGAGGACCTTCATCGGAAGTGGCTTCTTTGGCCGCTACCACCGCACGGTCTGCAGCACTGCCGCCAACGATCATTGGCTGCACACCAAGATCCCGCGGACCAACGAGGTCTAGATCCATGTACGAGCTCCTTGCGACAAATCGCTTGATCGCCTGTTCTTCCGGATACGTCTCTGCCAAGCGCGCTTCGAGTTTCTGAATAGCCACACTGTCACCAAAATTGTATTCGTACTTGGCCCATCGATCCCAAATCGGGCGTGCACGCTCCGGGGTAAAAGTGCCAATCACACGCTCGAACAAAGCTCGCGCATTGCTATCATCGTTCATCGAAATGAGAAAGTCGAGGTAGCGCACCACAAAAGCTTCGTCGTTGCCAAAAGTCTTGAGGGCAAGCTCGAACACCTTGGTCGCAACAACGGGCTCTTTGGAACAGTGATACTCCATCAGGGCGCTCGCTTCGAAGATCTGCCATGTGCAGTGCGGACTCTTGCGCGCTCGGCTGAATACGCTTCGCGCGGGACGGATGCCTTCGGTACGACGGAGGAAGTGCATGTACTTGATCCAAACCAGGGAGCTGGCTTCTTTGAGGCCTTCGATTTCGGGGTTGGCTTCGGCTGATAGGGCTTGCTTGCGAGCTTGCAGTTGCTCACCAGCTTGACGCTCTCGTTCGCGCTCTTCTCCATCGACATCGACGTCTCCATCACCATCGTGGGCGCGGCGGGAGGCAGCTTGGGCTTTGGCCATCTCGGCTTCAGTATCGACGTTCTTGAGGTCTTGCTGGAGCTTTGTCTGTCGTGCATCAATTTGAGCGTGGATGTGGCTTAGAAGGCCATCAAAGACACCTGCGCAATCAGTGGTTGCCTTTCTCGCCTCGGCAAGTTCCACATAGGCAAAGTGGAGCAGGAAGCTACCCGTGCAAGCCTCCATACCATTCTTGAGCCACGTTGCAGCCTCATCTTGGCGTGAGGTCGAGATGAGATATCGCGAGGCAAGGTACCACACCTCAGGGTAAAAGCGGAGATACATGGTGGCTTTTCGGTATGCGCTAGTGATGCGAGCTTGAAGGGCAGCTGCATCTTCGAGAAGCAGCGGGTTGGACTCTTCCCATTTGAGGTACTCTGTCCATGCCTCTACCTGCTGTCGTTCGCGCTGCCACTGAGCCGGGTCTTCACCAGCGTCACCGGGGATCGCGGACGTTGTCCATACAGGCACTCGTGGCAGGAGCGGCTTGACGAGGTGATCTGTGTACGCTTTGAGATCCCTGAGCACACGACGAGCCGTCATATAGGCAGGCGAGCGTTCAGCCAGGAATTTTTTGGCCGTCAGCTTGTTCAGTCCGTTCTCGTAAGAATCGTAGTCCTTCCAGATGGCCTCAATGTTGCTGAGTGGTACGCTGACGGCACGCTGGTAGACCCTTCGCAGATCATCCATCTTCTGACCCTCCTTCCATCCACCCTTCGCCTCCCTTTCCTTGATGAGGGCGATGTAGTCGGTCCAGATCTGTCCGCTGTCCTTGTCACTTCCGATGAAGCGGAGAGCAAACTCGTAAGCGCCTTCGAGCACTCTTCGTGCCTGCTCTCGAGGAGCGTCCTCTTCTGCTCCCGTCGAGGGTGGCAGCGGGTTGACACGGCGAGTGTAGGAGAGGTAGAACTTCCACAGATCAACCGAGGGAGTGGTACGCAGGCAGCGAGTGAAGATGGCTTCCACCTGGGCAAAGTTGCTGTGAGCCAGCTCGAGGTCGAGATAGGCGAGCCACTGACGGCCTTGATTAGGGAAAACTTTGAAGAATCGATCGTAGAGTGTCCTTGTGGCTTGCATATCCTCTCGTGACTGTGCTTCTTCGATGAGTGCAAGCCAGGCTTCGCCATCGCGGGGTTCGATGCGGATACGCTCTTCGAAGATCTGTCGCCTCTGCTCTACTGACATGTATTTCAGAGGTTGCAGTGGTTGCGTCGAGGAGGAGCTGGTTTGCACTGGCTGGAGCTCTGACTCTTGTTGTTTTTGCTGTTGTGTCTCTGTGGCCTTGGGGACCTGTGCGGGCTGCGCGAGCTGTGTCGCATCTTCTGCCTCGGGCTTGAAGTCAACTCCGTTGTCTTCGTCTGCTTCCGCGTCTGCATCGGCATCGGCATCAGCACTAGTATCGCCGTTGGAAGCCTCGGCACCTGTAGCGGTCACCGTTTCAGCGGCCTGTTCGGGAGCGACATCCTGCTTGATCTGCGCATCTTGCGCATCAGTAGGCTCGGCCGACATGTTGAGTGAGATGACAGAGCTAAACGAAGAAGTCTGTCTATCTCCCTGTGATATTGATGGACTTCAGACTATCGCCAGTTGCAGAGCACTTCAATCGTCGCTTCCACACTCCTGAGCAGTCCCAATCAGCTTCAATCCGTCCAGTATCCTGGGAAGAGGTAAGTTTGACAAGAGAGAACACGCTGTCAACGAGAGCCTTTCTCGTCTGTGTGTGTGTTTGTGTGTTTGTGGTTGTGGTTGTGATGGCTGGAAGCAAAGAATGGAACTCGATGGCCGCGCCGATTTCTTCTGATTCGAAATGAGGACGAGATCGAAATGATCGGAGATCGGGCATTCTTTTTGGGATTTGGCTTTCTAGCCGTGTTGCTGTGGAGGCTTCTGTTTGCATTTCTAGCAACAGCACCCACCATGCTTGTAGATCTGTCCATCACTTTCGATCACGCCGAACGGTTTCTACGAGAGAGAAAGAGACAGAATCGAACATGCCAGCGGATGCAAGATCTCTCCTGCGCGCAGCAGCCAACGAGCGCGCCAAAGCGGGCGTATCCGGCATCTCGGACCGTTTCGCTTCGTACTCTTCCTCAGGCGGCCTCCGTTGTTCGGCGTGCAACTACCTCACCATCAAGCACGAGAGTCTGTGGGGCGCCCACGTTTTGAGCAAGAGCCACCGCACCAATGTGACTCGCATTCGGGAGGAAGAGCTACGACAGGCCGAAATTCAGCGTACAAGGGACGGCAAGCGTAAAGCGGACGATGCTGACGAAGAGCTTGACGAGGGCGGTGATCCTCTGAACACTGCTACAGGGACTGGAAACGGTGAAGAGAATGCAGGTCCAGAGAGCAAGAAAGCAAGAACGGGAGCAAACGGGGCTGAAGAAGTTGATCCAGAATGGGAGCTGTTCAAGTCGCAAATGGAAGCAACGAAGCCAGACCCATCACAACCGAGGGAGGACTATAGCGCGGCATCCGCGCTTGAATCTGAGGCCCAATTGATACGACCCGGCGGAGATGCCCGCTCAGGTCAAGAAGCACAAGAGGAAGTTGAAGAAAAGACCGCAGAGGAGCTAGAAGCGGAAGAACGAGCACGCAAGGAGCAAGAAGAACGCGAAGAGATCCTGTCCCGATTGGAAGAGGAGCAACGGCAGCAGGACGAGGCCGATCAACGGTAAGCGTTGTTGTCTAACGAAGCATCAACAATGTGAGATGTTGTACTGACGAGCGACGCTCTAATTCCCTCGTCTGTATCACAGGGTCAGCGCCTTGAAGCAACGTTTGCAGCGCATCAAGCAGGCTCGTCTGGAAAAGCAAAAAGGCGGCAAGAAGGCATGAACATTCTCATTTATACCCTGAATGCCATTCCTTGTCCCCTGATCCCACCCCCCTCGTGTCGTGTGGTTGATGACCATATCATACAGTCTATGCTGAGAATTTTGTTTTAAGATGTTAGCATGTGCCTTGCAACAATGCCAAAAACTTGGACGCGTGTGGAGGCGCAGAGTGACAATTTTGGCGGGCGAAAGCACTCGAAAAGCGTAGAAGCTCAGCTGTTGCGTTGCGATTCTGCGCATTTCCAGCCCTCTTTCTGTACTTGGATGTGCGTGCGCAGAAAGAGACTGAGAAGTTGCACACAAGCAGCAAACTGAGCCCAACCTCTTTCAATTCAAGAAGAACCATCCGACACCCTTCTCCTCTTCTCTTCCCACCCTTATCCGCAACAGAACAGTTGGCAACATCGCACCTCTCTCGCAACTGTCACATACGCAACCTTTATACACCTCTCCAACACACATTTGATTCAGAATGTCGGTCGCGGAGCTCAAAGCAAAGGGCAACGCCGCCTTTGCCGCCAAGGACTACGAAGGAGCTATTCAGAATTACAACGATGCCATTGCTGCCGCTTCCTCTGCCGAGGACAATGTACACGTTCTCTACTCGAACCGATCGGCATGCTATGCCGGTCTTCGCGATTGGAACAAGGCTCTCGATGACGCAGAGGCTTGCATCAAGGCCAACCCTTCCTTTGCCAAAGGATACGGTCGTAAGGGAGCGGCTCTGCATGGCGCTAGGAAGCTCGAGGATGCTGTGGATGCGTATGAGGCCGGTCTCAAGATCGCTCCCGAGGATGTGGGTCTCAACAAGGGTCTGGCGGATGTCAAGCGCGCAGTGGAAAACGAGGCTGCCAATGGTCCTGGTCCAGAGGCTTCGCTCGGTCAGATGTTCAGCGACCCTCAGCTGTTTGCCAAGCTCAGTGCCAACCCCAAGACTGCAGGTCTGCTTTCAGACCCTGCCTTCATGGCCAAGTTGAAGGCCATCCAGGCTGACCCCAAGCAGGCAGGTATGGCCTTCCAGGATCCACGCATGATCCAGGTCATGGGTGTACTCATGGGTATCGACCTTCAGGCTTTCGAACGACCTGAAGGTTCTGATGAGCTTCCTGCTGATCTCGAGAACCGTCGTGACGACATTGAGAAGCAGTCTGGTGCCTCTTCTTCCGCCACTTCTGCTCCCCCCGCTGCTGCTGCTTCCTCTTCCTCTTCCTCTTCCACCGCCCCTGATGTCGAGATGAAGGATGCCAAGCCCCAACCCCCCGTCGAGGAAGAAGAAGACGAATCCAAGAAAGCCCAAGCAGCAGCTGACGCCGAAAAGAAGCTCGGAAACGAGCGCTACCTCAAGCGCGATTTCACCGCTGCCATCCCGCACTACCAAAAAGCCTGGGAACTTCACAAGGACATTACCTACCTCAACAACCTTGGCGCTTGCTATTTCGAGCAGGGCAATTTTGACGAGTGCATCAAGTCTTGCGAACAGGCCGTCGAAGAAGGTCGATCCATGCGAGCTGATTTCAAGCTGGTAGCCAAAGCCTACGGCCGTATTGGTTCTGCTTATGCCAAGCAGGACAAGTTGGAGTTGGCCATTACCAACTTTGAAAAATCGCTGACCGAGCATCGTACACCCGACATTCTTGCCAAGCTTCGCGACACGGAGAAGCTGCTCAAGGAACGTACACGACAGGCCTACATTGATCCATCCAAGGCCGAGGAGGAGAGGACTAGGGGTAATGAGTTGTACAAGAAGGGCGATTTCCCAGGAGCGGTTGCTGCCTTTTCCGAAGCGATCAAGCGCGACCCTTCTGACCCTAGGGGTTACACCAACCGTGCTTCGGCGTATACGAAGCTCGCTGCTCTCCCCGAGGCACTCAAGGATTCCGAGGAAGCCATCAAGGTCGATCCCAAGTTTGTCAAGGGTTACATTCGCAAAGCCAACGTTCTCTTTTCAATGAAAGAGTTCACAAAAGCTATGGAGGCTTGTCAGAAGGCAGAAGACGTGGATGCAGCACACGAAGGTGGAGCTAAAAACGCAAGGGAAATTCAAACTCTACTTAGCAAATGTATGAATGAACTCTACTCTCAACGTTCAGGCGAAAGTGAGGAGGAGACTCTTCAGAGGGCAATGCGAGATCCTGAAGTGGCTCAGATCATGCAAGATCCTATCATGCAGAGCATCTTGCAACAGGCACAGGGTAATCCTGCAGCTTTGCAGGAACATATGAAGAGCCCCATCATCAGAGAAAAGGTTCAAAAACTTATCGCTGCTGGTATCATTCGCACCCGTTAAAAAAAACAACAAACAAAATGAGAAATCACCTTCTTCTTTTGTCAAACTTCTTTTTCTTCTTAGCCAATGTACTCATAACTTCTTATTCTACGTTTCCTAATTCTCATTTTCATTCTCATTTTCAGTCACCGAAAATTTGCGAGTGCAAAATGTAAGACACATTGATTTGAAGCTTTGCAAGGAGACGAAGGAGGCAAAAGATGTGGTTCGCATTGATGGGGAATTGTCTGTGATGTTCAACTCAGGAAAAGCGATGCACTAGGATCTTCACGGCTAGGACTGAGAGATCCACCGCCAATATCGGACCACTCATCCGAGGTGTGGCCGTCTTCCGCGTCGTCTGGTGGGATAAGGGCGCTACCCAACTGTTGTTGAATGGACCTTGTTGGCTCGACAGCAACTTTTCCCTCCTCTTCCCCTGCTGCTGTGGTTGCGAGTGCATCCGCTCCAACCGCACCATCCGTGTGGACCTGCTGCTTTCCGGGCGCAGGAACAATTCGCGTATTCCTCTTCACCCGACTCCGCGCATACTCCAAATCCCTGTAGATCGCCTTAACCGCATTCCCCAATCCATCTTCGGCTCTGATCTGCTCACCCAACTTTCTCGCCCTCTCGATCTGCTTTGCATTCGTCGTGGCCGTGATAAGCGCCTCTGCCAGACTATCCGCCGTAAGCCTACGCACGCAGCTACCCACTCCCAAACTTTCAATCTGCTGTCCCCAAAAAAACTGGTCTCCAAAGTACGGTTTCACCACCGTAGGCAGACCCGCGCGTAAACTGGCACCCAACGTTCCGGCTCCACCGTGATGACACGCCGCATCGATTTGCGGGAATAGCCAATCGTGAGGTACGGATGTCACTTGAAATACGTCTTCGATAAGAGAAGGGTCTAGAGCGGTAGAGCCTTTCTTGGGATCAGAGGAGAGCCGGTCGGACCAGCCTTTGGATAGGATCGCGCAGACTCCGCTTTTTTGCACCGCTTGCAAAACACACCGAGTCATAGCCTCGGCGTCGGGGACGACGATCGAACCCCACCCGATATATACCAGTTTGCGCTTCCGTTGCCTCGCCAGCGCGATGAATGCAACAAGATCCGCAGGCGGCTCCCACTTCTTGCTCGAAGAGTTGTCAGGATTGTCGAGGAACCAGAATCCTGTCACGTGGATCCATTCAAACCAATCCAACGGTCGAGGTACAAGGCTTGGGCTGAAGTTGTAGATAAAGGGCACTTTGTGCTGCTCGAGCTTGTCAAAGCTGGTCTGTTTGAGACCAAGCAGGTTCTTGCGCCATCGGTTGATCTGGAATGATGAGGCGCGCCAGAACATCTGGTCAAAGATGACGTAAGACATGTAGTTGTAGTTTCCGCCTGCTTTCTTGTTGGGCACAGCAAAGGCGTGTGGATAGGCTCGAGTGCGCGTCCAGGGCATGGTGAAGGCGCGGAAGTAGGGCACTTGCAGCGCTTCTGCTACATGGATACCTGCTATGGCGCTAGGGCACTCGATGATCACATCCGAACCTTGGCATGCACGCCAGGCCGAAGCTAGAAGGTCATCGAGCCAGTCCCTGAACTTCGTCACACCCTCACGCAGGAAAGAGACGGTGAAGGTGCCATTCTCGACACAGATTCGCATAAGCTCTGCTGGGTCACCACCAATCTCGCTGAATTCGATGCCATGACCCATGATCCAGTCTCCAAATTCGGCGTGGGTTGCAATCCTGACCCGATGCCCATCAGCCTGCAAGCCCTTGGCGAGAGCAATGTAAGGCTGAACATCTCCTCGTGATCCGATCGTCAGCATGGTGAACGTAAGAGGCGTGGTCGGTGCGAACGAGAGGACACTCGACCCTTCGCCCAGTTGAGACAGACTTGTTGATTTGCCAAGCCCAAAGCCCGGCTGCGAGATCATGGAGGAATCAGCTGAAGAAGCCATGGACGCGGTTGTAGGCCCATCATTGATCTTCTCGCTCAGGTCTCTCAGGACGAGCGCATGGGATCTCTCGCGAGTGACTGCCTCTCGAGAGGCTCTGCTCCCCCGTCCACCCCTCACCAGCTCGAGTTGGTATTCGATGAGCGAAAGCAGCTCGTCACGTCGGTGAGCGGACAAGATCTCGATAAAGAGCTCCTCGTGTCCGCTGATATTGATGACCATGCCGTGGTGGCCAGGACGGAATGCAACGTGCTTAGCTGCTGAGATGACGTCTGAAAGAGGAACCAGCATGAGCGTCCGTCCGACCGTCTTGGCTGCAATGCCAGAGGAGCGAAAGGCAAGGTGATGTTCAGAGACAAAGAAGCGACCGGCTACAGGCAACACTCGGTAGAGATAGGCATGCGTGTGGCCGATGAGTCCTTCGTCTTGGACAATTCCAAAAGTGTCGCGAAACTCTGCAGCAATGTGGGCATGATCCTGCTGGTCGTCCTCCTCATCATCTGCATCGAGCATGGAATAGTTGGACTGAGCCGAATGGATAGAGTGAGATAAGATGTCGTCCTCGGTGTCGGTAGCACTGGATTCATCCCTGCTCGCATCGTCGGCCTTCTCGTCTGACCACTTCTCGAGCACTTTGCGTCGCCTCTTGGTAGAGGCGGCGGAAGTAAGAGCTTTCCCGTGTGGCGCTACTGAGCTGCCGTCCGTCGTGCGGCCCAGGACTCGAGCGGGTGCAGATCTGAGCCAGTCCGGTATCGCCCATCCCCTTTCAGCTTCTCTCTGGACCTGGTCGAACGAAGATGGCGGATCCGAAACCGAAGGCGAAGGTGGGTAGGTGTGTGACGACTCCACGGAGAGGCGGTTAAGGTTAGTGGCGCGTGGCGTAGTGGAGAGAACAGCGTCAGCTGAAGTGTCTTGCGATTTCCTTCTGATGCCCATGGGCACAGCGACAGCGGCCGACCCGGCCACCTGAGAAGGCTCTTGATGCCCGTCTGGGCCAAGTGCTTGCATGTGTGGCTCATCTTTCGGAGTTCCGTCAGTGGCCTTCTCCTCCTCGCGAGGAGCTGGCACGGCGGTCTTACCCTTGGGCTCGGTCGGAACGCGTACGCTCGGCAGGATGGGCACTTCCTCGAGAGACTTGCGCGATATCGCCGAGGCGTGCGTAGCTCCTGTAGAATCGCGAATGCTGAGCTTGGAGAAATTGAGAGCTTGGTCGCCACTCTGCAGTGATGAAACGGACCCTCTTCCTGCGCTGTCGAGGAGCGAGTTGAGACCAGAGATGAAAGCACTGGGCTTGGTGAGGTGCAAAAAGTAGTACTCGTCCACCGAAAAGTCGCCCGCCTCATCTACCACGGTGATGCATACCATCTCTGTGCCGTCGACAGAAAGGGTTGTTTCTACGTTGATAACGGTCTCAAGCGGGATGCTGATCCTCACGCTTTCTCCCTGATTCTGTGCACGAAAGGTCTCCTTCTGCAAGGCTGCGACCCAAGCATCGCGGCTGTGTTCGTCCTCGGTCAAAAAAGTGAAGCGACGCGCTGGAGTAGTCACCTTGAAGCGCTCCTGGTGATTCTGCGAGGGCTCGATGGCGGACACTTTGCGAAGATCGATGTGCCCCTGTGGAAAGTATGGGTCCTTGTTGCTGTCGAACCAGCTGAGCTTGCCTGCTTTGAGCGAGGCCCAGTGCTTGCTGAATCGATGGGTCCTGCGCGTTCGTTTGCCCAACAGACCGGTCTTGATGGTCTTCTCATCACGCGATGGTAGATATGCATAGAAGCAGATGTGTCCGCTGGTCAGGTAGAGATGACCCTGAAGCAGCAGCGAACGGAAGAGCCAACATGGTTGCGCAAGGTGCAGCGTTTCTGTAAAGTCTAGTTGAAAAACATCTTTGAGTTGCTGGAGCAGACGGTCTCGATCCAGCTCTGCTTTGTCGGATGGAATTTCGCTGGAGGGTTGTGAATCTGAATAAGGGCGGATCAGAAGCGGATCCAAGTCATGCTCCGCGGATTGCTGGGAAGAGGAGCGTGCTTGCGAAGCGCTGACCTGTTTTTGCATGTGGACACTCTGCACATCTGTCGAGTCTTCGTCCACTGGGCTGCTGTTTTGCTGAGATTCGGTCGGATCCTGATCGTCGAACCAACCGCCGAGCTTGGATGTTGTGGAGGCCAAGGTAGATGCAGAAGAAACGTTATGTAGTTGTGACCTGAGATTTGATGGTTTTCTGCTACTTCTGGACGGTACTGAGTCTCGCGATAGGCCGATGATGTCGCTTTGGGTCAGAGATGATCGCTTTGGTCGGCTTGGGCCGATGGTGAGAACTGACGCATCCAGAGGTGACCTTCCGCCTTGCGGTGTGGACCCGTCGTCGGAGGCGTCGTCGCGCGCCAAAGCTTGCAAGCGTCCTTTGGCTGAAAGTGCTGATGTGGGATCGAAAGAATGCTTGCCAGCATCGGATTGATGATGCTGACCTTCTGCTATAGACGCTCTGTCGACGACCTTCTGCTCCTGGTCGTCTCCGATCATTGAAGTCGGCTGATTCTGTGCTTCCTCCACTTCGTCTTCTGTAAAGCCCTCTCGGTCGGCCTCGAAGAAAGTGCTGCCGACGAGGCTGAGCATCTGCATCAAGCCTTGAGGCTCGGCGTGAAAGGTCACGTCTATCGACGTCGCTTCGACTGCTTCTGGCAGTGGCGCTGGCTCGTTGGCTGCCGCAGGGATTTGCAGAGGACTCGAGGAGGCAGCACGCTGAAGCGCCGGAACGGATGGGCTGGCTGTAAAGATCTTGGTGGTTGGTTCGAGCACTGGTCTGCCGAGCTCTCTTGAGCCAGCCAAGGAGGAGATGGTGGAAAAGTTACGGGGCGACGAAGGATCCAGCCGTGGAGATGTGGGAAACGGTGGTGTGTCGGAGATGTCTAGCATTTGGACGGGTGATTGTGGTTCGTCATGTGGAAGGTCAGCTAGGAAGGGGTCCAGATCGGCAGCAGCTGAAATTGATGCATCTCCAAAAGCGGCTCTCAGCTCGTCTGCAGATGTCGATGGAGGTCTGGATGGCGACTTGAGTGATGAGGTCGACATGACGCAAGGATGTCAAGTGGGTTGTAAACTTGGAACACTATGAATGACCTCGATGGATAAAGGTTTGAACGACTTGGCCGCGCTTAATGTGCAGCTGTGGAACTAGTCTGTACGATGTGGCATGTCGAGATGTGGGTGTGAGTTGTGATCAGAGCGCTGGTGACATGAGTCCCAACAAGCATGCCAGCTGAATCTCGAGCGGAATGATGGTGTTGATGTTGGTCGCGCAATAAGCTCGAGATGGAAGTCGATCTGTTCGAATGACTGTGGATTGATGATGGAGGTGGAGAGAAAGAGATTGAGGGGGAGGAACGTGATCTGTGTGGGGGGGAGCAAGAGGGTCGATCTAAAGTGTTGGCTGTGTTGCGCTCAATCTCATGTTGGGCGCAGCAGCAACTGAGGCTCGCGTGCAGTGCAGTGCGGTGCGGTGACTTTACTAAATTGACTGAATGCACTCACTCGCTTGCTGATCTTGTGATTTGAGCGTTTGTCTGTGTAACTAGAGCGTATTGTACTGTACTGTACTAAACTGTTCGACCTGTGACTTTGTGTTGTGCTTTTGGTGCTGCAGGGTCCGGGTGCATGGATCACGTCGCATTGCTCCACTCAATCTGACTCCTTTACGGCCCCTTTATTCACAAAAATAATTTATTATTAATAAAATAAGAGGCCAATTCGAACGCTCCTCGCGTCAGCCTTGCAGGTTTCGCAATCGCCCGATCCAAGTTGCGCTCAAAGGTATCGGCAGATTTTATCAAGCTCAACTTTGAGATTTTTGCCAAATCCGTGTTCAACCACAAAAGTGAAGGCAGGGTGCATCACCTTTGCATCCTTCCTCGATCCGAACCTGTAATGCTAGAAGCTGACATCGGGGACAAGCATCAGGGACCGCCAACGAACATCCACTAGCAAGCCTGTCAGCATTTCTCTAACACAACCCACGCTCGCAAGCATCCCCCAGCTCGCATAATGTCCAGAGGCGGTCGTGGCGGCTTCGGTCGCGGAGGTGGACGAGCAGGCGGAGGCTCCAACATGCCACCTATGGGTCTCAGCTTCCAAGAGCTCGGCAGTCTCGACAAGACACCATCCAAGCTCTACCCAGAACCGCCGACAGTGCCTCGAATGGAGAGACCGGACGACAAGGAGATCCGCTATGCATCGTACCAGCTCATGTATCTTCAGGAGCAAAAGACATCTCCATACTGGCCCGTCTTGGAACAGAGGAAACAGGGCGACCTCACTAGATTCTCGGATCGATATCGTCCTGAATCGCAGGATTTGCCCTCGTTGAAATCCATCAATCTGCAAAAGGAGGTCTTTCCCAAGGGACTGTGGGATTCGTTCATGGAGGGAGAGACCAAGAGGGAGGAGCAGAAAGGTAAGTTTGCACAAGCAAGATGGCCCACCAGACCAAAGCAACGTGGCATTTTGCTTAGCAGTATTGCTGACATTGATTTGAAACACTTCTTGATTCTCACAACAGCCAAAAAGAAAGCTCGACGCAAAATCAACTGGGACTCGATCGACCTCGAAGACCGTGCTGGTGTAAGTGCCGGAACCATCCTTTCCGACTTGTTCTGCTGCAAACTCGCATTGTTTACTCACCTCGCTGCTACTCGTCTACCTTCTTTTCTTTTCTGTTCTGTTCTTTCCTTTCCTTTCCTACATTGCACTTTTACTCCATCTCGCACCGAACCTTTCACGCTCGCAGGCCGAAGACGATATCGGCGATGCATCCTCCGAACCCGAAGATCTCGGTGACTACGAAGACGAAGAGGACGACGACTATGCCGAAAACTACTTTGACAATGGCGAAGATGATGATGTCGGTGACGACGACGGTGGAGAGCCTGCCTATGATTGATCGCTCTTCCCCTAGCTCCCACCTCTCTGTTATCAGGCTGCTTTCTTCCTTGTGTTTTCATATCCTCCAGCATTTGTATTTGTATTTTTCCTCAACTCGCATCCTTTTAGCATCCTTTGGCTTCCTGACGACATCAGATAGATTGACAGAGGTCACCACAAAAGAGAGCCAGGCGAGGTTGGCGAAATATGTTAGGCTTGTAATTCGCACAAAATCAAAAATTTAGCGAGCGGGCTTTAACGCGGCATTTCTCTCGGGTTGATGGAGGCGGAAAGAGCTTTCCCGATTTCAGAACGAGACAGGAAGCTGAGCCGGGAGTTACGGACGACATCTCCTTCCGACCCTTGTCACTTCTCAGATCTCACCTTCAATCATTGCTGCCACCTTTCCACCACCTGAAATTTGAGCACGATGAACTCTGACCTCAAGTAAGTTGCCTCTACTCACAGCTTTCACGTCAGAGCAGGCCTGAAGCTCGTACTGACATCGTCTCCGTGCTCGGCTGCAGCTCGATCTTGCACTCCGGTTACCAGCACCCGGTGACACGGGCATGGCAGAACCAGGGACGAAACATTACCAAGTCCATGTTCATGTACCCCATCTTTATCACAGATGACGACGATGCACATGTGCCATTGGCATCTATGCCTGGTCAGTGTAGATGGGGTGTCAACAAGCTCGAAGGCTTTTTGGCTCCCCTTGTTAAGAAGGGACTGTCTTCAGTGATTCTGTTCGGTGTTCCGCTTAAGACTCCCAAGGTAAGCAAACAACCCCGATACCCTTCATATCACCGCTGACATGCTGCTATTGTACACTTGTGATGTTGACCTGCCTTGTCTGCTCGCGTTTGCATGCAACAGGACGACCAAGGAACGCTCGCCGACGACCCCAATGGACCCGTAATCCAAGCCATCAAAGTGCTTCGCAAAGCCTTCCCCTCGCTCTACATCGCCACTGACGTCTGTCTTTGCGAGTATACATCTCACGGTCACTGCGGTATCCTTCACGCCGATGGAACCATCAACAACCAGCCTTCTGTCGAACGTCTTGCTGAGGTCGCAGTCAACTACGCCAAGGCAGGTGCACACTGCGTCGCTCCCAGTGACATGATGGACGGTCGGATTCGAGCCATCAAGAAGGGTCTCATCGATGCTGGATTTGGTAACAAGGTGACATTGATGGCATACAGTGCAAAGTTCGCAAGCAGTCTTTATGGACCTTTCCGGTATGTTGCCATCCCCTCTCCCCTGAGCCCCAAGCCATGCTGCACTTTCCATACTCTAATGGAATACGTTCTGACCTTGCGGATCTCATTTCCTTGTTCCTCTTACTTGATACAGTGACGCTGTGGACTCAGCCCCCTCCTTCGGCGACCGCAGATGCTACCAGCTCCCTCCCACAGCACGAGGCCTCGCGCGTCGCGCCATCATTCGAGACGCCTCCGAAGGAGCAGACGTTCTCATGGTCAAACCCACCTTGCCTTACCTCGACATTGTGACAGAGGCACGAGACTTGGCACCCGACCACCCTTTGGCATGCTACCAGGTCAGCGGAGAATTTGCCATGATCCACGCCGGAGCCAAAGCTGGCGTCTATGAACTTCGTAGAATGGCAGAAGAGTCCGTTCAAAGCATGGTTCGTGCCGGTGCAAACATTATCCTTAGTTACTTTACTCCAGAATTCCTCGACGTAAGTTGTTCCCCCCTCCCACACCCCCAGCTCAAGAGCTGCAATGCTGAGCAGAGTGTAGTTGTCGGCCTGATACTAACTTTTGATGTTGCTGCTCTTTGACTTTGCTGCTGGGTTTACTCTGTTGTAGTGGCTTGATGAGCCGACGATGTTGTAAAAGGGTTGAGGTCAAGATATCTTGTTGTAGCACTTTTGAATAGGAACGTCGCTCTTTGCATGGACGGAAGCTGTTACTGTACCTGGTCAAGGTTCATGTGTCCGATAGAGTTCGACGTGCGTGCGACCTGAGCTCTATCCGATCCGATCCGATCCAAGATCATGAGTGTGCATCGGGCCGATTCTCTCTAACGATGAGCCACGAGCTGCGATACACAGTAACAACGGCGGCAATTGGAGGAGCAGCGCTGCATTCTCAGTTGATTTCAGCTCAGCTCGGCTGATCCGGCAACGACAGATCCCACACCGGCTGATCCGGGGTGGCGAAGGCGCAGACCCATCTTGACGTGGCGGTGAGATTCGCCGAGGCAACAAATCAGAGGTCAGAACGCTACGATAGGAGGACATCATTCCGCTGTACGCGTAGGGCTTTGCGCATATCGATATCGTGCTTCATCGACTCATCCCATACAGGGCACTCTTGTCGGGCTTTCGGCAATCTCTTTCTCTGCCTCTTTCTTGAGGGAGCTGTCTGGAGAACCAAGTCTCGCTTCGCTGCAGAGATCAAGTGCCCTGGGAAGAGAACTCTATCTACATGAAGATGAGCTACCGTATTCCGCGGTTTAGAACGATGGGCGAATGCCGTGGTACAGTAGGTTCTGACGGAGTGGCTATCGGAGTCCGGTATGGAACTCGAGATGAGTCCCCGTGACGGAAAATAAATATATGGATAAAAAAAAAAGACTCAGACACGCTGGCCGAGTCGATCGGGTTCATGCGCCCAGAGTTTGAAGACACCTTAGGTGCTGTGGGTCAGTGTGTGGCTCTGGCCCGACTGTAAGGACGAAGCTGAAAGACTTGGCCGTGATCAACGATCATCTATAAGCAATGCGAGGCAGAGGAATGGTCGGGCTCTGTTTGAGCTACAGAATCATTGCGGTCAACGCGGCTGCGAAACAAGATCACTCGTCGCTTTGGAAAGGGCACGGCAAAGATACATCGACGGGGAGGCAACATGTCAGGCATGAAAGTCGCTTAAGAATTCGAGCAGGCTCTAGAGATCGAACAGGATGGGTGGTGCAGCGGAATGGCCTATTTCTGTCCTTGCTTTGGGGAGAAAAGCCTTGACGATAAAGACAATATACCATCTCGGCTGAATGGTCGCAACAAGGGCCCAGCCCCTTACCCTGATACTCGATTGTTATTATTTTTGACAAAACTCCAGCACGGCGATCCGTACTGACCGGACAACGACTGAAAGAGGCCCACGGACTCCGCATCTCGAAAAGCGGGAAAACAGCAATGACGATCCCGGTGGAAAGATAAGACAAAGTCGAGCGAGACAGGCCTCGAATGTGTGGGGCATTCTTTTCCTTGGCGCGCTGCTTTGCGTTGCGATGCCATCAAGGTGAAGCGAAGGAAAGGAAAGGAATTCTTTTTGCAGATGGGAAAGAATCAAGAGAAAGAGAGAGAGAGAGAGAAACAACGCAGCCAAAAGAAGCGAAGGGAAACACGCGACTTGGGCCTTATCCGATCTACAGGGAAAGGCGGAATGCTAAAAAAAGGCTCCAGCCGGGCAGCTGCTGCGTTTGGCGACGCAAAACCGAATTCTCGGGTCGCGCACAAAATCACTCCTGGACGACAAGCCAAAAATACAAAACCAAAAAAGACAACACAAAAAGGCAGTTGCCATACCGCGTAGTCAGGTAGTCTTGGAAAATGATGCCATCTTTTGCACTCAGCTCCTCTTTTTCTTCTTGCTTCATACACTCCGAAAAAAGGAGGAAGAAAGTGACGAGATGAGAGCAGAAGCGAGGGGGTCTAGATCCATCTGCAGCTTTGCACACCCATGCAGTCGATGCAGCGGCGACGATGATGATAGTCTCATTCTTGGCATAGGAAGCGTGGGGGAGAACGCAAGAAGAGATGAAAACAGCCCCCAGGGCTTTCTTAATTCTTTTATCAAAGCCAAAGACCCTTTGCCTTGCACTTGTTTTGAGCTCAATGTGAAACGCTCCGCTTTCCGAATTTCCGAACGTTCACCGATCGTGATGGCAGCTATTCTTGAAGAGTACAGTACATTCGCCTAGAAGCCAGCACAAGAGACGAGCTCGTTTCATGAGACCCGTCGTTGCTAATCAGCTCAATACGTCCTATCTGTCCTCCCCAAGCGAATGATGTTTGCAAGCTCTCTTAATGAGCTGCTCTATTAGTCTAGAGTGCTGCGTAACGAGAACAGAACGCCTCATTGAACTTGCATTCTACAATTCTCTGGCGCAGAAACAAAGCGGAGGTTCCGGCGAAGCCACATAGCCGGACACTTGGCCAACCCTTTCCCTGCTCTGAACGTCACCAGAACGATCAGCCATGAGAAGTCGCTGCTGCAATTTTTTGGTGACAAGATAGAGCTCACGATTCATCGTTGAAATCGGTCAGTTTTGTTGCTTTGTTCATGCAGAGTTGTTGGTACGCTCTCAAGCTGGTCGTTCTCTTGCACCTAAATTTGGACTGAGCACCAAGCGAGGATTTTGAGCGCGTGAACGGAACACAATTCTCATGCTTGATCCTGTAAGGCTACCCAGAACAGGGCCAGGTCTAACCGATCCGTTGGCGAAAAGGGTATCACGACGGAGTGATTGACCGTCATCTCCGTGTCTCTCAGATTCCTCGACAACAAGATCATACCAGAATCGATTTTGTTAGCTGCTTCGTCTCCTTTACCAACACCACGGGGCTTCATTGTCCCTCTGACAAAGGTGAGTGCCATGGACCTTCGGCGTTGTGGTTGTAGTGGAGCGCTTCGAGGTCAGACTCTGTGTCCAAGTTGGCCAAGCCACTCGCTCATTTCTCGGTCCAAGCTCGTCTGGTCTGTCCAACTTCCGATGAAAGACCGAGATGTTCAGTATTCTCCTTCTGTCATGCTCGTAGCTTCGACGTCTTGTTTGGTATACGTTGATCTCTGAGCAGACTCAGAGAGAGTTCACCTTGTTCTCGGGTACCTGTCCTCTGGGCCGAGGTTGGATGCGAACCGAGTTCTGGGTACAGTTTCCTGCAGAGCTTGTCACAATCATCAGGCGACTATTCATGAAGCCTTAACGATGGACCGGGCCTAGATCGGCTCCGGGATCGTTGATCAGCCTGTGAAATCTGGCTCTGCATACTGAGCCGAGTCCTCTCATATACATTCAGACGCGGCGAGTCATGCTCTTCGGCTCTTACATTCAGAGTGGTTCGAACAGATCATCAATGTAACCCCCTTGGAGGAGTTCGACAGTATGGTCATTTCGGCTTCGGTTGCTCCCAGTATCACCAGCTCACCATCGATCAGAGAAAGACTCGATTTTCCTTCCAATCACAGACAAAGGTGTGATACTTCCTGTAATGCCCTGGCGAAAGCACCACCACCCCTTCTTGTCCTTGGCAGCTCGTGCCTTGTTGTCCAAGTTGAGTCTTGCCTTCGTCGTCATTTTCCGTCTTCGCATCCTTCTCCTCAGCGGGAGGTAAGGCGGCAATGGCGCAACACTTGGTCATTCTCGTTCATCGATCATGTTCGACGAGTGCTGCTCCCAGCATGGTTCCTGTTGCCACAAAGCCATAGCCAAAAGACGTCCAATAGGTTGCTTCGCTGTCGAACCGGAACGGAGTGGCCTTACTAGTGTTTCCAGCTCCGCTTCTGTCTGGATAGACGTGGCAGCCTTCGCTGCTCTTGATGCCTCCCGCTTCGGCTCCATGGCTTACAATAGGACGCCTTTTGCTTGCCCTCTCACATCCAATTCTCGGCGGCATTCGCGTTCATGCTCACACCACTACTGGCACATCGTACGCGACTTTTCCCTATTGTTCTCGACATCTTGCAGGAATTTGACCAAGTTCTGCCGTAACGCTCCTTTCATCCATTCAAACTCTTCCTTTTCCTCCCTTCCTTCCGTCCTGACTTCGGCTCTTCCACCCTCTCCTCTCTCGCCTTTTCCTTTCTTTCTCAGCAACTTCTCCAGACAATGGCCATATGCGAATTCGTCTCGTAACAAACATCTTCCACTGGTACAGTACCGTAGCCGAATACAATTTCGCCTTTCGCCTGTCTCTTCAGACTAGATCGTTTGTTTCCCGACTACTTCGCATCCCGGCCGCCCTAGTCCCTCGAGCTTTTCGTACCCAACACCCAGGTCATATATGTGCTGGCGCTGCTACGATTGTTCTTTTATACGGTACATACCTGAGGCGGCTCAGCGCCGCGACAGGTTTTGCTAGACAGTCGTCAGAAGCAACTTACCGCCATCAGAGCTTCCGGTCCGACTAGGTAGCGAGACAAACACCCATTCTCTCTCTCTCTCTCTCATTTCTCTCTCCGCGTTACTGATTCATTGTCCATCGCTCATTGTCTCCGGCTTCGTTCATCATAATCGCTGACCTTCTACACTATTCGGGAACGTGTCGCTTCGTGCTTGGCTGCTCTTCACCCTCAATTCCGTTAGGATATGGAGGCAGTTGGCGCCTGTTGGTACACGAACTCTTCCTTTCGCCCCTTCTTTTGACATCAGCCAGCTTTGTAGAGCTCTTGTAGGCCAGTGTGGTCCTGCACTGCTCTCACGCGGTAGGTAGCTTCTGGATCAGTTGCATCCTTCACCTGTCTCCTCATGTCGTCAGAAAAACTTCTTCCTTTCTCTAGACGGCCCAGCCAGTCTCAGCAAAAGCCAGAAACGTAAGCGCATGCATCCATCGCCACGGTGTCGCCCTCTACTTGTCGACCGTAACAATTTGTAATCGGTGTCTTTGCAGCTCTCAGCAATCATCCACCGCTGATCGTCCACCATTCATCACCACCACCTGCACAATCAGCTTGATCAAATAGCGCTCGACTTCCTCACTCTCCACATCTCTTGTCAACTTGATGACGCGCAGACATCCATCGCATCTTTTCAGCTGAAGCACAAAGACAGAAGCACTGCGCGCTAGGCGTCGCCATCGCAGCATCACTTGGTGTCCTGTCTACGGCTACTCATGCCGGAACAGGCTGGTAGCCGTGCCGGGGTCATGGCCGTTCCTGTGAACAGCGGTCAAACCCGGCGCGCCGTCTCCTCCTCTCCATCAGCTGCTTACCATCCCAACAATGACTGCAACTCCGCTGGGCTTTCTGACCTGTCAACACATCATGACTCTACGACAGATCACCATGACGACACTTCAGGGCAGCATTCAAAAGGCAGCAAAGCAAAGCCTTCCGACACACTCCGACGATCTCAGGCTTGTCTTGCATGTCGAAAGAGAAAGCTGCGCTGCGATGCCAAGAAGCCCACTTGCACTCGATGTGAAAAGGCATGGCTCGCATATCACCCCGCAGCTGATGCATCCGGCTCTTCCAAAGCCAGCCCACCACCCTGCGAATACGACACTTCGCTCTTAGCCAAGATCTTTAAGAAGGGCGGTTCCAGCGATCCCCCAACTGCTTCATCGACTTCTGAACCCTCAGCTTTCCGCTATCGCGACACTGAGGAGCAGCTTGTGGAGGAAAACGAGCAACTTCGTGCTCAGATCTCGTATCTCCAAGGGCAACTGCGTCGTGACGATGGCGCTTCAAGCCCACTTTTGACAGGAGACAGCGCCACGATGCGATCGTATCACCAAAGCGACAGCACTACAGCTACGACTACAGCTTCAGCAGCTTCCAAGTTGTCAGTGCAGAGTCTCACTGATACCAGACATGAAGACGCTCGGTACCACAAGCGAATCAGATCATCCAACGACCGCGACTTGGATACAAATCGGCCAGCCAGGAGCGTCGGCAGTTCCACGTTTCAGCAACAGCAACCAGCTTCAACGAGGCGCACCAGTCCGACAAATGCGGCGAATCCACCTTTTGTCACATCAACCACAGAAAAGTCATGCCAGCCTCGCATCTCACCCGTGGCACCCTCTGTTTTCGACCGAGCGTCAGCAGGCAAGGGACAAGGTCCCGGTCCGTCGCCCCTGCTCTATCGTAGTGACTCTCTCGTGCGCTCACCTGCCGACCTGATACCAAGCGCACAAGGCGCATCACCGCCCTTGCCCAATAGACAGGCACTAGATCACATCATCGAGACCTGTCGGCGCGAGTCTTGGCTATTTGCAGCAATCAATTGCAACACCTTTGGCGATGTAGCTGCCCTTTTGGAGGCCACGCCCAGCGCGGAAAGCGACCTTTTGACGGCTAGAGCGCTGATGCTTGCGACTGTCGCCATCGGTCTGCCGCTCGTTGCTTCTGCCTTTCCCAAAGGAAAAAGCTCTTCTCCTGTATTCAAAGGCATCGACGAGCTGCTACGCGCACACTTGCAGCTCAATCTGGTCCGCCTCGATGACCCATTATGGATGTCGACCGTCACCAAAATCTATGTCGATGGAGCACGAGACCTGTTGAATCAGGCTCAGACAAGCTCGGTATGCTTCATGACACCGGCGACATTCATCGTTCGGCTTCTCGTCGTTGAATGTTCCCACTCTCACGTTTCCATTCAGTCAGCACAGGCAGATCTGGCATTGGCAGCTACCGAAGCTCGACTCTTGCATCTACACAGCGCAGTCCCGGGTACTCATCCACGTCTTTCGACCGGTCCGGCTCGATCCTCGCGTCCTGCAATAGCTCTTCGTGGGCTATTGCAGAGCAAGGAAGAATCGTTTGCGTTTTGGTGCCTCTTTCTGCATGATTGCTTTCAGAGCCGTTTGTCATTGCTGCCAACTACAATAGAGCGACAAACCATCAAAGCGGCTTTTCCTCGTAGTACAGATACCGACGGTACAACGCCTACACAGCATAGTCTGGACGAGGTGGAAGCCTACATAGCTCGACGACGTGGTCTTCCGCTGCTCGAGCCATTGGATAACTCCCTGTCACTCCTCATCAAAGTCGGCCTGGTCCTCGATCAGTGCTGTGAACACGCCATTCAGGTCCGTCAAAAGCCTCTAGCCCCAACATCAGCAGCCGGAAGGAGCGCTGCTGCACAAGATCAACGCCAGAATGCATTCCTGGCAGCTCACGAGAGCATACGCAATTCTCGAATGATGCTGTCCCGCTTTGACGATCGAACGCTGTCACGATCCGACAGGTTTCGCGCCGGAGCCAACAGCGGCAGATCGCGTGAGAGCCTCGTGTCGACACTCGTGCTCCAGGACCCGATGCGCTTTGCAGCAGAGGTGACGCATCATCTCGCCGTCTTGACTCTGTTTGAGACGGCGATGAATGTGGTCGATCCGTTCTTTCCAGCTGAAGAAGCACGCGGCATTATTTGCAATGCATCTGTGTGGCTTTCGAGACTAGCGGGGATGGCGCTGCAGAACGCGCCTTTGCTGTTTGCTCTGCCTTCTTTTTGCTCCTCGGCTTTCTTTGTCGGCGCAAGATGGTTGCTCTTCCTTCAAGGTGCCGATCCGGAACACTTCCATGCCGATATTTCGACATTGGTGCTGTTGCTCAGCAGACGAGGTGAACGTTTCAGCCGAGATCGTAAGTATCAATCTCACTCCTTTCTTTCGTATATCGAAACCACCACATTACTGGCGACCAATTAGAAAGCACAGACGCTGACTACCACCGAACATCATACTTTCTTCCTCCTTCCATTGTACTCACAGACTTGCTCGCCAAAGCCATCGTAGCACTCAAAAGGGAACTAGACTTCTACGGACGCATCTGCATCTCGCCCTTCACATGGCCCATCGAGGCCGTATCTAAATTCATCTCTTTCATAAGGCAAGACGCTGTCCGCGCCAGACAAGTACCCAAGCCGCAAGCAGCAGAACCAGGCTTTGTCTCGATCGCCACCCTAGCAAGTTCCATCGAGGACGCAGCCGTCGTTGAACTGGCTGATGCTCCATCCCCCTCTTTGGGTTAATACCCCTGTCTCTCTCTTTCTCTCCTTTTGATTCTCTCTCTCGTTGTCACACTCACAAACAATGCAGTCTCGTTTCACCTCAATAGCAAGTACTCGTGCTGTGAAGTCTGGGTAGTGGAAGCGCACGTGTGAGTATTCCAGACTCTATCCAAGACAGAGGCAAGCGACGCCATTGCCAAATTATTGGCGTTAAGGGGTTCTTTCGCGGCCCACTATTGAGCAGCCAACCTATCCAGCTCTCCCGACTCCCTGTTTTCCTCGAGGACGACTTTTTGCCTCGCCTCTGATCTGTATTTGAAAACTGCCGGAAAGGGAAGCGGATGAGAATTGGCAGCAGAATTAAACGCCAACGTGTCCACTTTCTCCGGTTCCCCACTCGGATGGCTAATATCAAAACACCATGCCATACACGCCAGGTTGATGGTCAAACTTCGCATGGCTACGTGCAAACCTGGGCAAATTCTTCTTCCGAATCCAAAAGCTACGCTCCCGCGTTGCTTGGCGAACCAGGTACCGTGGAGTTGAGCTGTCTGATCGTCTTTGTTGGAGGAGAGGAATCTTTCGGGGTTGAAAATGTGTGGGTTGGGATATTCGTGAGGGTCGAGGCTGATTGACCAGTGTGGAGCGACGACGGAGGAGCCTTTGGGGAGGATGAAGCCTTTATATTCGACATCGGAGGTGAGTTTGTGGGCGAAGCCACCTGCGCTGATGGGACGCCAGCGGAGAGTTTCTTGTACAGTGGCGTGAAGATAGGGTGCAGACTCGGGAGTGAGATCTTCAAATGTGGGGAGATGTCCATCTTGATCTCCGCCGCAAATCTCATCGATCTCGGATTGAAGCTTTCTCAAAACGGCAGGATACCTACACATGGCCATGACAAAAATAGACAACCCACTAGCAGTTGTATCCGATCCAGCACCGAACAAGCTTCCCGCCATACTTGCGCCTTCTTGATCGGTAATGCCCAATTGGTTTTGTCTCTCTTGCACTTGTGATACGAAACACGGTTGACAAACACCCTCCTTGACCCGCTGTCTAACCCTATTCCATTGAGAGAGGAACAATTTTTGCTCTCTCTGCCTCAACTTCAACCCCCTTTTCATCCACGGATTCACCGCCTCGGGAAGATACATCAACGCCGGATATCGATCCAACATACTTGCACCTGGTCGAATCCACATGGCCAAATTGGTCAAGCATTCTTCCACTTCTTTAATCAGCGGGTCATCCAAACTTGTAATCGCATAGTCATAAGTAACTTGCATAATGACGCTTGCGGCATACCTTTTGAAAGCCTCTCTAAACTTTTTTCCACCATCTTTGCCCAGATGCAGCATTGCAATGCTAGCTTCTCGTCTTTGTAGAGGTTCGTAAGAAGATGCCGCTTTATCTTGCAAAAATTCGTGCATGGTTTTACGATACAGACGCCATCGATCACCATAGGGAAGAATGAGCATTCGTCGATTGTCAGAGATGAGTTCTCCGGCCATGATTTGACGTGGACGGTCCGAGGTGTGGGCCGATTGACGTTCCATAATTTGGTGGGCGGATGAGGCAGATCCGAGAACGAAGAGGAGGGTGGTGCCAATGCGGAGGGTGTAGATGTCGCCGTATTCGAGGGTCCATTTTTCGAGGGTGCGCCAGGGATGGATGGTGGGGATGATGTTGCCGCTGAAAAAGTTGGAGGGTGGGGGGCCGGGTGGGAGGTGTCGGTTGACGGTGGAGCGGAGAAGGTAGGTGCGGAGGAGGAGGAAGCCGAGAAAGGCCGTTATGACGGTTGCTGTTAGGGTGAGGTCTGGCATCGTTTGTTTGTTGGGTGGTGACAAGGTAATGGTGGAGAGACAAAAAAGAGACAATGTCGTCTCAAGTGCTGTTGTACTTTTATAGCCAAGCTGCGGTCAAGATGTCGTCCGCACCAACAACCCCCAAGTCTCACCAAGGAAGATGAAGAGATGTCGTCTGGCAACCTAGAGCCGGCCCTTGAAACAACGCAGCCAAAATGGTGCTATCTACAGCTTCTAAATCATTGAAGCAATGGTGTTGCATTACTGACCAACGTACTGTCTGTCATCGGTTGCACAGCGTGTGGGAATTTGGAAGCTTTTTGTACTGTACCCCGCACTTCGCGTGGGGTTTAGATGAAATAGACAGGCGCGGTTGGGCGGAGTGTGGAGCGGATATCGAGGATGCGGATCTTGTAGCCCGCTCGCGCCAAGAAAAATGACCAATTGGCCGTCTGTCATCCTTCCGGCGGTGCAGAGGACACTGTATCGATGCCCGATGATTGTCAAGACCTTGGTTGTAGAACCTCGATATTGTTCTCATGCTCCACTCTGGTCCGCCTCGTCAGATACAGCAAGCACATCAATCCAAGAGTACTCTCTTGAGCCGATACTCACCCTTGAAAGGACTCTCGGAGCATCGCACGACACACTAGCGTGTGTAGATATATTGCTCTCGAACACGCACAAATATCTGCGGCCATAGAACCTTGAAAGCACCGCATCCCGTCCGATCTGCGAAGTTAAGCAAGGTATCGCCTAGTCAGTACTGCGGTGGGGGACCACGCGGGAATCCTAGGTGCTGCAGTTCTTTTTTTTTTTTTTTGGCTAGGAATAAGAATGTTACACTTCGTTTTTGTGACACATCTTTGGGAGAGCGTACGGTGGGATGCTCGCGGCGAATTGGTCGGAGGGTGCCAGCCACATTTTCGGGTCCGCGGAAATGCCGTGCTCCGCCTCGAGGCCACCTGTGAGTTCGCTTGACCTTTTGTTGCTCACACATCGCCTTCATCACGGATAACGGGCACTACCTTGATCATCATCCACAAAACAAAGAGAACATATCCCAAAGAACGACATGCGATGATGAGCAAGGTAACACAGAGTGGGAAGGATGATGATTGGATCGGGCGACGCCCCTCCGACGACCAGCAGCGAAACCGCGAACTACCTTTGGAAATGCCGAGGAATTTCCGCCAGAGAAAAAAAGGAAGGCGAATAGAACGGCCCTTTTGACACCTATCATTATTATTTTGTACGTACCACAACGATTTCTTTGCGAGCGCTTGGCAAGACAGCGTGGCCCCGCGTGTCCTCTTGTGATGGTCACATGGCGCTTTTGGTTTTCTTGTTTTTTGACAGCAAGCCCCCTTCGAAACCGGTCTCAGACTGAAGCGCTCTCCGGAATACAAATGCAAAGGCTCAATGGGGTGCAGGTGGAATGAGGTCGACGGTGATCTTGCCCCATTGGAGATAGCAGAAGTTGTCGGTGGATGGTGTGGACCAAAGATGGTGAGATGGATGAATGTGCTTCCCTTATACAAGAGGGAGGAGGAGGAAGCGGAAATTTGGTACAAGCTGAATATCCATCCACCTTGTGCAGACATCCATGAAGCGAGGATCCGACGATCCGACCCCGCTTCCGGTCGGTCAAAAAAAAAACAGGCGCCAAACAGATAGTTCCATTGTAGCTTGCGTTCAAAACAGACGCTGTAATGGTACATACAATATCCACTCTCATTTCCATAGAATCAAAAGGGGAAGTCAGTATACCATCATCATTCTCAAGCCGAGGAAGGAGTGACTCACAAAAAGATACCTCGTTTGAAAGATCCGTCCGGCACATGGATATTTTTCGGCAAAGCATGACTCCGCGGCGTTTCCGTGTAGGACTTTACTGAGCACAAGGACACTACTGCTGGCTATGCATCCGGCTCGAATTTTTCGTTTTATTATTTTGGATGGTGGAATTTCTTTTCTTCGGCAGCTAAGAGAGAGGGGGAGAGGAATGGATTATTCAATCATTAAATACTCGACACGGCTATATCGAATTGGGTTGCCCGCTCGCGCCGAAACAATACTGAACACACACACACACACCTCTGATCTGCCTCTGCAGGTCACATCCCCCCGCGTTCGGTTTCGGTTTTTTCCTCATTGGCCAATTGGCACTTTGCTGTCCACGGAGAAGCCCTTGCTCTTTCTGTCTAGACATCATCCTCATGGGTTTTTCTCTTTCCCTTCGTTTCTTCTCAACCATCATCACCGCCACTGACGAGCTTGCCAACGTCCTCCTCTGGAACAGTGATTGTCAGGGATCGTAGTATCGGCACCTAGGGAAACACATCGCTCGTACATGTGACATTGCCCTCCCTCTCAGTCCCAACACGCTCCCTCGAGTGATCGTTTCATAGCCTGGTTTTATTTTCTCACCATGACACAAGACTCCACGAAAATGCAGGAGGTGCCTTCATCAATCAGACCAGCAGAGATCGAGGTTGCAGCCTTCGAAGGCGCTCAGATCGGTGGTCTTGATTCTGCCGCCGCAGCAGCAGCAGCCGCCGACAATGACGCCTACCACCCTTCTACATCAGAAACCCCACTTGCGACCCGCTCCCACACATCAGACGGAGGAAGCGCGCCCATCTCCGATTTGGATGAAAAAAGCGATGCCCACGTGGTAACGCCCACCTCGCAGAATGCACGCGGAAAAGATGAATCCACTTCTACCACCAACTCTAAAGGAAGCGGTCACTGGCTCCAATCCGACAAGCATGTCCTTCCCTATAACAACATGAAGATAGTAATGCCCGGTATCTGTCTTATCATTGGCCTAGCTGCGCTCGACCAGACCATCGTATCGACCGCTCTTCCTGTCATCTCGCAGCGACTGGATGGAGATGCTGGCCAGTATTCCTGGGTTGGGTCGGCCTACTTGCTCGCCTCGACAAGTCTCATCCCCCTTTACGGTCGACTTTCCGACTTGACCGGACGCAAGCCTCTGCTCTACGCAGCCACTATCATCTTCCTCATCGGCTCTGCACTCTGTGGAGCCGCCCAAAACATGGCCTGGCTCGACGCTGCACGAGGTATTCAAGGTATCGGAGGAGGAGGCATCATCGCCCTCATTAATATTATCATTGGCGACATTGTCTCTCTCGAAAACCGTGGCAAGTACTCTGGCTGGATCGGTGGTGTCTGGGGTATCGCCTCCGTCATTGGCCCTTTGCTTGGAGGAGCTTTCACCGATGCCGGTCACTCTGGTTGGCGATGGTGTTTCTTCATCAACCTGCCACTCGGTGCCATCGCCCTCGCCATCATCTTCTTCTCGCTCAACCTCAACCCAAGACCCAAGCTCACCTTCCGCGAAGCCTGCGGAGAGTTTGACTTTATCGGCCTCTTTATGGTCGTCATTTCCGTCATCTTGATCTTGCTCGGATTCAACTATGCCGAAACCAAGGCGTGGAATGTTCCGGAGACGATTGCGCTGCTCACCGTCGGTGGAGTCTTGATGGTCGCCTTCATGGCTTGGGAATTCAGGACCACCAAGAAGCCGATTGTCCCGCCTCGTCTGGTTACTACCCGAACGACGTCCCTCATCCTCATCTCTGTTCTCTTGCACGCATTCGCCTTCTTCGCAGCGACCTACTACCTCCCCGTCTATTTCCAGGCCATCTTTGGCGCTTCGGCACTCATGAGCGGTGTATACATGCTTCCCTACGCTCTCATCGCTTCGATCCTTTCGAGTCTGGTCGGAATTGGAATCACAAAGTTCCGCGCCTACCGTCCATTCCTCTGGATCGGTTGGGCCATCATGCTCATCGGTTACGGCCTCATGGCAACCCTCAACGCCAGCACTAGCCAAGCCAAACAAGAAGTATTCATCGGCATTGCTGGTTTGGGGACAGGCTTCCTCTTCCAAACGCCTCTCGTAGGATTGATGGCAGCTATGCCCCACGGCGACCTCTCCACCACTGTCGCAGCAATGTCGCTCGTTCGATCCCTTGGCGGAACAATGGGCATCGCTGTTGCAGGAGCAGTCTTCAACACCCAGAGCCGAACGCGTCTGCAGCGCATCCCCGGATTCACAGAGGCAATGGTATCGACCGGTTCCGGTGGACAGGATCTGACGGGATTGCGTCACATCCAACCACCAGAGCTCAGCAGGGAAATCATCAAGGCCTATGCGGATGGTCTGCAAGTCGTATGGATCGTACTTGCACCCATGGTAGGTGCTGGATTCCTCGCAGTCCTCGGCGTCAAGGGCTACTCGTTGAAGAGAGACGTTAAAAAGGCACCCCAGGTCGAGACACCAAAGAAGGTCCAAGATCTGGAAGACCCGCAACAACCAGAAGCAGAAACCCCTGCTAGCCGCTCATAGATCCACCCAATCCGGAATTCGTCTTGGTATATCATCAGCGATGGCCCGCGCACACACACGCACGCACATCTTGCTAGAAATGAATTGTTAGTTAGCCATGGAATTAAGTGGGCGTCAAAGAGTGCAAAGCAGAAGGTCCCGCCAAACACGGGACAATTGCAGAAAAATTCGAGAAAAGTGTGGCTTGACAGCGACAGCGACAGCGAAGGCGAGGAAAAGCCATTTTCCGAGAAAAAAATAAATAACTAAATCAAATAAACAAATAAAACAGACGTGTTAATTCGCCGAAATTCAACGTCTTTTTTTTTCCCTTTACTAGGTGATATCTTCTTGTTGGGAAGGCGCAGGGTCCACTTCACGCGTCATCAAAGTACACACAACGTGCGCTGATTCATGGCTTTGACCTAGGCTTCAGTTTGGTTTTGTTATCACCACCATCACCAACACCAACATCATCACTACAAACGTAAAAGGTTCAGTTCGTATTTCTGCTAGGTAAAATATCGATTGCAATAGCTGAGTTCTAGCATCGGTTGTACGGCAGAAAGCGTTGTTACAGCGCGCAAAGGGGGGTCTACGATTAAGTGTTGTTGGAGCGGTTTTGCAGATCTGCTGACTACCGATAATCTGCGCATAAAAGGTGTTCAACGCTTTCAAGGCTAGTGACGGTGGGTCATGCTCTTGTGAAGTCTTCAAGATCATCTGCATGCGCTTCATCTCAGAAATTGATTGCTTAGAACGCCCTTCGAATTGGCCCAAGTCCTCCGAGAAATCTGCTCCAATCTTCTTTCACCCCCTACAGTTAGCATTCAACCTACCTCCCCTATACACAACATCGTATCGCAACTTCACCATCTAAGCATTGCAATTGGCAAATATGGCCCAACTCATCCCCGGCGACGCCTCGCTCGTCATCACCCGGCTGCTCATCCTAACTGTGTGGGGCGTCACCCCTCTGAGCTGGCTCGCTCTGCTCTCTCGTCTCCTGCGGACCTACATCCACCGCTACCATCCCTCCCTTTCGATAGATGCCAAGCTGTGGAGCTTGATCGTACGATACGCACCTCGTGCAGTCTCTGGCACTTTGGAAACTCTTCTCTCTCCCCGATGGCGATGGGCATCCACATTCTTCTACCTGTACTGCGCTGTCGAGGCGGCATTCTCGCTCTACTACTGGCATCTCTCCCGTCAGATCCAAAAACCCGGTCCTCGGCCTCTCTACGGTAGACGTTTCCTCCGTGGCGTCTTTGCACAGGCATTGCAAGCGGGGCTCAATTCAGATCCCATCGAGTCAGGCAAACAGCAGCAGCAGCAGTCCTATGCGAGTGCCGTTTCCGGCTCCTCCTCCTCCTTCCCCAGCTCCGGTCTCACTTCTAGAATTTCGTCGGGCGAGGCAGCGCTCAACGAAACTTCGGCACCCAGCAATGTCCGTCAGAGATTAGGAAGGTTGAGAGCGGCGAGCTTCGTTCCACAGTTCGTCACCGCTCCCATTGCAGAAGACGACCCAAGAGCGATCAAGTTTCAACAAGATCAGGCAAAGTGGTTCTTCGGGGTGCCTTTTGAAGAGATTACGAGGAGAGAGGTGATGCATTGGTTGGCTTGGTCGCTCTTTGCGACAGAGCTGGAGGTGCTGGAGGCTGAAAGAGATGGATCGATTGGTGTACAGCAAAATGGGAATGGGAAGGAGGATGTAAAGGAGGGGTTAGGACTGATGTCTGCCACTCCGTCGACATTCAATTCGCCCATGCCGCCGAGCAATGAGGGGGTGTTTGGTGGGATGGCTCCGGCGTTCTCGATGACTGGCGGTGGTGGTGGAGGGGGGAGTGTAGAAGAGCAAGAAGATGTGAGAGGGGTACGGGCGAAGGAAGGCGAGTGGGATCCTACGACGGGAGACAGGTTGCGATTTTTGGAGTACTGCTTGGAGCTGTTAGAGACTCGACAGGGTCGAAGTTACCCTGAGCATCCTCCCGGGCAGGACATACAATCCCGCATCAACTCGGATTCGCGCCCAAAGACTTTACTCAAACCGCATCCAAAGGCGTCCAAAGGAGGACCTCGAATCCGAATGATGCGACTCACCATCGACCCAGTACGCACGCGCTCGCGACCGCTCATCTGCTACCTCGTTACCAACACGCTTTCCCACCTCACCATCCGTCGTGCCATCCGAGGCGGATTCTCGCTCCACACCGAGGGTCGATTACCTTACCTCTACCGCGCACCTCAGAAATCTGACCCTTCATTGGACTCTACCCCCTTAATCGTGCTACATGGCCTAGGTATCGGTCTAGCCCAATACTCTTCGCTCGTGACATTCTTCCTCGGATCCCCGATTTTTTGCCATCGACCTATCCTGATCCTACTCCAACCCAATATTTCGCAATCCATCCTGTCGTCCTCCTACCTCCGACCTTTTGGACATCACGAAACGACCTCTGCCTTCCGACGGATCCTCGCCCACCATCAATGGACTCATATCGACGTACTCTCGCACTCGTACGGCTCACTGGTGCATTCTTGGCTCATCAAAAGTTTGGGCACTCAAGTTCGACGAAGCTGTTTTGTCGATCCAGTGTGTTTCCAACTCTGGGTCCCCTTTGTATGCTCCAACTTTGTCTACAAGCGTGCTACGAAGCCGATAGAGTTGCTGATGCGTTACTTTGTAGCGCGCGAGGTGGGGACGGCAAATACGTTGTGTAGGTACTTTGATTGGTCGAGCAATATTCTTTGGCCCAACGAGATTGAGCATTTGAAGGATAAAAGCAAGACGAGGTTTTATCTGGCGGAAGAGGATGCGATCTTGAGTGCAAAGGACACTTTGGAGTATTTGGTGGAAAGTGGATGTCCAAGGGACAATATTTTTTACGGTGAGGGAATGGCACATGGAGAAATGCTAATGCATGGAGGGGAGGCGTTTGACGGTATTGTAGGTTGGTTGTCGATGGAGTTGTAGATGCATAAGCTGAAGGATTTTTATGCGGGTTTTCGGTACATGGTTTTCAGTTTAGAAGGTCCTGTTTGAGATGGTTGTTGGTGTCGGTTTTTTTTAAGATGCTGGATAAGTGTGCTGCAGTAAAAGAGGGAATGCTAGTATTTGAACTTGTTAATCAAATTTATGGACAGTCGAATGCGATACAAGCGTGCGAGCTTTCTGCTGAATCTGAACTTGTCCATCAAGGTTGGGTATCAGCCTGGCAAGACATAGCAAGTGATGATGACTAGATTGGAATTCTGCGGATTGAAGGCATTTGACCGACATACATCAGCGCTCTAGTCTTGTTGCCAAACCATACCAAGATTGAATCATCAGCCTTTTCCATGCAAGTTTCTATGTCACATTCGCCATCATGACACATGCCAGAGAACATCTATGTTGAAAATGATGCAATTACGAACAACGACGAAAACCGAATCCAAGCAATACACTTTGCAATACTTTACTCGCCAAAAAGCTTCTGTACGCGCTTCAGAACGCTATCTTTGGCGGGATCGTAAGGGTGATCTTTGGCCGGAATTTCGAGTAGTGCGGGGAAAGCTTGGGTGTATCGATCAACTATAGGGCGAATTTTTTCTGCAATGTGTTGGTTGATGAGGAGGATAGCGATGTCTTTGCGTTCCGAGGTGAAGTGAGTGAATGTTTGTTCGATGTCCGAGACAGAAGTCTGTTGGGGAGGGGGGGAGGGTGATGATCGTATGGTTGAGTGAGTCCATGTCGGGGATCGATCGAGCAAGAAGAGAATGAGAGGGTTAGGGGTTCAATGTAAGCAAGCGATGCTAGAGGATCAGAGAAAGGTTTGATAGGATGCATACCTTGTTATCAACAATCATAAAGTTCTTCTCTCCCTTTTCATCGACGTTTCCAATTCCTGCGAGGAGTAGACCTGTTGTCGAGTCCTGTATCATACCACCAAGGACTCAAGCCCAAAATGTTAGCAATCTCTTGGCATTCGATGATGATGATGAGGAGTTGATGGCGACTTACCTCGTCAGCAATAAGCGCTATAAGCGTCCTATCTGACGCCGACATCTTTGCGCTCTAACGTCTTTCGCTTCTGAAAGACAATGTTGAAGCGACTGAAAGATGTCTGGTGTATGCGTGGTGTGAGAGTAGAACGAGTTGCTGCTGACATATGCAGGTGCAGTTCAGTTTCAGTATGTGGAGCGAGCCAGGTGTTGCACAGTGCAGGGGTCAACGCCGCTATCTCGAGGTAATCACGTGCGCGGGTGGAAATGGGCTCGAGCCAATTTCCTCGAAAAGGTGCTTTTCGTGCGGATGCGGTGGAGAATTGAATTCTTCTGTGGATGCCCAAATCGAGAGAAAGAGAGACACGAGAGGGTCCATTGCATCTTCTCTGGGGTATCAACTTCTTGATGCTGCCAACCCACCATACCCTCACACACGCACAAAGACGGTGTAGTCAGACATAGCTTTGGTTGCGCCAAAAACCTCTCCATCTTTACTTTCTTCGATCGGTCAAACGTCAAAAGCCTAGGATTCTTTGAGAGATCTCACCTCGGCAACGGATCCATCCGGACACCTGATCGCTACGAGCCATCGACTGCATAGCCTCTGCTTTCATCGTCGACACCTGCTGAGAATACTACACGGCCACGCCAAGCCCTACCACAGCACCACCCTATCGCACCTCTCTCTCTCTCTCTCTTTCTCTCCGCGAGACAGCATCGCCACCATGACATCCACCTACCTCGCCCCCAACTCGGTAGTCAACACCTACAATGGCACCTCCACCTCTGGCGCCCCACACTCCTCCGATGAACCACTCTTTGCACCCATCTCCAACTCTTCCAACCCAAATCCCTCTCGAGTATGCTACTTTTTCGACTCGGACATTGGCAACTATCACTACGGTCCCGGACATCCCATGAAGCCCACCCGTATCCGCATGTGTCATTCCCTCGTTATGAACTATGGCCTCTACAAGCGCATGGAGATCTTTCGAGCCAAACCGGCCACCAAGCGCGAGATGAGCCAATTCCACACCGACGAGTATGTCGAGTTTCTTAACCGTGTCACGCCTGACAATGTCGACAGCTTCGTACGCGAACAGGCCAAGTTCAACGTCGGTGATGATTGCCCCGTCTTTGACGGTCTCTTTGAATACTGTTCCATCTCTGCTGGTGGCTCCATGGAAGGCGCGGCGCGGTTGAGTAGGGACAAGTGCGACATTGCCATCAATTGGGCTGGTGGACTTCACCACGCTAAAAAGGGTGAAGCCAGTGGATTCTGCTACATTAACGATATCGTTTTGGGCATTCTCGAATTGCTTCGTTACCACCCACGTGTGTTGTACATTGATATCGATGTGCATCACGGAGATGGAGTCGAAGAAGCATTCTACACTACGGATCGTGTCATGACCTGTTCGTTCCACAAGTACGGCGAGTTCTTCCCAGGAACCGGAGAGCTCCGCGACATTGGCATCGGTAAAGGCAAAATGTACTCGTGCAATTTCCCTCTTCGCGATGGTATCACCGACGAGAGCTACAAGACCGTCTTTGAACCCGTCATCTCTCAAATCATGCAGCACTATCAGCCATCTGCCGTTGTTCTCCAATGCGGCTCCGATTCCCTCGCTGGTGACAAGCTCGGATGTTTCAACCTCTCGATGCGTGGACATGCCAACTGCGTCGAGTACGTCAAGAGTTTTGGTCTACCATTGCTCCTCCTCGGCGGTGGAGGATATACGATGCGAAATGTCAGTCGAGCATGGGCGTTTGAAACCGGCCTTGCTGCTGGACAAGAACTTAACCCTCAAATCCCCGTCAATGAGTACTACGAATACTTTGGACCCGATTATCGGCTCGATGTGCGACCTAACAACATGGAAGATCTCAACACGCGCGAGTATCTGGAAAAAATCAAGATCCAAGTGTTTGAAAACCTACGTCAAACCGCCCACGCACCCTCTGTTCAAGGACATGTTGAACCCAGGAGCATAGCCGAACAGCTTCATTTGCAAAATCTGGCAAATGGAGAAGACATGGATCAAGATATGGACCTGGCCGAGAAAAATGGATTACAGGCTCTGGAAGATCGACATCCGGATTCCAGGATGGTGGATCGACAAGAGTTTATGGATTATTCGACAAGAGGTGATGATGAGTTGGATCGCGATGGAGGGAATGCTAATCCTGGTAGGGTGATAGATCAAGTAGGGTTGAGTGGGGGAAAAGTGGGGATTGCTGATGTGGAAAATCCGACAACGACGGCAGAGGAGAATGCCATCGATGAAAAAATTGAGGCTGAGGCGGTTGCTAAGCAGGAAGCAAAGAGGGGTATTTCCAACGAGCCTGATGTAGCAGCTGCTATGGACGTGCAAGAGCAGAACCACCAAGAGCAGGTTGATATTGCTGCGCCAACACAAGACGATATTACTATGACCACCCCCAACACTGCAGAAACAACAACAACAACAACAGTAGATGACGACACAACTGCCCATCCATCCGCCCCTCTCACCGAATCACTAACACAAAAATTCTCCCACAAACATTAACTTATCCACTTCAACAATCACCCCCTCTTGCCAACAATAGCACAACACTCCTTACTCAAAATCCTAAACATCAAGCTTAAATCGCATTTCAATCCCCCCCCCCATCAATGTATCATGTATTTTTCTTCCTACTTGTCAATCAATAAAGTTTACCCCGTTCTCAACTACCCCACCAAAAATCCTTTTGCTTGACTCACCTCAATCAACTAACTCACCATCTCAACCCTACACATACGATCATGACGGAATTAATAGAAACCCCTTTCTCTCTGAAAAAGGGAAAACTTATAAGGTTAATCATTTCATCATCTCAATTCTACTACCTTAATTCAACCCCCTCCTCCTTCTAATCATCTCTACCTTTCAATCTCAAGCGCGCTTCTTCCCACCTTTACCCTTGACAACCTTGAAGCCGGCATCTCCTCCAACCGCACCTAGACCAGCACCAGACCTATTTGCCGCGGTCTGCTTAAAAGGGTCTCCTCCACTACCGAGCGTCTTAGCACCAAAGGGGCTTGCCGAACTACCACTACTAGTTTTTACGCCAAAGTTTCCCATCCCTCCAGCTGCATTTCCACTTGCAGCGGCACCACTCCACCTGCTGGTGACTCCACTCCCAGTACGACCCTGCACATCCAACTTGCGCTTGCTAACAAAGTCATTGGCAAATCGTCTTCCATCCAGCGTAGAGCTGTTGGCATAGACGGTATCAGCGATGATCTCGATCACGTCGGCCGAGGGGTCGAGCGGGAATTGCAGGAGCATGTCGATAAAGTCGTCCGTCTTGATTGTGAGGCCTTGAAGGTTGTCCTTGCAGTATTTGATGAATTCGGGTGATGGCGCGTTGGGGTCGGTGACGGTGGTGGTGCGCTTGAGACTGGAGCTGGTGGGAAGACCAGCGGAAGAAGAGCTGACGACACGGCTGGCGGGGGAAGGGGAGGCAGGAGCGGCTGCAGTGGCGGGTTTGGTGCCAACAACGTTCCATGCGGATCCAGATGATGGAGTGGCGATGGTGCTGCTAGCCGCACGCGGAGTAGCAGAGAGCGAGGGGCGAGCAGCCAGTGGCGAAGCTGTAGCAGATCCATATCCGGCACTTGCAGCGGCAGTCGACGTCGCAACAGCAGGAGCAGAAGTAGCACTGGGAGTAGTAGGCTTGCCACTAGCTCCCACAACCGACCAAGCACCACCACCGCTAGAAGCATTGGCATTCACCGGAGCCACAACAGCACCATGCAAGTTGGTAGCAGAGGCGCTGCGACTGGCCGAATCAGCATATCCCTTTCGTAGGGCAATAGCCTGTGCAGCCTGTTGAGCCTTGACCTTTTCAGCGCGCTTCCTCTCTTCCTCCTGGATCTCCATGAGGGTCTTTTTGGGTGCAGTCTTGCCGGCGTTCCATGCAGGGGCTGCGGGACCACTGGCGGCCGCGGCACTGCCAGCATCGCTACCAGCAGCCGAGGTGACCGTCTTGGTAGCAGGTGCAGAGGCGAGACCCCAGCTGAGGGTGGTGGGAAGCTCCTCAGTGGCAGTGGGCGAAGCAACCATGCGGGCTCGGGCAGCTGCCTTTTCAGCAGCACGCTTAGCCTCGGCACGCTTGGCTTCGGCTTCCTGAATCTCGCGCAGGCTAGGACCGGTCGACTGGGCAGCATCGTCCTTGGCAGCCCAAGGAGCAGGACGGCTGGCAGGAGCGGGCGACTCGGCGGAGGCCGATCCATCGTTGAGCCAGTCGGACAGAGGAGCCTGAGTGGCAGTAGATGCGCTGTCGACGTCTTTGCCGCGTCGGAATTGCTCCTGCGAGACGACGCGGACGTTGCTTGCTCCAGTAGGCCGAGCGGCGGCGGCAGCACGGTTAGCAGGCTCTCCGCTGCCAGGAACAGCACGCGACACCTCAGAGCTCTGTCGCTGCAAAGCGGATCGCTGCTCACGCTTGACATCCTTGGCCGACTTGGTGGAAGGGAGAGTCAAGGCGGGCATGCCAGAAAGCTCGGGCTCAGAAGCAAACTCGACAGCCTTGGGAGACTGGGGCCAGAGCTCCTCAGGTCGGGGCTCGCCAGTGGTGAAAGCTTCGGGAGGAGGGATTTCGGGATCGACGGTCTTGGCAGGCTCGTTGGCTGCTTGGGTGACGCTTGCTGCAGCGGCGGCGGCGGCGGCCTTCTGAGCATCCTTCTTGCTGAGCTTCTTCTGTGGAGTGGCTGTCTTGGCCGGCTCAGTGGTAGCTTCAACCCTTTTCTCGACCGGAGCCTGTTCCTCAGCAGTGCTGGTAGCAACGTGAGCAGATGCCTCTTCCTTGATGCTCTGCTGACGCTGCGCAGGAGCGGGGAAGGCGTTCTCGAACGACTTGTGCTGCTCCTCTTTGTGCTCAGCAGCCTGGTGGGCTGCGGCAATGTCGTGCTGAGGAGCGGGGGATCGGGCTCGTCGGGGTGTTCCGATGGGGTCTGCAGCTTTGATTGCCTCGTTGCGGAGGATGGCTTCGCTGAAATCCATCTGGCGGTTGGTCACATCAGGCGTGGTGGCCGAGTAGTTCCAAGGAGCCTGCTGTTCGCCCCATTGGCCCTGCATGGGTCGCACCGCGTCAAACTGCGATCGAGGGGCGAGCGAGGCCTTGTTGGTCCAAGGGCTGCCGGTCTGCTCGAATGTCTGCCTCTGTTGGTGGCCAAAGTTGTCAAACACGGGGCGATCACCAACGAGCGGGCTCTGATGACCGCTGAGACCGACATCGCCGAATTGACCGAGACCACCGTGACCAATGCCACCCCAGTGAGAGGGCGACATGGCCGACTCGGCACCCCATCCGGACCTGCCCAGACCGCCACCGAAGCCATCGAGCTGTCCGAGGCTCATACCACCGGGACCACGCGAGGAGGCGGCGGCAGCAGCAGCACGCTGCTCCTGCATCTCACGCTCGCGGATGATCGACATGAGGTCGTCTTGATTGCGCAGTCCTCCTTGACCTGCAGAAAAGATGTCGGGACGTCCAAAGGGCGAGGCAGGCGAAGGACCAGCGTTGCCGAGACCACCGAGCGCCAAAGGAGCAGGCCAGCCTTGCTGTCTGCCGCTCTGACCTGGCCAAGCACGGTTGGCATCGAATGCGTCGCTGAAGCGACTCTGCGGCTGCTGTTGCTGCTGCTGCTGCTGCTGCTCGGCGACCAAGTTGTTTTCAAAAGCGGGTCGAGGTGGCGTTGGGCTGTGGAGCCAGTTGGAGGGAGGAATGACGAAAGGCTGTATGGCATTGCCGATAGCAGCAACGATCTGAGCGAGCGGCTTAAAGTCGACATCTTCCTGACGCCTGATGAGAAGATCATCAGCAAAGTATTGCTGCGAATACCAGTCCTGCATCATGAGACTGCTGAAGGGACCCTGAACATTGCCGGCCATGTCCCGGTAGAGCCACATGGACGATTCGGGTGACCAAGGAGCGGCCTGCATGGACGGTTGAGAAGCGTGCTGATGAGACTGTTCGTAATGCTGCATAGCGTCGCCACCCTTAAGGAAGTCGTCGTTGTTGTTGGGGGCAAGGCGGTCCGAAGCTGCAGATGCTTCGTCACCTGCGAGGGCGGAAGCAGAAGGCAAGCCAGTGCTGTCGTCCTCGTCGAGCTTGAGAGAGCCAATGACGGCGGAAGCGTGCTGAGCGAGGTCGGGATCGTCACTGCTGAGTCCATGTTCGCCTGCAGCTGCATTTTGACCGTTCGAGTCCTGAGCTTGAGTACCTGCCTTTTCGGCCGAGTTGGCGTCGGTGGCGCCCGAAACAGTGGCGGCAGTGCCTGCATCGCCTCTAGAAGCTTGCGACTGCAGAGGCTTTGCTTGACTAGACTGACGCTCTCTCCTTCTGTCGAATCCAGCAGACTTGCCAAAGCCAATGCTGCCATCGGAAGGTGGGCCGATGGGTCCTTCGCCAGGCAGACGATCTTTGTGACGCGCAAATCGGGCCGAGATGCTCAGTCCTTCGGGATTGCCGCTTGGTACGATAGGCTGAGCTGGTTCAGGTGCTTGGAGAGCAGTGGCAGCAGCAGCTGTGGGACTGGTGGCACTTTCGGCAGCAGCCGAAGCGTTCCGGCCTCTTGCACGATTGGAGCTGAAGGCGTCCGAAAATGTACCGACCGTACCGCCAAGTGCGCCAGCTTGGCCGATGGTGGTCTGAGAAGAGCGACCCCAAGATCCAGCTCCGCTAGCAGCGCCATTGGACGTCTGCGAGGCATTCGTCTCGTCCTGGCTGCCCTTGATGGAACGATTAGGACGAGGAGGATCTACAGCACCAGAACCGCCATCGCTGCTGTCCATCCTCTTGCGGGCGGGAGGAGCGACACCAGAGAGAACACCGCCCTGGATGCCGCTGAATCGATCGCGAGAGACGCTAGGCGAGAGAGGACGAGAGCCAGAGGTGACGTTGACACCAGTCAAGGCACCGCTTGAAGCACGCTGGAAGAGACCAGGACGCTCCTTTTCCGCTTTGTCCCAATTCGAAATGCCGGCGGATCCGAACCCTCCTGAAGAGCTTCCTGAAGTCGATCGTGCGTTGAGTCCGCGAGGCTCATTGCCGGCCAAGCCGGGTGAGAGAGGACCTCCACCAACCGCACCAAACTCGGCAAATGCAGACGGGCGCCGGTCATTGCCGCCTTTTCTGCGCGAGGTGCTGGTGGAGCGTTCGGGACCGAGACTGCTGCCGGGTGGAGCTGCATCGATGGGCGAAGGCTCTGCGCTGGGTGTTTTACCAGTACGATCCGAGCTGTACAGACTCAACAGCTTTTCGCGCGTCACCTTGTCCTTGGCGAGAGCTGCCGAGCTGCCATTGAGTAGAGTCGCAGAGGCGTCACTGTCGCCCAAGCCGGAAGAGCCATGCTGATGAGAGCCATGTGTACCGTTGCGATCCGATGGCTGCGCCGTTGCCGCAGCCGCAGCTGCTGCAAACGAGAAAGCACCAGGACTGCTCACCGCGGGGCTGATCACAGGAGCGGGACCCGACAGATTTGCAAGCCCGCCCGGCCCACCGTTGCGCTTGCCTCCTCCGCCATTGCCTCCGCCGGGAGCAGTGTTGCCTGTGATGGGGCCAGTGCCGGGGCTAGTGGCAGCAAAGGGTGTAGTTGAAGCAGAGCTTTCTTTGCCTCCAGATTTGCTGTTGGGACCTTTGCGCATCCACTCGGGACCGAATTGCATCGAAGTTGCCATTTTGTCTCAAGATTGGTGGGTGGTGTGTGTGAGGAGCTGATTGCTGATTGGCTGAATAGTTCTTTTTGAAGTGTGGGGACGATGCTGGAGCTGCTGATAAAAGGTCAGGAGCTGGTGATGGACGGTGAGACAAATGTGTGCTCAGAAGAAGTGGGCCAAAAAAAAAAAATGGCGTGCGAGCTAGTGAAAGCTGAGAGGCTGATGCTGATGGCTTTGGTCGAAACTGAAATAGCGTTGATGCGAGCGGAGAAAGCGTGTATGCTTCTTGGCTAATGGAGCGAGAATATATCGGTAGCGGAGCAGTTGGAATGTTGTGCTAAGCTCGGTACCTGCGCGGAGATCGACGCGGGTGCAAGAGTTGGTATGTAAAGAAGAGGACGGTGAAGTTGAGTCTAGACGCGTATCGGCGCTAGAGTGAATGCAATGTGCAAAAGTGAGGGATTGAGATGGATCCTTTCCGTAGATTGAGTTCCGAAAAGACAGAGCTGGACGAGATGGTTGAATCCGTGGAGCTCGAATGAAATGGCAAAGACGACAATGTCTATTCTTTGGTATGCTGTATCAATGGAAGATGATGCTGAGAATGTTGTATGAGGAAGCTGCTGTCCTTGGTTTGTGGTACGAAGAGCTATGGATGACTTGCTGTGTATTTGAGCGAGTGATGATGCTACGAAGCTGTTCAAGCGGATACGAGATCGGCGAGAAGAGGAGAGAGAGAGAGAGATGAAGAAGAGATGGAGAGAAACTTGAAGCTGAAGACAAGAAGACAAACACGAATGGGAAGAGTGAGAGTATTGAGAAAAAAAGAAGTGGCAAGAGCGCGGATCCAACTAGGACTGAGACTGAGACTGACTGACCATCCCTGTCCACAGAGCACCAACCAGCCAATCAACCAAAAGAAGCTCGCTCTCTGTCTCTCTGTGCACCAGGGGCGTGCGTCACATCCTTGCCTCAGACAGAATCTGAGCTCTTTTTTTTTCCTCTCTCTCTCTCTCTCTCTCTCTCTCTCTCTTTTGCTCTTCTGTCGCCTTTTTCATTCACTCTCAGAGCGCTGCCTGCCTTTGATGCGCTGTGCTGGGCTTTTTTTATTTTTTATTTTTCTCTGTGTCTGCTGGGTCTTTTTTTTTTTTTTTTTCGATTACACATTGCAGTGCGCTGAAAAGAAGACCTTTTTTTTTCCAAACGCTTTTCGGGGCGGTGGGAGATAACCTTGTCCTGCCATGAGCGGTTCCGAGACAGCAACGGCTGTAACCCTGTTTTGAGGACCTTGTACGATCCAACCCACCAGGTAGCCATCCATATAAACTTTGATCGAACATCAAAGCGAATCAATCGGATCAAGGGGAGGGGAAGGCCTTCGACAAAGCTTTGTAACGCTTGGTGGGTCCGCTCACGAGCGAACAACGCTCGCATAAAAACAAAGGCTCTCTTGGGAATGCTTTGAGACGAATTCGGCTTCCACTTTGACATCTGATCGATGAAAGCCGAGCCGAACAGAATCCTGGCTGGTACGGGTTTGATCTTCTGGTCCTGATGAAGCCAAAGCACCGCCAGCTCGTCATCAAATCTTCTTCCTAGAAGAAATGAGGTTGCCGTCGGCCAATTTTGACACGTCTTGCCATGATCACACGCTCGGGAAATTTCTCCAAAGTGTTAGACTCTCATCCAAAGGGGCTGAGGCTTGAAGCGATCACCCCAGCACCCTTCATTCAGCTCACTTCCGAAGCTTGGAAGCACTCCAACACTAGCGCTCACTCGGTCCACCTCTACCACTCTCGATTCTTCCAGAGGCTCACAAGCTACACGACTGAGTCAGAATGGAGAGTAGTGCATGGTCTATTGCGATTGATAAAGTACACGAGAGATTAGGCAGTCGACTTGGTGTCGGCGTCGCTCGAATTGCTATCCGCCTTGTTGTCGGCCTTCTTATCGGTTCCTTTATCTGCCTTCTTTTCCTTCTTCGAGTCAGCTTCGTTTTCTGCTAAGCCATCGTTGAATTGAATCATATCAAAGAAGAGATGAGGAAAAGTGGTGAGATTTCAGCAATCAATGAACGTGTGACTGTAGAATACACTGGCATTGTGTGACATTTGCACCAAGCAGGGCCGCTGGACCGCCTGAGACTTGCGAGACAGTCACTTTCGATTGGTCATCCAGTCCCAAGTGCGACCCAAGAATCCTTTGTGTGGCTCTTCCGCGGCTGCTTTCGATGCTGGAGGTGTGTCTTGGCTTTCGCTTGAGGCAGTCTCCGCTTGGGCGGTAGCTTCGGGCTGGGGTGTTGATGCGGAAGCAGCGGGATTGCGGGTATCTTCGTCAGAACGAGATGAAGGGTGAATGGAGAACCTACCTGCAGAAGTCTTTTTGGTGGATGGTTGAGTTGTGCTGTCGGAAGCTGCCGAAGAGGCTTTTGCGCTTGTTGATGACAAAGTAGAGTCGGATGATCCGGTCTGTGCTGCCTTGGATGCATCCTTGGAGTTGCCTGTAGCCTTGGTTGTCTTGGAGTTGGGTGCATTGTTGCTGGTGTCGTTTGTTGTCGATGAACGTCCTTCGACCTCATCGGCGTACTGCTGCAGGATCTCACGCTGTCGCTTGGTGAGCGAGCGTGGCATGCTGACTTCAAACTGAACCATCAGGTCACCCTTCTGTCCTCGGCGAGTGGGCGATGGCACACCACGCCCAGGCAGGATCATCTCCTCGCCCACTTGCGTGCCTGCAGGAACACGAACCTCGACGGGGCCGTCGAGTGTAGGCACGCGCACCTTGCCTCCGAGGACAGCGGTGTGGAAGGGAATGGTGGCCGGGTAGAAGAGCGTAGAGCCTTGACGCCTCCAGACACGGCTGGGTGCCACGTTGATGCGAACGTAGAGCGATCCTGGTGTGCCGGCACCCGAGAGTGGCACATCACCAAAGCCGTCTTTGCGGATACGGAAGCCATCGTCGACACCTGCTGGGAGATCAATCTCGACTTCCTTTCGTCCACGTACTCGACCAATACCGTCACAGGTGTTGCAGTTGTCTCCAGGTGCGACAGTCGATCCGGCGCCGCCACACGATGGACAAGTGGTGGCCATCTGGAAGCCGCTCTGGATTACAAAGGTGCGTGTACCCGTACCGTTGCAGGTGCCGCAGGTGCTCTTCTTGGCGCCAGGCTTGAGTCCCGATCCGGTACAGGTACCACATCGTTCGATCGGGTTGATGACGACCTTGCGCTTGGTACCCTTGCAGGCTTCCTCAAACGAGAGATTGATGGTGGTTTCGAGGTCCTCTCCTCGCGCTTCTCCGGCAAAGCCTGCACCGCCGAAACCAGGACCACGCTGACCGGGCCTACCTCCACCGCCAAAAGCGCCGAAAAGGCTTTCAAAGATGGAGCCTGCATTGCCTGCATTCGAAAACCCGCCAAAGTCTTGGAATCCACCAAAGCCACCTGCGCCGAAGGGGGACGAGCCTCCACCGCCGAAAGGATCGAAACCTGGCTGACCATCGGTAGTACCGTACTGGTCGTAAGCTGCGCGCTTCTTTTCATCGCTGAGCAGGTCGTAAGCGTTCTGGATTTCTACAAAGCGTTCCTTGGAGCCCTTTTCCTTGTTGGTATCTGGATGAAACTTTTTGGCGAGGCCGTAGTAGGCGCGCTTGATGTCTTTGGGGTCGGCATCCTTCTTAACTCCGAGAACAGAATATGGGTCCTTGGTGGAGGCGGAGCGAAGAGCGGAAGAGGAGAAGGTGCGCGTAGATGTGCGCTGGCTGGGCAGCTGGTTGCCGCAGGAGCTGCACGAGCGAGGACGAGATAGGCTAACCAGAGATCGAGATGAAGCGGGGAGCTTGGATGAACTAGAAGCAGATGCATCTGCACGAACGAGAGCGACGCTAGGTCGCGTAGCAAACGAGCGACGAGGTGCAGCACCGGTGGCACTTGCAGCGGAGGAGGAGGAGGATGTGTAGAGGGGCGAAAGGCGGCCGACTGCGCCACGAGCTGCTGGCGTAGGCATGGCTGCTGAGTCGAAGTGGTGTCACAGCCGTACGAGGCTGGTCTAGATGCTGTCCGGGAGATGTCTTTGCAAGGGGGAAGGTGATGAGAAAGGTCTGGTAAAAAGGAAGAAGAGTGGTGCAAGAAGGTGGGAAGTGAAGGTTGAAATGGATGTCGCACGCTGCACATCAATGTTCGGCTTTCACTTGGCTTCCACTCTTTGACTTGCACCAAAAAAAAAAAACATGCTCACACTGCCGATTCTTCCGATTGATGGATTTTTGCTGTTGACCGACTCCACACTTTTAGCACTGACTACTCTTCTTTTCACATGGATCTCGAGTCTTGAGTCGCTTGCTCGAGTCCAAACAGGTATGCGCAAAGATATCTGCATCGCCTTTGCAATCAGTCTAGACAGCGTTACAGGTGAGTACAGTACTGTTAGAGGCTGAACGGTTGTCTTGGGGATGCATTTCTTGGGTGGAGGCGAAGCTCTCAAATTCTGGCGAAAGGAAAGCACGGCCCTGTCTGACGGCCAGAGCGAGAGGAGAGAGAACTTTCCAGATTCTTAGAGGCTGGCTTGCCGTGATGTGACGGCTTAGTCGTTCAGATCTTCTCGGATTTGTCATGAAGAGCTGAAATCGGTCCAAACTCTCTCTGATCGGGAGAAAGAGCAATGTTCAAGTCAGATCGCCGATTTGGATGGGCTCCGCTCTCTGTCTCCCAGACTCGACGCGTCGGTCGGGGCGCTTCGTGTGTGCCGCCGTTGCCCACTTTGAGCGAGATTGCGTTGCGCTGTCTCTCTCTCTCTCTCTCTCTCTCTTTTTTGGCGCACGGAATTAATTTTTTAAAGAAAAAAATTGATCCCAAGCCCAAGAGCAAAGACGCGGCTGTCGGCTCGTCGGTCACACACACATTCTCTCTCTCTCTCTCGGGCCAAGGAACCAGGCAAAGCAGAGAAAGCAAAGAAAGCAAAGAAGGCAGAGAAAGGGAAAAAGACACAGAAAAGAGAAAGAGAGAGAGAGAGAAAGAGGGCGTAAAGAGGAGAGAAACGAAAGCATGACCTTGTTTGATTTGTCTCTCTGTGTCCTCTTGTCCGTCGCATTTCACGGCGCATCTGCAATCACACTGCAGCACCACACAGAGCGGCACAGACACTCTCTCTTTGTACACGCAAAGTCGCGATCGCATCCATCACCACTATTCTCTTTGCCTCTCGTCCCCCTCGTCACTTTGTCTACCATCATCCTTCGTCCTTCGTGGCCCTTCTTCCATCCATCCATCCCTCCATCCATTCATCTAACGCGCACGTCGTCGCAGCATCCTCGACATCCATCCGCACCATCCTGTCTTACATACCCCTGCGCGACTCTGTACTCTTTCTTTCATCCGCAACACGTCATCGCGTTTGCAAGTTCACCTTATCGCGTCGAACAGTAACCGCTCTACCTTCCAACCAAAACGCGTCGATATCAACGTGTAGTTACACATTCTCCCTCTCTCTCTTTCATCGCTTTGCGTCCCAGCAAAGATGTACGGTAGAGGTGGTCAGCAGCAGTATCGCGGCGGTCTCTCCTCGTGGGATATGCAAGCCCAGTCCGGTTACGCGTCTTCCCCCTCCCAACAACAGCAGCAGCAACAGCAACAGCAGCAGGCCAGCTACTTTAGCGGCAATATGCTTTCATCCGGCTCCAGGGACGAGGTCGGTGGATACGGCGGCTATCCATCAGGAGGCTCCAGCTCCCATTTCCCATCTGGCTACCCGAGTCAGCAAACCAGCACTGCCGCTTCCTCCTCCTCGGCCAACTCGCGTCCCAACACGTTTGCCAGCTTCTCCGAAGCCTTTACTGGCGGCTACAATGGCAACCAGCTCTTGCCTCAGCAACAACAGCAGCAGGCTCAACAGCAGCAACAACAACAACCGTCACAACAGCAACAGCAGCAGCCTCCACCCACCACGTCGTACAGAAGCGAGCACAGCTACTATCAGCCCTCGGAATACGCAGCGAATCGCGATCGTTCGGGTCAGTCGCTCTACCCCAACGCCAACGACAGCTTTGCCAACCAGGGCGGTAACGCTGGTGGTGCAAGAGAGTCGCGCTTCGACAACAGCTACTCTTCAGCAAGCGGCCAGCAGGACTGGAGCAACTACCAAACATCTTCAGCCGTCGCTGCTCCAGCACGCGACACGTCCACCGCTCCCACGGCAGCCTCTCGATCCCAATCCGCCACAGCTGCTGCCACCGCCGCACCATCGGCTTCGCCATCCGTAGCGCCCGCTGCTGCCGCACAAGCTCAGCCAAATGCCGCCCCTGCAGCCAACGTGCCCAAGAAGCGTGGACGTAAACCCAAGAACGCGGCACAAAATGCGGCTCCACCCGCCGCAGCACCCGCTTCAGCTGCTACCAACGCCAAAGCAGGCTATCAAGCACAACAGCAAGCCGGCTTTATTGACCCATCCGCCACCATGATCAAGGCCAACGGTACCGCCGCCAAAGGCAAGAAGGCCGCCGCCCCTTCTCCTGCACCCGTCACTGGTATCAGGCCAAAGGGCAAGCGCGGTCGCAAGTCGAAAGCCGAGCTTGCCGCCGAAGCCGCCGCTGCTGCTGCTGCGCCTCCTCCCCCCGTCGCAGCGACAGATACCTCCATGAACCCTCCCCCGGCCAAGCGTAAACGACGCACAAAGCTGGAGATGCAAGCCGCTCGAGCAGCTGAAGCCGAAGCCGCCGCACAACAAGCGGCGCTGCAGGCCGCAGGTCAAGCACCCATCCCCGTCAAAGACCCAAGAGGACGTAAACCTGGCTCTAAAGGCAGCTTCACCTTGGCATGGAACAAGGAGATGGTCTCCAAGATCCAAGGCCTTCGCGTATTCGGCAACATGATTGAGGACGATGCCACGCAGCAAGATTTTGATCAGCACATTGTTGATTTGCTTGACATGCTCGATGGCAAGTTGCCCAGTGATAAGAAGAACGCTGCCTAAAATCAAGCAAGCGCCTTTTGTTTTCCGCCTCTCATTTCTTGGATCAGCAGGATTTCCAGATTTTTTTTTTCCTTTCCCCTTCTTCGTAGCTTTCTCATAATCTTATATTCACCAGCTCATCTTTGGCTTGAGCTTTTTCCCCCTTTTCGTTTTGGCCGACACACACGTCCAAAAGTCGCTTGTTTATGTTGTAACAATGTGCTTGCTCGTCTTTTGTTGATTTACCCACGCGCTGAAGCAAACGATTGCTTTGCTGTACTGTAATGGAGATTCGTATTGTCTTTTTCTATTTCTTTCGACTGTAGAGTCAAGATGAGCGGATTATTGTTTCGCCTTGATTGGAGATGGTGTTGTGAGGCCCAACTCTTTTAAAAAAGCCTCCGAGTATCTCTTTACCTGTCTGTATGTTGCCTCAAAGTCACCGGTGTAGTAGCTGTCTGCTATGGGTTTTGCGTCATCTACATCGCCAAAGAGTCTGACTTGAGCTTTTGAACCTTTGGGTTGCATTCGTAGGAGGTTGCGTACGTTGTTGGTATCCATACCGAAAATGTAGTGGAATTTGTCGTAATCGGGGGAACGGATTGCACGGGCGGTGTTGTTGAGGTCGATGGGGATATTTCGTTGTTGACAGAGGGATGTAGTTCTTTCGTCGGGTTCTTCACCTTCGTGGTAGGCGGCGGTTCCGCAGCTGTCGAGGATTCCGAATCGATCTCGAACGCCAGAGGTGTTTGCAGTGTGTTCGAAGACCGCCACTGTTTTTTCCAACATGTAGGTAGTGGATGGGGGAAAAAAAAGGTCAAAGTGAGTCCAAGAAGCAAAACCATTGATAGAAAGAGAAAGTTGATGGAAAACGGTCGTCAAGACTTACAAGCCATGGGAGAACGACAAATGTTTCCTAAACAGCAGAAAAGAACGTTGATCTTCTCCTCATCACTGTCACCGACTTTACTCGACGATGAAGTCATGATGAAATATGTTTCTACGACCCAAAGCAGAAAATGTCGTACAAAAAGGTATTGTCCGTATAAATCGCCGACCAAGCGAGTCGTCCGAGTCAAATTGACTGAGTTGTAGGTGTTGGCTGTGCTCGATCAAGAAGGCAACGATGATGGGTTTGTTGATGTGTTGCGTGCTTGTGTACTGTACTGTACTGTACTGTACTGTATTGTATTGGGCGTATGGCAAGATCGTATATCGGATGTAATGTAGCTTTGACCGTGCGCCAAATTCGAATCGCGAAATCGGGATGCATCGCCTCCACTTTTTCTACACGAAATGCACTGCAAGTTGCTGTAAGCCGGTTGGCTCAACTGCTCCCGTTTCGACTTGTACTCTGCTTAACCGCCGAATCGTAGGCAACAACAGTGTCAAGGTGTCACGATCAAAGCACGTCTTTCGCATGGACTGAGCACACATCGTTCCTTCTTTGCTCGCTTCTTATCACCATTTCATAAAACACAAAACACAACCAACCAACCAACCAACCAAGCAAGCGTCACTAGGCTAGCGAGCCAGAGCTTCATAAGAAGCAACCCCTCTCGAGTCGGACTTGGCTCCTTCCTTTCTGTCCAACACATCAAACCATCTCAATTCAAACGAGCAACACAACAACCTCCTTGACAGTTCCACTCGTGAGACTTGGCAACAATGGTCAGCTTCTCCGAACTTTCGAAGAAGAACGCGTCTGTCGATGTGACAGGTCAGCGCGCTCTCATCTCTGGTGGTACACAGGGCATCGGTGCCGGTATTGCGCTTCGATTTGCACTTGCTGGAGCTTCTGTTTGGCTTGTTGGTCGCAACGAGACTAGAGCCAACGAGGTGCTCGAAACGCTTCGTCAGGCCTCTGCTGAAGCTCAACGTCGTGCAGCAGCCAATGGAAACTCTTGCTCCTCCGATGCAGACCATTGCTTCTTCCAAGCCGACCTCGGCACCACTTTTGGAGTTTCAAAAGTGGCTCAACAGATCAGCGCAAAGGCAGGCAAGGCCGGAGTGGACTATCTCATCGAAACTCAAGGTGGTCCTCCTCACGGCGCCATTCAAGTCAACAAGCAAGGTATCGAGTCTCAATTCGCCGTCCAGGTACTCTCCCGTGTTGGCCTCGCTAAGCAACTTGTCGAAGCTGGAACCATCAAACGAGGAGTTCTCATGGTCGCCGCTCCTGGTCAAGGTGCGAAAACACCTATCGACGTCGACGATCTTGACTTTGTCAAATCCAAATCCGCCGGCACTTGGTGGTCCGGACCCATCGGTTTAATCAAAAAGGGCTCCCAAGCATCTTCGCTCCTTGACGCAGCCTCCACCCATCTTGCCGAACAACACCCCAATTTGACTTTTACCCACTGCTTCCCCGGTTTCGTCAACACCAACGCCCTCGGCAACCAGGGCCATAGCTCATTGCTCGTTTTGGCCGCCAAAATCTTTGGTCCGCTGGTGGGTAGTAAACCTGGTCCAGGTGGATATGCCGAACTGCCGTTTTTCGTCTTGGCCAATCCAGAAGGTCAGAGGTATCTGGAATCGGGTAAGGCGAATTTGTTGGGTCCAAGTCTCAACAAGTTGGATATCAGCCCCAATGTTGCAGATAGGCAGGTGAGACAGAAGATCTGGGATAGGCTCGCTTCATACTTTGCTTGATCGGAAAAGTGTGGGTTTTTTTTTTGTAACATAATGTTGTGGATCGTACCGGTAATGACACCTTTTGAATGGGCTGTACGGTATCGTACTTTGCATTCTGATCATCTCACTCTTTGACATGTCGAGAGTGACTGTTGACGAATGTACTGTATGGATCATCGTAGAGGCAAGTCAGACAGCCTCAGTTCCGTTCTCTCTCTGAGCAGGCTGTCACGTCAACCCTCACCAGCAACTTGACAAACCACACACTCAAACAGCCTAATCTAGATCTTTTTCAGAGTGGTGAAACCTTTTATTTTCATGCAAACGCCTAAACCAAACGTTGAGACCTCTGATCCTCGACCAGTTGAGAAATTTTTGAATCTTGCATCTTCTGTGTCATTGGTGATGTTGCTACTCTTGTTGATGTAGATGATGCGGATGTGTCATTCACTTCCTCTCCTTGTTCCCTGAGCCTTGCCTCTCGCTTGGCAAGACGTTTCGCTTTCATCTCGTCGAGAGCCGTTTTCAAGTCCTCGGAATTGCGTGGCGGCCGATAGAGACTCTCCTCCTTGGGCCAAAATTGATCCCTAATGGGCAAAACATGCCGAGAATAGAAAGAAGGATCACCGTAGTGAACCATGACGGCAAGAGGAAAGAATAGATACATGCCAAACTTGAAGAGTTCGAGATTGGGACCGGCCATAGTTGCGATACTTCAAAGTGTGGGCGGAACTGGGTTTGAGTTGATTTTGTCGCAAGTGTTTGCAGTGTTTGCGCTGACTGGTCAGGTAGAGATGTTCAAAAGGACGAATAAGGGGTATTTTTTGGGATGTGGAATGGTGAGGTTGAGGTAGAATAGCGATGAAAAGGGGAAGGGAGGACTTCCATTTAAGAGCTGACCAAATTCTACCCGCTCGCTCGGAAAAATTTCGAGTTCCGGAATCCGACGCTTCTCGCCTCCACACAAACACACACACACACTCTCTCTCTCTCTCTCTTTCTCTCTCTCTGACACTCACTTCATACCACACTTCACTACACTCGAGGTTCTTCATTGACATCCTCTTCGCACATCTTACCATCAGTCAAAGTCAGTAGGCACCGCATTTCGAACCAATCGGCGCTCAAGTGCAAACATGACAAACTCACAATTCCCAAACATAACATACAAAGCATGACCCTCTATCACCAATAACCATGAGAACCCATTCTTTTCAATCGTCTTCTCCGCCATCTTCGTAATTCTTTGCTCCTGCAGCATCGGCGGTATATCCTACCAGCTGCTGGCTATAGTCAGGGATCGTTCCGCTTCCCGAACTGGCCTGATCAGCAAAGAGCGCATTTCTCCCTTCCGCCGACATGTACACCTTGTTCGCACTGTGTCCTGCCCCCCCTACCACCGTCAAGCTATGCCTGATTGTGGTACCTCTGAACTTGGACAGCACTGCTGAGCTTGAACGCGGGATATTTTTCTGGGAAGTCTTGCCATCTTTCGGATCGAGAGCAGGGAATGATCCCGGAAAGTTGTTTAGCGAATCTGGGTTGGTGGTGCCAGAGAGCAAGTGGATATACTTCCAATAAGCTAGACTTCGATTGCGTCGTCTGTTGCCTCCTACGGCGTGAGCCATGCATGTCTGGTCACCCTTTTCGGTCTTGGTATCGTTCAAGCCGACGACGTAGCGAACTTCCTTGGCTGCGTAGGCTTTGAAAAGCGCTGGTGCTCGGGCAGCGTTGAGGAGGCCATAGTTGGCAGAGTACTTTTTGGTACCGTAACGATAGTCGTTCCAGAGAGGACAGCTGGATTGATCTACTCCGACGGGTCGATCTTGAGTAAAGTAAAGTTCCGAGGATGGGTCTCCGATGACGTATCTTACGGAAAGACGGGATGGGTCGGGATTGGGTGCACCCATAACAGCGTATCTCTGCAACATCTGTGCTCCGCCACCGTGAGCGACAAAGGTGATGTATTTCATCTTTGGATACGCGCCTCTGTTGCCGAACCTGTTCAACAGCGAATCCAACACTGCAAACGACGACACGCCGCTACCCTTGGGATGGGTACTAGCCTCTCCGGCAGTCCAAGCATTGCTATCTCCCCAAGCCAACTCGGTCGAATGGTAAACACCTTGATCCTCCACCGTGCTAAAGAAGAGTGGTGCAACGCGGATAGAGTTGACCGAGGCAGATCCTAAGCCGGCATCGCGTGCCTTGGCCCAGGCATTGTTGAGAATGGTCCAGTAGACTCCAGCGTTTCGATTGACACCGTGAAGGATGATAAACGCAGATTCGGCTTGGGTCTCGTCATTGGGAGTTTTGGAATACCAGGTGAAGATGGAGGATGACGGGGTGACAGGCAGCGAACGAGCGTAGGCACCCGCGGGGCGCCGGCCGAGGGTGGTTAGGGATTTGTCACCAACGGTGCCGCGGACCGAGGTGAAGGCGTCTCGTGGGGTGAGGTCGGAGGTGCTGGCGGTGGCGAAGGATAGGGTGACGAGGGCGAGGATGAGCAGGGACGAGAGGAGCGAGATTGGGCCTCTTGGCCGTAAAGACGAGGTTTGGGCGAACATGGCACCTACTCTGAAATGTAGTGATGCGGTGGAGACGAATTTGGTCAATGGATAGAAGCGCGACTATACAACCTTGATCGTGATCAAAGGCAAACACCTCGCATCGATCAAGCGAAGGGTGCGGAAAGGGTGCGTGCTACGACTATCAAAACCAAACGAGAAACCAGCAAGCAAGGACCGGAGGAGGATATATAAAAGATGGTGGTAGAACAAGAGAGAGAGAGAGAGAAGGAGCAATACATCCAACCTATTCCGTACCAGAATGGAAGAGGAGCGGGAGTCCTCAAACGTCTTTCTTTCCATCAACAGCAGGAAACGAGGTTCTGCACACTAGCAGCAGCAGCGGTCAAGGGCGGAGAGTGAACGCCAAAATGGCTTCTGCTAGAACCAACAAAGAGCTCGTTCGTACCTCTTCCCCCTCATAACACGCACACACACTTACCCTCGGCTCAAATCGTTCCAACGAACACTGCTCGGCGCAACCGAGACATGTCGTAGCGGGAAAGGATCCACTCGCCTTGCCCATCTCCTCTGTCATCATCCGGCGGCACAAGTCTGAGCACCCTTCTTCTTCTCTATCTTCAATCTCTCTCTCTCTTTTTTGTTCACCCTCTCCCTCTTTCTGCAAGCTCGACGGTTGAACCATGGATAAACACAACTCTGGAGCCATGAAGCTGTGTTGGACCCGAGGGCTCAACTTTGTCTACAATGCAAACGAACCGATCGTCTAGTATTGATATTAAACAAAGGCGCTAAAAGATGAAGAATTTGACGCCCAGATCTTGTTGTTGTTGTTGTTATTGTTGTTGTGATGAGATGATTTCCCCTCTGACGAGAGACGGTGTTTTGTGAAATCTGGCTTTGACGCCAGTGTGAAAAAGGTGAAAGGAATGGGCGCGGGCGGATAACTTAGGCAAAATAGTGATCTGCTTTGTGCATGTCATCACAGCAAGTACAATATGTAGCGCGGCAAGACGATGCGGCTCGGCGTTCGGATTTGTACAGTATTTCAACTTGAACCGCCCTTTTGTTTCTCCGTGTCTCGCTTTTCTTTGCATCGTTCACGACGAGAGCGAGAGTTGGACTTTGTTTTGAGTCGCAGTCGATGCTCGGCTCATGGCGAGAGAACAAATCAAAATCGAAATCAAAACAAAAAAAGTGCCGCCGGCGGAAGCTCGAGAAGAAACAGGAAACATTCCTTGTGTTGAAGAAAACCGACTCATTCCCTGCGCAGAGGGTCTGAGAATGATCTTCACAAAAGGATCAACGTGAATTGTTGTGTGATCTGTACAGTGCAGTACAGTGGAGAGCATGAAAAGGGGAGGAAATGAGACGAGGACGGCTAACTTACGGGCATGAAACATGCAGATCCTCCTTTCTGCTGTAACTTACTTGGCTGCAGTAAGTTACTGTACTGTATTGCTCGGCAAACAAGACGATTTTGAATTTCCCGCCCTCGCGACGCGTGCCTTCTGAGTAGTACAGTACAACACTCCCGCTCGAAACGTTGTCCAGACATGCCAAGCCTACTTCGGTGTACAGTACTGCAGTTAATGTCAGCCTTCAGGAACACAAGATATTGCTCCAAGCCTCATTGCCAAGCGCCTTTTGGTACGTCTGGGTGTAAGGGGCTCAAGATACGCTTGGCTTGCATCGATACGATCTGGTTTCGGTGAGGGTTGGTATCGGCGATCCGTCACATTTTCTTATTCAATACAGTAAGTTATTCACACCAAGTTACCCAGATGAGACTGATACAGTGTCAATGCTTGATCGTAAGCCGTCACTGGTGTTGAGAACGCTCTCCAGTGTCAGCTTGCGTTGACTGCTGCCATTCTGATACCCTTTTTTTCGCGACCTCTATTTCTTTTTGCGTTTCACTTCTTTTTTTTTCTTTGAAGGAATACATTCTGTCCTCCGTACTCTCCGTCACTCGCCGCTCGTGTCGTGGTATTGTGACTGCTTTTTCTCAGCTCGCCGTCAGATCCGATTCCCTACACTCAACGTCAACACAGAGACACATCTTTGCTCGCTCACGGTGAGGCCACCAAATCACATGCAAGTGTTAGAGTGATCAGACTCTCACATTTCTGGGATTTCTTTATTGTTTCGCGCGACTCAGTTGAAAGGTGAAACTGAGCTGCAACACGCACGCAACGCGCAGGCCAAAAATAAAAGAAAAGCCAGACCAACACTTTCCATTCGCAGCGTGTGTCCAACACACACTATCACGCTTTATCAACCACCATTTCTCACCCCACCATTCGCAACATCCACACACACATATACACACACACACACACACACACGCACACGCACATCCACAGCTTTCCCCTAGGCACGACAACGGTGGATGACACGAATGGCTTCCCTTTAATCAATATCACCGTTTAGCTCTTGTCGTCCCTCAAAGAGCGTAGCGTACAAACATGGACGACGCCAACGGCCGCTTGGCCAGTCGTCACGATAGCGACTCGGAACTGCTCTCCAAAGGCGGCCTCAAATCCACCGACATGTCTCCTTCTTCCTCCACAGCACGCTTCAACGGCATATTCGACACATCAACACTCAAAGCCTACTTCCGCTCTCTCCTTCCCATTCTTCTCGATTCCGACCCAACCCTCATCTCAGAGCAGCTGCTCGACACGCCAACATGGAAAGACCAGGCTTCTTCCTTTGCTGCCGACCCTAGCATCATGACAGCCTACGTCAACAAGATCCGTCGTCAAGATGTTTCTTCAGATGCACCAGAGCACCAGCTCTTCGAATTCCAAATGTCGACACAGGCTTCCTACTCTTCACGCCACGTATCCAGTATCGCCCTCATCAAGAGAGTCTCTGTACTCGATGCCACGCTACCGCTGCCCCATCAGCTTCACATTCTCACCCTTTTTGGTCCGGCGGCTGCTGCTGCTGCAGCCGCCGCTGCCGCATCGACCGAGCCAGGTGCTACAAGATCACAGTCTACAACCACCGCCGCCAACAATGCCACCGCTAGTCTGGACGACAATGATGGCGCATCCGCCGCCTCCGCAGTCCGCGAGAGCCCCTACGAAGCTTTACACAGCGTCGTTCACAATGTCATGTCGCCCTGGTTCGACGCCTTTGTCGCCAGCAAAGCTCCAAAAGACAAAGCGCTCGTATCAGGTGCAAAGACAAAGGACACCGATACCAAGATGGGCATTCCCATGGCCAAGCGCAAGTTTGCCGAGCTCGAACTCAGTCTTTTCCATTTGCAGCAGAATGTCGAGATCCCCGATATCACTCTCACCATCCACCCCGTGGTGCGTGCTGCCGTCGACCGATGCCATGCAGCCGGCACGCGTCTCAGCGTCGAAGCCGTCGAGCCCGCTTCGCTTCTCCAAGACTCGTCTTTTCTCAACAAGCTGCAGTCCGACGTCAACTCGTGGGTCAAGGAGGTTCAGACCATCACCAAGCTCGACCGCAGCGTAGCATCAGGCACCGCCTCGCAGGAGATCAACTTTTGGCTCTCGATGGAAAAGGCGCAAGAGTCGATCGAGCAGCAGCTTCGTTCCGACCCCATCGTCCTCACCCTCGACATTCTCAAGCATGCCAAGCGTTTCCATGCCACAGTCTCCTTCCTTGCCGACACGGGTCTCAAGGACTGTGCCGAAAAGGTGCACAACTACAACCTCCTCATGAAAGATTTCCCCATCAATGAGCTTCTCTCGGCTACCGATCTCGACAAGTGTGCCGACGCGCTCGGCGCCATCTTCAACCACCTCAACAAGAAGCTTCGAATCAGCCCATATCCAGTCAAGCGTGCCTTACCACTCGTCGAAGCCATCAGCAGAGATCTCAACGAGACGCTCCTCAAGGTGTTGGCTTCGCAGAGAATCATGTGGCAGGAGTTCCCACGTTTCTGGGAGACTGTCTCGGCTGCGGCAGAAGTCTTTCAGGTTTGGGACGAGTTGATGAAGGACTTTGTCAACATTGCAAGAGAGGTCACACGCAAGCGTTCCGAAAAGTTTTTGCCCATCAAGATCAACCCGGCCCACGCCAAGCTGCGCGAGCGACTCAACTACATTGGAGCGTTTCGAAAGACTCACGAGCAGCTGCGTGCCATGGTCAGCTCAGGCAAGGGTCTCACCATGCCTGCCACCGTTGGTGTCGGAGCCCCGGCTTCTGCCAACGACAGACAGGTGGCAACCCAGAACATCGCAGGCATCGAGATGAGCGAGGAGATCCGCGCCGCCTACGACCAAGTCAAGGTCATTGACGTGCTCGACACCTCGCAGGAGGGAACCGAGATCTGGACTACAGCCGAGGGCGCCTACAACGAGCGTGTCGCCCGTGTCGAGAACAGCCTCATCGCCCGACTGCGTGATTTGCTGGGACAGGCAAAGTCGGCGCGAGAGATGCTTCGCGTTCTGTCTCAGTTCAACAGCCTCTTTGTGCGTCCCAAGGTGCGTGGCGCCGTCCAGGAGTATCAACAGCAGCTGCTCAACAGCGTCAAGTCCGACATCAAGGCGCTTCACGACAAGTTCAAGGCACAGTATCGCCCTTCCGAAGCCAACCACATGAGCCAGCTTCGCGATGTTCCCGAGATCGCCGGTGCCATCATCTGGGCCCGTCAGATCGAACGTCAGCTCAACGTCTACATGAAGCGTGTCGAGGATGTGCTCGGTAAGGGTTGGGAGCTCTACGCCGAAGGACAAAAGCTTCAGAGCGAGAGCGAGACCTTCCGTCGCAAGCTCGACACAAGGCCGCTCTTTGACAGCTGGCTACACGACATCAACCGTAGGGACATGAGCATCGCCGGTCGCGTCTTTGACGTCACCAAGAATCGTGCTGCCGCTAACGCTTTCCAGCTCAGCGTCAACTTTGATGGTCACACTATCTCGCTCTTCAAAGAGGTGCGCAACCTCATCTGGCTCAACTTCCAGATCCCACATGCCATCACCAACTTGGCAAAGGACGCCAAGAAGGTCTATCCGCATGCCGTCTCGCTCATGGAGACGGTTCGCACCTACAACCAGACCTGCAGCTTGGTACGTGCCAACCCCGAGATCACCTGCCTCATCGCTCAAGTCTACACAGATGCACATCAGCTCATCTCGCAGGGCATGACGCTGCGCTGGGAACACTTTGCCAACATTTACGAGAGCCACCGTGCTGCACCCTACCTTCCTGGCTCGGGCGGTGAGGCGGGTCGAGAGAATCGCCAGGTCGCCTTTGTTCGTCAATTCGCCAGCATCGTCAGCCTCTTCCAGGACAAGACGGCAGAGTTGATCGAGATCCAGCGCGACATGCATTCTACCATTGACGAGCTCGGCAAATGTGCCTATCGGACCGAAGCCTTTGCCGAGCGTCTGCAGAAGATTCAGAACACCATCGACAAACTCAACCTCGAAGGCTACCCCAACCTCGAAGAGTGGGTCGGCAACCTGGACCGTCTCATCGAGGATGTCTTGCTGCGCAGACTCAAGTCGGTCAGCGTGGCTTGGTGCAAGGCGTTCGTTCGTCATGGTCTGAGCCAGGGCGGCGCTCACTCTGGTGCTGGTCGCGGCGATCGGGGTTCCAAGAGCCTTGTCAACAGTGGTGCTGGTGCTGTGGACGGCGAAGCAGGTGCTGCTGCCGATCAAATCGTGCTGGAGCCCATCACGCATGAGGTCCGCATCCAGAACCAAGTCATCTTCCTCGACCCACCTCTCGAGAACGCCCGAGCCTCGTGGTTCCGACAGCTTCACGAAGTCTTGTCAGTGGTCTGCTGCCTTACGAGGATCCAGAGCTCTCGCTATGAAATCGGACTCCAGATGCGCGGCAACCAACGTGTCACCCAAGAGGATTACACCTCGCTGCTCACGCGCTTCCAGGATGATTCGCTCGAACGACCCTTCGTGCTCATCGAGGCCAAACTGGCAGAGGTCGGCAGCTACGTGGCCAAATGGCTCCAGTTCCAGTCGCTGTGGGACCTGGAATCAGAGCACGTCTTTGCACGCCTAGGAGACTCGCTAGCCAGCTGGCAGCAATTGCTCGCAGAGATCCGTCGTACGCGTGCCACTTTTGACAACTCGGACACGCAGCGATCGTTCGGCATCTGCGTCATTGACTACGACCAGGTGCAGAGCAAGGTCAACGCCAAGTACGACACCTGGCAGCGAGATATTCTCAATCGTTTCGGTACCAAGCTCGGCACTGCGATGCGAGAGGTTCACGCTGCTGTTGCCAAGGCACGTGTCGAGCTCGAACAGCACAGCATCGAAGGCAGTTCTACAGCCCAGGCTGTCACCTTTATCACCTTTGTTCAAGATCTCAAGCGCAAGACCAAGGTCTGGCAGCCTCAGATCGAGCTCTTCGGTACAGGACAAAAGACGCTCGAACGACAACGCTACATGTTTCCTCAGGACTGGCTCTACGTCGACCAGGTTGAAGGCGAGTGGAGCGCCTTCCAGGAGATTCTCAGCCGCAAGAATGCCAGCATCCAGGAGCAACTTGCAGGTCTCCAGATGAAGATCATCGCCGAAGACAAGATCGTCAGCGACAAGATGACCACCATCATCAGTGAGTGGGAGCAGCAGAAGCCCATTCAGGGCACTCTCAAGGCAGATGGCGCCATGAACACCATCAACGTCTTTGAGACGCGCGTCGCCAAGCTGGCTGAGGACCGTGCGCTCGTCGTTCGCGCCAAGGAGGCGCTTGATCTGGAGCACACTCAGGATGACCGCCTGGAGCCTGTGTTCGAGGAGCTGCGCGACCTCAAGACGGTCTGGACTGCACTGTCCGGCACCTGGAGCCAGCTCGCCGAGATCCGAGACACCAACTGGAGCAATGTGCAGCCTCGAAAGCTTCGACAGCAGCTCGACGCGTTGTTGGCCCAGACACGCGACATGCCCAGCCGCATGCGTCAGTATGCTGCATTCGAGTATGTTCAAGAGCATCTGCGTGCTTTGCTCAAGAGCAACGCTGTCATTTCGGATCTCAAGTCCGAGGCCATGCGCGAACGTCACTGGCGCTCGCTGTTCAAGCAGCTCAAGGTGCAGGATCACTACTCGGCCAGCAGTATGACGCTCGGCACTGTTTGGGATCTTGATCTCAGGAGGCACGACGCCATCATCAAGGCTGTCGTTGCTCAGGCACAGGGAGAGTTGGCGCTCGAGGAGTACCTCAAGCAGGTGCGAGAGGCTTGGACCAACTACACGCTCGACTTGGTCAACTACCAGAACAAGTGCAGGCTCATCCGTGGCTGGGACAATCTTTTCCAACTGGCTGGTGACAATCTCAATGCCCTGCGAGCCATGTCGATGAGCCCGCACTACAAGGTCTTTGAGGAGGAGGCCTCGCTCTGGGAGGACAGGCTGTCCAAGATCTCGGTTTTGTTCGACACGTGGATCGATGTCCAGCGTCAGTGGGTCTACCTGGAAGGCATCTTTAGTGGCAGTGCCGAGATTCGCCACATTCTTCCCGTCGAGAGCTCGCGCTTCCAAAACATCAACACCGAGTTCCTCACCGTTATGAAAAAGGTCTACAAGTCACCCTTTGTGCTCGACGTGCTCAACATCCCAGGCGTACAGAAGAGTCTCGAGCGTCTCGCCGACTTGCTCAGCAAGATCCAGAAGGCTCTCGGAGAGTACCTCGAGCGGGAACGTGCCAACTTCCCACGCTTCTACTTTGTCGGTGACGAAGATCTGCTCGAGATTATCGGTAACTCCAAGGACACTGCACGCATCCTCAAGCATCTCAAAAAGATGTTTGCCGGTATCGCCACCGTCGAGCTTGATGAAGGCGCGGGTATGCTGACGGCGATGGTCAGTCGTGAGGGCGAGTCGGTGCGCTTCCGCACGCCTATTTTGCTCAAGGACTATCCCAAGATCAATGACTGGCTCGCCAAGATCGAAAGCGAGATGCGCATCTCGCTTGCAGAGCTGTTGTCCGAGGCTGCGGCAGAGCTCGAGTCGTTCTACACTAGCACCGAGTCGCTCACTCTGGAACGCTTCCTTGAATGGATTGCCAAGTACCCGGCCCAGCTCGTGGTGTTGGCTGTGCAGGCGAGATGGACGGCGATGGTAGATGAAGCATTCGAGAGCGGCGCTGGTCTGCAGCATCCTCTCGATGTGGTGTTGTGTGGACTCGACTTGCTCGCGGATACGGTGCTGACCGATGTTGAAGCGCTGCAGCGACGCAAGTGCGAGCATCTGATTACTGAGCTCGTTCATCAGAGGGATGTCATCCGTTTATTGATGTCGCAGCGGGTGGAAAGTGCTCGCGACTTCAACTGGCTTTCGCAGATGCGCTTCTATCTGAACCGCCAGATCGAAAAGCCACTCGACCGACTTTCCGTCCAGATGGCCAACGCCACCTTTCCATACGGCTACGAGTACCTCGGCGTTCCTGACCGCCTCGTCCAGACGCCACTCACCGATCGCTGCTACCTCACGCTCACGCAGGCGCTCAACTACAAGCTCGGAGGCGCACCCTTCGGTCCTGCCGGTACCGGTAAAACCGAGTCGGTCAAGGCGCTGGGTGTCCAGCTCGGCATGTTTGTCATCGTATTCTGCTGTGACGAGACGTTCGACTTCCAGGCGATGGGTCGTATCTTTGTGGGTCTCTGCCGTGTCGGTGCGTGGGGCTGTTTCGACGAGTTCAATCGACTGGAGGAGCGCATTCTGTCGGCGGTTTCGCAGCAGATTCAGAGTATTCAGCAGGGTCTGGCCGCTTCCAACGCCAACAACGGAGCCTCCAACGAAATCGAGCTGCTTGGCAAGCGTGTCCCGCTCAACGACCGCGTTGGTATCTTTATCACCACGAACCCCACCTACGCTGGTCGATCCAACTTGCCCGACAATTTGAAGAAGCTCTTCCGCAACATGGCCATGACGCACCCCGATCGCGAGCTCATTGCCCAAGTCATGCTCTTCTCGCAAGGCTTCCGCACCGCCGAGACGCTCGCCTCCAAGATCGTGCCCTTCTTTAACCTCTGTCTCGAGCAGCTCAGCCCTCAGCCGCACTACGATTTTGGTCTGCGAGCGCTCAAGGCGGTCCTTGTCAGCGCTGGTCAGCTCAAACGCGAGCACATGCTCAATGGCGGAGATGCTAGTACTGACGTCTCGATCGATGTCTCGGAGCAGGAGATTCTGATTCAGAGTGTCTCGGAGACGATTGTGCCCAAGCTCATCGCTGAAGATGTGCCTCTGCTCAAGAGTTTGCTGTCGGACGTATTCCCCGGTGTCGAGTACAAGCCGGTCAACCTGGATGTGCTGCGCGGTCACATTGCTGCCGTTTGCGCTGAAAGGCACCTGGTTGAAGGTGGCCTCTGGACTGAAAAGGTACTGCAGCTGTACCAGATTCAGAAGATCTCGCACGGTCTCATGCTCGTCGGTCCTTCGGGTACCGGTAAGACACAGGCCTGGCAGGTGCTGCTGGCTGCGCTCGAAAGGCTGGAAGGTCAGGAGGGTGTCTCGTATGTCATTGACCCCAAGGCTGTCTCGAAAGAGAGCCTCTACGGCACGCTTGACCCTACTACGCGAGAGTGGAATGATGGTCTCTTCACGCAGGTTTTGCGAAAGATCATTGACAATGTGCGTGGCGAGAGCACCAAGCGACACTGGATCGTCTTTGACGGCGATGTGGATCCCGAATGGGTCGAGAACCTCAACTCGGTGCTGGACGACAACAAGCTGCTGACCTTGCCCAACGGTGAGCGTCTCAACCTGCCGCCCAACGTGCGCATCATGTTTGAGGTCGAATCGCTGCGATATGCCACGCTTGCGACGGTATCGCGCTGTGGTATGATCTGGTTCAGCGATGACATTGTGCGTCCGTCGATGCTGTACGCGAGGTATCTGACAGGATTGCGCTCGACGCCGATCGAGTTGGATGACGACGAGCTGGCGAGTGCTGTGGCTTCGCGCAGGGTTGCTGCTGCTGCTGCTGCGGCGGCGGCGACTGCGTCGGCTGGGTCGAGCGAAGTCAGTCCGGATCTGCAGGTGCAGAGGGCGGTGGCGGATGCTCTGGCACCGTTCTTCGAGGATGATGGTCTGGTCAATGGTGCGCTCGAGTTTGCAAGGAGTGTACCGCATATCATGGACTTTACCGAAGCGCGTGCTCTCTCCACGCTCTTTTCGCTCATCAACAAGACGATTCGCAACATCTTGGACTACAACGCTCAGCATCCCGACTTTCCTCTTGGCGCCGAACAGATCGAAGCCTATTCGACCCGGCGCCTCCTCATCGCCCTCGTCTGGGCTTTCACAGGAGATGCAAAGCTCGACGTGCGTGCCGAAATGGGCGAGTATCTTCGCAACCACACTGGTGTAGATCTTCCTCCTCTTGGCCCTGGTTCTTCGCTCATCGACTACGATGTCGGCTTTGCAGGGCAGGCGGTCGAGTGGTCCTCGTGGCTGTCCAAGGTCCCTACGATCGAGATTGACACGGCGGCTGTGTCGTCTGCGGATGTGGTGGTGCCGACCATCGATACGGTGCGACACGAGGATGTGCTCTACTCGTGGCTTTCGGAACACAAGCCGCTCATGCTCTGTGGTCCTCCCGGTTCAGGGAAAACGATGACGCTCTTCTCCGCGCTTCGTAAGCTGCCGGATATGGAGGTGGTCGGTCTCAATTTCTCTTCGGCCACCACGCCCGAGTTGATCTTGAAGACCTTCGAGCAGTATTGCGAGTACCGCAAGACGCCCAACGGCATCGTGTTGTCGCCTACGCAGATCGGCCGCTGGTTGGTTCTTTTCTGCGATGAGATCAACTTGCCTGCCACAGACAAGTATGGTACGCAGAGAGTCATCTCGTTCCTCCGCCAGCTTGTGGAGAGCGGTGGATTCTGGAGGATCAGTGACAAGGCGTGGGTCAAGTTGGAGCGGATTCAGTTTGTGGGTGCCTGTAATCCTCCTACGGATCCGGGTCGTGTACCGCTCAGCCATCGATTCCTGCGTCATTCGCCACTGATTATGGTAGACTACCCCGGAGAGATCTCGCTCAACCAGATCTACGGAACGTTCAATAGGGCACTGCTCAAAGTGACGCCCAACTTGCGAGGATATGCCGAACCTTTGACGGCTGCCATGGTCGACTTCTACCTAGCCTCTCAACGGAGATTCACACCAGACATCCAGGCGCACTACATCTACTCTCCTCGTGAGCTGACTCGCTGGATGAGGGGTATCTATGAGGCGATCAAGCCGCTCGAGTCGCTGTCCGTGGAAGGGTTGGTACGAGTGTGGGCGCACGAAGGTCTGCGATTGTTCCAAGACCGACTGGTAGGACAAGAAGAAAAATCGTGGACCGACGAACAGATTGACTCTGTTGCTGCCAACCGATTCCCGACCATCGACACTGGCAATGCGCTTGCACGACCCATCCTGTTCAGCAACTGGCTTAGCAAGGAGTACAAGAGCGTGGATCGCGAAAGTGTACGGGAGTATGCAAAGGCGCGATTGAAGGGATATTCGGATGAAGAATTGGACGCCTCTCTGGTACTTCACGATTCGGTGTTGGATTTGGCATTGTCGTGCGATCGGGTATTGCGACAACCTGCTGGACATTTGCTGTTAATTGGAGCTTCTGGATCTGGACGTACGACGGTGACTCGATTCTGCGCATGGCTTCGCGGACTGTCGCTGTTTTCCATTTCCACCTCGAACAAGTACACTGAAGAGCATTTCGATGACGATCTTCGCACGCTCTTACGTCGGGTTGGTACGAAAGGCGAAAAAATCTGTTGGACCATTGACGAATCTCAGATGTCGAACGCGGCACGATTGGAAAAGCTTAACACTTTACTGGCGAATGCAGAGGTTGCTGGTTTGTTTGAAGGCGATGAACATTCAAGTTTAATAAGTCAATTGAAAGAGGCAAGTCAAAGGCAAGGTTTGATGTTGGATGCTGAAGAGGAATTGTTTAGTTTCTTTAGGCAAGAGATTACTCGAAATTTACATGTCACTTTGACTATGAACCCTCCAGAAGGTGGAGTTGGGGGTAAAGCTGCTGCTAGTCCGGCTCTTTTTAATAGAACTAGCATCTTGTTTTGTTGGTAATCATCCCCTTCTTCAATCTATACTTCTTCTTCCATCTTTACACCCCTTTTTTACACCTTTTATTCCTTTTTTTTCGCAAGACTAGGTGAAGATGCGTGAGGCCACCAGAAGCGTGATGTGCGTCAAGACGAGCTACGGAGCGTGAAGGAGTCAAATCCACAGCGTCAACACAACGTTAGTTTACTGCTGAGACAATGTGATGGGTTGAATCGAAGTGGTCGCCCTCTGCTTGCTCGACGATGCATCTTCTTTGGCCAGCTTAGCACCGATCCCTTCCCACAGCCGACACTCCTCCCCCCACCCCTCACCGCCTGCCTTCACACTCCCCATTGACCTCCCTCATCCTACCCAGCGCGTCTGAACCCACCCATGCCACGTTATCCTTGTAATCCCCACCTAGTCTTGCAAAAAAAAGCAACATATCTCTAACCCCCCCCCACACTCGCACCGAAAATCCAATCAATATCAACCATCATCATCATCATATCCCCCTTACCTTACCAAATCACAATATCTTCGCTCTCTCAACAATCCAGCTTGCAAAACCTCATCATATATACACCTATCTCATTCGTCAAACATCACAAACAAAGCACAAGCAGCAAAAGAAAGAGGTAGAGATGCGGACATTGAAAAAAAGTAAAAGGCCCAGGGTAAAAAAAACCATGTATTTCATAAAAAGACGAGGTGAGATCATCCATCAGTTTCAACAAGATGATGCACTTGTCTCGTCTTCGGTGCGATCAGTTGCCGCCACGCAGACGCAAGACAAGGTGAAGTGTCGACTCCTTCTGGATGTTGTAATCGCTCAGCGTACGGCCATCCTCGAGCTGCTTACCAGCAAAGATCAATCGCTGCTGGTCGGGAGGGATACCCTCCTTATCCTGAATCTTGGCCTTGACATTGTCAATGGTATCAGAAGACTCGACCTCAAGCGTGATCGTCTTACCGGTCAACGTCTTGACAAAAATCTGCATACCACCACGCAGACGGAGCACCAGGTGAAGCGTCGACTCCTTCTGGATGTTGTAGTCGCTCAGAGTGCGGCCGTCTTCAAGCTGCTTACCAGCAAAGATCAATCGCTGCTGGTCAGGGGGAATGCCCTCCTTATCCTGAATCTTGGCCTTGACATTGTCAATGGTATCAGAAGACTCGACCTCAAGCGTGATCGTCTTACCGGTCAACGTCTTGACAAAAATCTGCATACCACCACGCAGACGGAGCACCAGGTGAAGCGTAGACTCCTTCTGGATGTTGTAGTCCGAGAGGGTTCGTCCGTCCTCGAGCTGCTTGCCGGCAAAGATGAGACGCTGCTGGTCAGGAGGGATACCCTCCTTGTCCTGAATCTTGGCCTTGACATTGTCGATAGTATCAGAAGACTCGACTTCCAAGGTGATGGTCTTGCCGGTGAGGGTCTTGACAAAGATCTGCATACCACCACGGAGTCGAAGAACGAGGTGAAGCGTAGACTCCTTCTGGATGTTGTAGTCCGAGAGGGTTCGTCCGTCCTCGAGCTGCTTGCCGGCAAAGATGAGACGCTGCTGGTCAGGAGGGATGCCCTCCTTGTCCTGGATCTTGGCCTTGACATTGTCAATGGTATCGGAAGACTCGACCTCAAGGGTAATGGTCTTACCGGTCAGAGTCTTTACGAAGATCTGCATGACCTGGAGAGTGCAAAATCGATTGTAGCGCAGAGGGCGTGAATGAGGAGAACGTTAAGAGTCAATATGGTTGCTATACACCCAAAGCGGGGGAGTGGCCGTTTATTGGTCGAGATGAACGCGTCGGGGAGAGACCCTGCAGGCGAGGTGCATACGGCGGCGGATGGATTTACTTACTGGTTGTAGTTCAAGAATTTGGTAAGCTGGATGGATGCGAGGGTGTGATAGCAATGTGCAATCGAGTGCTGATGTGGTTGTGAGACGGTGTGTGTGTGTGTGTGTTTGTGTGTGTGTTTGTGTGTATACCAGAGTATGGGATGATGTCTGGTGATATGGATGGTGTAGGTCGACAGAAGGAATGGCTGAGCAACGGTGGGATTATATAGTGATGTGCAGGCGTGATGAGCAGCAGTTGGCGCCGTTGACCCGCATCTCGAGACAGATGTGCTGAACTCGCCTGGCGCGGGAAAGGGTCAGCAACGCTTGCGCACGGGGCGGCCATGTGTGTGTGTGTGTGTGTGTACAGTATGCTGAGCTTAGGTGCCACCCGCCCATCTGGACACTGGTCCAGTGCCTTGCCGGGATTGAAAGCGCCGAAGGGCCAAAGTTGCTGGGTGCGTGGAGGTGCGGCTGAGTCGATTCGATTTTGGCTGATGCCGAGCTGCTGCTTATCGCGACTTTAAGAGTAAGTTTGTGGGCTGAGCTGAGCTGAGTTGAGGTCGATTCGATTCGATTCGATTTCAAGCTGAGCTGTGCTGCTCTCAAAGAGGCTGTGTGTATGTGTTTGTGTGTTCAATGAACCTTTCCGGCTATATTTTAATTTTGCTAATCGGCCGATCCAAGAAATGGCGCGAAATGAAATCGGAATCGTGCATGCTGAAATCATATCGATTCCAATTTTGTAATTCCCCAATGCAGGGGCTTGAACGTAAGGGCAGAGGGGGTTTCCTAATCAAAAAGAACAAAACAATTTCGAATTTCAAGTCGGAGAGTGAGAGGCTCTGCGTAGAATCTCTCTTCTCTTCACATCGGAATCGGGCCTAGATTCCAGGGGGAGCGATGAGCAGTGTCTTTTTTTCAAACGCCAGGTGAAGTCATCCGCATCACACCTAGTCAGTCGCTTTGTGACCTGCAGAACTATAACGAGATGCTACCGCAACATGTGGTCATTGCAAGGGTGGAAAAGAGCAGAAAGTGAATACCAAACAGTATAGCATGACTGTGAGAGGAACGTGGATTCCGGATCTTGAAGAAGATCGACTCACGTTGTGTGTGTGTGTGTGTGTGTGTGTGTGTGTGTGCTTCTGATGGCGCTTAACTTGGGCTGGCTGCGAATCGTCAACGTGGACCGAAAAGCTAGACCCTTTGACGCAGTCTGTGACGCTCAATCTGGCATGAAAAATTCCCGTACCCCGAAGACCAACCCTACGGTCCACGTTCTGCATGCTTGCTTTCTTGTCGATCCTTTTTCTTCTTCTCTTGCCTACGACCGAGACATGCCGAATGCAAAGATCTTCGCAGGTGTGCCATGATGCCATGATGCTGTACCAAAGGATAGAACTCGCTACCTCCATCGATATCCGAAGCGCTTCGCTGCACGGACTGTGCCCGGACCGAGCGGGGACCAGAGATTTGACGGGTCGGCCCTATGTTTCGTGACCCTGGCATCAATGATTCTACAATGTTCTTGCCACAGCATTTCTCCGAGATCTTCGGCATCTTCTGGTGATACAGTACACTTGCTTCATGGCGGAGAAAGGGTTAGCAAGGTTCTGGCTCTTGAGCCACGTCAAGCTCTGAGCATGACCTTCTGAATCCGAGGTCCACGCCGCTTTCTCTCGGTGGAATTTGTGTACAGCCGATGCCACCTCCCGAGTCGTCCCGAGAGTACATAAGAGCGTACACATAGCTCATATTGAAGCTTGCGAGACTCAAGTGTTTTTTCGCATCGTTCGCATCATTCGACACTGACCGACACGGCGAACAGTCTGCTTCCTGGAGCGCTTCAGATTCAAGAACTCAGTCTTTTCGGCTGAATCAGGTCAACCACCGTTATTCATATCGATCGAATCAGAGCGCAGTCGGTCATAGAGGCTTTCGGGGAAGCCGACTAGTCTGTCAACCTCGAGATCGTTACCGATATCTTTTGAAGCTTGTCGATCGGATGCGGGCCGAGGTGGAGGCATGAGGAGGACCCTTTCAAGTCTCTCTCTCCAAAAAAAAAAAAAAAAAAAAAAAAAAAGCAAAAAAAAAGCAAAAAAAAACAAGAAAAAAAAAGATGGACCGTTGTCGGAATTTCCTCTTGAATTCCGTCATCGGCTCAGCTCTGGTCTTCTTGAAACGCGTGCGATACTGTATCGATTCAGCGTCTTTGCTTCTCATCATCGATCATCGCCACACCTGCTTGACGTCGCATCTCCCGACACTGCCCACAGATCATCTGTTGCGGCTCACCAAGGCAAGCTTCTACCTATTGCTTTCGAGCATTGCTCGCCGTTGTCGTGGGTCACCTTCACTGAGTTGGTCCATTGAATGGCGTACGACAACGAGCGATCCTCTTCCTCCGTACCAGCTCACTAACTTGAATTGCATTCTCATCCCTGCTCTGCTGTGCGCATCATGTCATATCGTCCTCAGGGCTCAAGCTCGTCTCGCTCGTATCATGTCCGCCACCCTGCGCGCGAGAGCGACCGTCGCTCACCGCCTGCGTCTTCCGCTTCGCTGCGGGAGCCGGCACTCAAACGTCCCAGACACGATCCCCTGAAGTCGGCGTTGAAGGAATCGCATACTGCGTCAGACTCTTTCGTCTCTGGAGATCAATGATCAGGTCACTTTCATTCTAGCGTATCGAAACAAGACGGTGATGTAGTCTCCAACCTCGACAGCCTGCTCGATGAGTATGATCTTGGCATTGATGAAGAGGAGAGACGGCGGAGAGCGCTGGAGGAAAGCCGTAGAAGGCGACAGGCCATCATGGAAAAGCATCGCAGCTCCCATTCTAACATAGTTTCTGATGAGTCACATGGACAGGACTCCTTGTCCGCACCAGCAGCAGCATCATCATCTATCGACACGAGACCATCTGCATCGAAGTCAGACAGCACACCAAGGGATTCGCAGGCATACGAGGCGTTTTCCTCGGTCAAGAGCCAATCTCAGAAGGCTTGCCAAGAAACAGCAGCTCCCGTTGATAGTGCACGGAGGTCACAGCGCTCCTCTGCTGCCGAGCTCGATTCCGACGCACGTCGGGCGCAAGAGCTCGCAGGACTCGAGCAACCTCAGCATTCAATTCTACAACAGCAAACAGCGCCTGCGACAGAGCAGGAGGAAGAGTACGAGGAAGTCGAGGTCACCGACGAAGATGACGATGCTGAGATGGACATGTTTGCTCTCTCTGACGGTGACGACAACAAAGAAGATAGCAAAAAGAAAAAGACAAAGGTCATTCGCATGCCCAGGCGAGGCACCTCGAAAGCTGCGCTGCTTAGCACCACAAAAGCCGGGGCGATATCGGACGCCGCCTCGGCCTCGGCCACAGCCGCCAACCTGTCGAGCAACTGGGATGACAATGATGGATACTTGCGCACTATTCTAGGAGAGACGCTCGATGAGCGCTATCAGATCTTTGCGGTGTTGGGCAAGGGCATGTTTGCATCTGTCGTTCGTGCGCGCGATCTTGGCGCTGAAGGTCGTGAAGTGGCTATCAAGATCATCAGGGTACAAGAGACCATGTACAAAGCCGGTCTCAAAGAGGCAGCCATCTTGCGCAAGCTCAACAACACGGACCCGGACGACCGAAAGCACATAGTACGACTCGAACGGCACTTCGACTACAAGGGCCACCTGTGCATGGTGTTCGAGTCACTCGGTATGAACCTGCGCGATGTGGTTCGTAGATACGGCCGCGATGTAGGACTCAGCATGTCTGCGGTGCGAGCATATGCGCACCAACTCTTCTTGGCGCTCACGCACTTGGCAAAGAACTCTGTGATCCACGCAGACATCAAGCCAGACAATGTGCTGATCAACAACAGCAAAGCGCTTCTCAAGCTCTGCGATCTAGGCTCGGCGTGCTACTTGAGCGAGATGGAGATCACGCCTTATCTCGTTTCTCGTTTCTATCGCGCGCCCGAAATCATTCTGGGCCAGGCGTACGACTGCTCGATCGATGTCTGGTCTACAGGCTGTACACTGTACGAGCTTGCGACGGGCAAGATTCTATTCCCTGGCAGGACCAACAACCACATGCTGTTGTTGATGCAGGAGCTGCGAGGACGCTTCACCACCAAACAGATCCGAAAGAGTCAGTTTGGCGAGCAGCACTTTGACGACGCCAATGGCTTCTTGTCGATGGAACCAGATAAGAGCACAGGTCAGAATGTGATTCGACGGATCATGTTGCAGAAACCAAGCTCGGATCTGCGCTCACGGCTATTGTCAGGCGATGCGGCCAAGCAGCTCAAGGGCGACGAGCTCAAGCTGATGAATCACTTTGTAGATCTGCTGGAACGCTGCTTGGAGCTGGATCCTGCCAAACGGATCAAGCCCAAGGATGCGCTCGAGCATCCTTTCCTCACACCCGTGAAGAAGCATGTATGATTGACATGCATCTACGAAGTACCATCAATACCATATTCTGGCTTCCGTCAATTAGACCGAGTCGTGAAGGTGCAGTGATGAGACCTTGCCATGGATTGAGCTGCGTGCAGTGTGTGATGAAGCGAGGACGAGGGATCCGATTCCGCGGTTGGACCCTGAATTGGATGGTGTTCCGAAATCAGTTAGACAAAAATAAACGAAAAAAAAGCACACACACACACACACACACGCGCACAGGCACACGAGCAAGCGGATTGAGAAGTCACATCATCATGGTCAAGTTTTTGTCTTGGCACTTCTTCATACCCACCTCCACCCATCGGCTCGGCGCCGCCAAGCTTTGGCTACGCATACACAGCCTCGCACTTGGTACTGTACAGTACCGACTCAGCTACGGTCAAGGCAGCCATTGAACTGGCTCAGCTTCATCCATCATCCACCATCTCACCGACCAGGCATTCGAGGCTTGACCAACAGGCACGATTCTCTCACGTAGCCGCGAGACCGACAACACCACGAATCTCCCTTACGGCCGACCCATCACTGCCTCTTGCAGCCCGGACATGAGCGCTCCCATCTCACGCGCTGATTGGGAAGCCAAGCTCAAACATGCACAGGACCACGCACATCGAGCTACCAAAGCAGAGCTTGCTCGCAACTACTCGGAAGCTTTCGAGCTCTACATTCGCGCCGGCCAACTCTTTGTTTGGCTTCTCGGCAACTTTCCCAGCGCACCACAGAACAGCAATGCCACTCTCGTAGCATCTGCACAAGGCTCCACAAGCTCGTTACGAGTGGCACTCGAGCCATCTTCGCTGATTGCAGGCGATGGGGGCTTTTCCGGCGCAGCAGCTACGCAAACACGCGAGCGTCTCAAACAGATGGCCACCAAGGTCATGGCACGCGCTGAAAAAATCAAGGCAACACGCAAGGATCTGCGCCCAGTAAGCCGTGATACACTCAGCCAAGAGGAGCAGTCCAGCATCCTTATCACCTCCTCGCTCATCAACGGCCATCGTTATCCTGTCTGGAACCGACCACCTTCTCAGCATCAGATCGCCGCCCCCTCAACATCCACACAAGCTGCTCAGCCAGCATTGTCGCCAGTACAATTACGCAAAGGGGCGATATATAGGCGTGCGTTTCAGCTCAGCTCATTCGAGACTCAAGGCTGGAGCACACAGCTCAAGGGCAGCGACATCGTACAGGACATTGTGACCGACTGTTCCTTCGTAGCTGCTCTCGAGGTCGCTGCAGAGCACGATCATCTCTTTGGCAGCCAACTGGCCACATCGGCATTATACCCGCAAGACTCGCAAGGGCGCATTCAGCACAGCCCGAGCGGTCAATACCATGCCAAGTTGCACATCAACGGCGCGCCACGCCTGGTCACCATCGACGACCAGCTTCCCTACTATCCTACCCCAGACTCATCCACGGACTCGACCGCTCCAGTAGTAAGAACTTTGCAAATAGACCAGCATCGCCTCATGTGCGCAACCTCGCGCAACGGTCAAGCAGTGTGGCCTGCACTGCTCGAGAAAGCCTATCTCAAAGTCATGGGCGGTTACGACTTTGTCGGCTCGAATGGAAGCATCGATCTATATGCCCTAACAGGCTGGCTGCCAGAGCACATTTTCTTGCGTCATGCCGGTTTTCAGCGAGAAAAGACCTGGAACCGGTTTCACGCCGCTTGGAGAGCTGGGAGATGCATGGCCACTGTCGGAACAGGCAAGCCACCATCTCGCCCTCGTGACAGCGCTGCTGGGCAGGCCGACGCAGGACCTGCGACCATCACGCTGGAGTCAGGTCTTGTCTCCAGTCACAACTATGCGATCTTGGATGTGCTTGAGCGCGGAAGTCGCCGCTATATCAAGCTCATGAACCCCTGGCGAACAGCAGCTGGCATCAGACCAGCCATTGCCATCTCGGCGAAAGAAGAGCTGCGCATCTATACAAGCTCCTCCGCCGAACCAGACAGCCAACCATGTCTCGAAGACGAGCTCGAACGCATGAAAGTAGATGCGAGCAAGGAAGTAGATTCGCCTTCACCAACGTTTACAGTGACCTGGGATGATCTCTGCAGCCATTTCGACTCACTATTCTTGAACTGGGACCCAAGCCTGTTTGATAACAACGTCACGGTCCACTCCAATTGGCCCAGCATCCCTTCGAGCCATTCATCAGGTGCATCTTCTTTGGGACTCAAGCAACCCGACCCGCACTTCAGGCTCTCAGTCACGGTACCGCCAACCATGCTCAGCACCGCAGAAACTGCAGCAGACCCCTCTGCTGAAGTGTGGCTGCTACTCATGCGTCACATTACCAGTACGCAGCTCTCTGATCAGCCACGTCAAAGTTCAAATCAAGCGTCATCGGAATACATAGCTCTCCACGTCTTCGAAGATGACCAGCGTGTCTCGGAAGGTCGACAGCTGGCTTCAGCCTCTGCTCTTCCTCTGCGGAAAGCGAAGCACAAGGGCGCGTACGTCGACGGGACGCACTGCCTTGTCCGTCTCAAGCCGTCCTTCCTACGAGAAAGAGCAACGGAACAGTCTGTCTCTGGACCCGGCAGCAAGCAACAATACCAGCAATGTAGCTTTACCGTTGTTGTCTCGCGCCGCGATGAACGCGATGAACCGTCTTCACCGAGAGCCACTACCAAAGGAGATACGGGTAAGGATGTCAACTACACGCTCTCTGTCTTCTCTCGCTATCGCATGGAGCTGTCTGAGCTGCGGACTCGGTTGCCCTACTGCGAATCTGTCACTGGGTCCTGGACTGCACGTACCGCGGGTGGAAATGCGACACTGGCATCGTTCATGTCCAATCCTCAGTATGCTTTGATTGTGCCTGCGGGACCGGACGAGGTACAGATGCAAGTGGTCCTCGAGTCTGCCGATCGTAGAGTCCCAGTTCAAGTGCTGCTAACATACCCTGGTGCAGGCTCTGGCCGTGTCACGTACTTGAGCGAAGGCGATGTTGTGCTCAGTAGTGGAATGTACCACCACGGCCTGGCGCTGTGTTCGACCTCGCAGCCAGGAGCCACAAGCACAGTCTTGCGACCAGGAGTCTACACCCTGATCGCCTCGACATTCGAAGCAGGCACGCAAGGTGACTTTCAACTGCGCGTCGAAGCTACTCGCCCTGTCCAGCTGAGAGCCATCCCTCAAGAAGGCGCGGGTATGTTTCACCGCCGTCTCACATCCTCCTGGAATCGCAGCTCGAGTGCCTTTGGTTCACCCGCAAACAGCAAGTACTTGAACAACCCATCGTGGCGGTTCACCATTGACAGACCTGGACTGAGCGGTATGATCGCCAGAATCAGAGTTGAAGCGATGCGATCGACAGACACCGTACGGCCGTATATCAACCTCGCCCTCTTCATCGAGACAGACGCAGGCTTGAGAGAGGTAGCAAGCAGTGGAGGCTATACAGATCAGACCTGCGGCGCTGCTATTGAGCACGTCAAACTTCAATCCGGCACCTACAGACTCGTAGCATCCACCTACCAGCCAGATACCGAGGCAGGCTTCGCCATAGACCTTTACACCGCAGCCAAGGTCAACGTCGTCCCTCTATAACACTCTCACAGCCTTTGACACCTCAGCACGCTCTGCATGCAGTGAAGCCAACAAAATGTTGATGAAACCCTAATCCTGTTGTACAAAATTCCACATCAAGGAGTGAAATACAGTAGCATCACCACAATCCAACCCTCACCCCGCAATGGTATGAATCACATTCTCCGCACCGCCACCATCCTTACCTCTCCCGTACCGCATCTTAACATCGTAGAACCCAGGAACAGCATCCGTCACCCACTCTAGATCTCCCAAGACGGTGATATCCATAATGTATGTCTTGGTCTGGCGCTCTTGTTGTGGTTCTGCCGAACTCTGTTCTACCGCTTGACCGTAGATGACCCACATTTGGGCATTATGGGGTCTTCTATTGAAAAAGACACTATTTGGATGAGCGTATACCACTTTTCCATCTACTGCGGTACGAAAGGTCATGGTATCTTGTTGATATCTTGCCAAATTTGGATATAGACCTTTGGCTAGGGTTCTTGTGATTCGTTCGACTGCATCTTGTGTGGCTTTTGCTGAGCTTTTTGGGTTGAGTTTTACAGATGAACTTGAGGCAAAACGGAAGAGGTAGCGTTGTAATTGGTTACGAATCGAGAGGGCACGACTTAGAGCTTGAAAATTGACCCTATTTTGTCTTGACCATTTTGCACTCTTCTTGCCCTTAGCTTGATCAACGAAAGCTAAAAAGAGATTCAGAAGCGTGAATAAATCGCCTTCTTGAGCAACGAACTGACGAAGACTCAATTGTGTCTCGACACTATCAACTCCAAAAAAAGGATGACTAACTTGAAGCATACTCAAGATCGTCAAAATTTCCTCGGCACATCCTCCCCCTTTCCCATTTCTACCAGATTCTTCTTCTGCAGAAGCAATAAGAATTCTAGCCAAACGAGGAGGCAAAGGAATCTCAGCCATAAATTGACCCAATATCGTCAAACGTGCATGATCATCCAAAGCGTCCAACTCTACCAATCGCTGCAAAGCTCGTGCAAGGCTCAATGGTGAAGGCGCAGGTGGAACCCATTCGAATCGAACCAAATTATCCACGCCTAAAGATTTCAACATCAACACTACCCCTTCTAAACCAATCCGATTCAGCTCGGGTGAAGTGCTATTCTGCATTTCCCCAAGAAAAAACGACTCGGTATAAAGACGAAAACATTTCCCTGGTCGTGTACGACCCGCTCGTCCAGCTCGTTGAATCGCAGATGCCCGGCTGACCGCGACAATGGCCAAGGTATCCACGCCAGCGCTGGTGGTTCCAAATTGGGTAAAGCGTTGTTTAACAAACCCACAATCAATGACGTAAACAATCCCATCCAGAGTTACACTGGCTTCAGCAATGTTTGTCGCCACGACGACTTTGCGACACCCTTTCTCCGAGGGGGAGAAAATGCTAGCTTGTTCAGCCGTCGATAATCCCGCATGCAGTGGCAAGAGTTGCATAGTTGCAGCGGAAGCAGGAAGTGATGCTTGACGATCGGAAAGCATTTGTAGCGCCGTATTTATCTCCTCTCTACCCGTGAGGAACGCTAGGATGTCACCTTGCGGTTCTGTCAGGTGAATTTTCCATATCGTCTCCACCGTTTCGGCCAAGTAATCCGCACAGGGGCTTTTAAGATATGCTATGTGCACCGGATGCGTTCGACCTTTGATCTGAATCACCCTGGCCACATCCTCCTCCTTCTCCTTCTCTCCATGACTAGCGTAATTGGAGAGTGTGTGACTGTCATTGAAAAAATCCTTGAACACCATCGCATCGAGCGTCGCACTACTAACGATGATCCTCAAATCTCGTCTCTTCCGCAGTACCTTTTTTAGCACTCCCAGCAGCAGATCCGTATACATTCCACGCTCGTGTGCCTCATCGACCATGATGACGCTGTATCGGGTGAGCAGGGGATCGCGCATACACTCCCGGAAGAGGGTACCGTCGGTCATGTAGCATATTCTGGTAGCGGGGGTCGTGTTGGATTCGAACCTGATCGAGTAGCCAACTTCTCCACCAAGGGGACTGCCCATCAGATAGGAAACGTGGGAGGCGACGGAGATGGCAGAGATGCGACGCGGTTGGGTGCATGCGATGATGCCGGAGGAGGACCAGGAGGCGTTGTCGAGGATGCGGGGGATAGCGGTTGTTTTGCCAGAGCCAGGTTCGGCGATGATGATGAGGACTTGGTGAGTTTCGAGTGCGTGTAAGATCTGGAGTCTTTGAGAGTGGATGGGGAGTGTTGAGTCGGTGAAAGAGCTGGGGGCAATAATCGGTGTTTCGGTCTCGGAGGAGCGGTCGAGGGACGATCCTGGTCTGGAGGTGCCTGGTTTCCAGAAAGCCGGTCTGGCGGATGTTGATGTGGAAGCCGACATGGCTGGCAATGGGTGTATCGATACAGTGCGACTCCAGCCAGCTGAACTATGTGAGATGAGGATGGTGGTGTCTAGGAATGGTGTGATAACGGAAAGGCAAGGTGGAAGAGTTGATGCGTTGCTTGACAAGCGTCGGTTGAAAGCCCAAAAGCGCTAAAAAAAAGACCAACACCTCCACAAAAAAATGCACAAACACCAAACAACCACTGAGCACCATCTCAACCCCACACTCTCATCCTCATCACTGCCGTCCAAATCGTTCATCCATCCGAACGCAGTCCATTGGAAAATAAGCCATTCACAGACGCCACCCATACCCAAGCTTACAGCATCTTCTTCATCTTGGTCAACTGGACGCTCTCTGATCCGCTCACAACACGTCCGCTCGTCTCTCTCTCTCTCTCTCTCTCTCTCCATCGTGTGCGAGGGGCAACGAGAGTGGACACGATGATCTCCTCCTCCTCCTCCTCCTCCGCATCCACCTCGAGCACCGGTCTCGCCAAGCACCTTTCAACACATCCCAGCTTTCAAAACCCGCGCTCCTCTACCTCACCTTTACCCTCCCTCTACGCCGATCTCTCCCGCCAACGTCGCTCTAACCCTGCCGGGTTCCGAGCTAGCATCGAATGGTGGCGTGATCTTCTACTCGATGTGACTTTTCGAGGTGTTCAATTCAATCAAGATCCACCTCCCCCTCCCTCTGATGTAGAGTCAATCGACCTCCCCAAAGCTGCCGCACACGAAGTTGATCGAACGGTATTCAGACTCGACGAAAGCACCAAAGCGCGTTGGACCGTTGCCCATGTAGGTCGTCCTCTCGGACTGGGAACAGTCATTGCCGAACTGGAAAAGGACCATACTGTGACATCTCTGCAGAGCTTCCTGAATTCCAAGGTGCCCCTTACTGGCCCTACAAGCGGCATTGCTGGAAGAAGTGGGGGGCTGAGAAGCTATGTACCTACAGTAGGAGGTGTAGCTTCAACGCTGTTGCTTACACCTGCGAAATGGGCTGCTTCACAATTGATCTCCCTTGCGACAGGTGGTGGGGATGATGACGATGATGGAATAGGAGAGTACAGTCAGGATGAGACGCTGTTTAGGAAGCAAAAAGGCGATTGGGTTTGGTATGCGCTTGTACATCGGTTAGCCAGTGCGTTTTTGACGAGGCACTATGACAAAGAGGCGAACCTCAGCCCTCTGTCTTGTCTTATGACAACAGCAGAGTTCAATGAGAAGCTGTCGAGGGTATGCATCAGCGACTTTGGATTCGTGCCCAGCCAACGGGACGTACAGCTCGTTCTCAAGCATTTAACCCGAGACATGGACGGTGTAGCAATCACCCAATCCGACATTATCAAACTTTCCCCCACATTCTCCCCACACAACCCTTGTTCTTCGCTAGAACCCATCACTCAAGAAGATCGAAGCATCCTGGCCGTCAAATCCACACTCCATCGACTCGATCAACAGATTCATTCTCTGGAAACCCAAATCATTTCACGCAACACTCAGATCAAAACCGCTCTGCGTAACAATGCGAAATCACAAGCAACCTCATATCTGCGATCGCGCAAGGCGTTAGAGCAAGTTTTGGAAAAACGTATGGCGGTACGCGAGAATATGGCTACGGTAATGATGAAGATTGAACAAGCTCAGAGCGATGTAGATGTGATGCGGGCTTATCGGGCCAGTAGTGAGGTGTTGAAGAGTGTATTAGGTAGGGAGGAGTTGCGGTTGGAGAATGTGGAGAAGACGATGGAAGGTTTGCAGGAGGCATTGGTGGGGCAGAGGGAAGTGGATGAGGTGATTAGAGGTGAATCGGCGGTTGATGGAGTGGATGAGGAGGAATTATTGCAAGAGTTGAAGGCGTTGGAGGAGGAAAAGAGGGAAGAGGAGAGATTGAAGGAGGAGAAGCAAAAGACAGTGGAAAAGGAGGACGAGCAAAAGGAAAGCCAGAGAAGAGAAGAAGAGGATCTCAGAGCTCGATTCCACCTACTCAGATTACCAAACCCCACACCTTCACAAACAAAAATCAACCACGAAAAACCACAAGAACAATCAATCATACCAGCTTCACCAACACCATCCAAACAAGCTATCGCAGAATAAATTCCCCCCCCCACCCCCCCACTTCATCCCTTTCACATCTGCACCATCATCCTACCATACATCTACACTTAACATCCTCCGCCCAATGGCTCCGTCATAACCCCCCCTTCCCCACCTCCGAGAACGTTCAACATCACCATACCTTTTCACATGCCATGCTCAGAATCTTACCCTTACAAGTTTATGCGTTGGGAGAAAGTTCTTCGTCAACACAGAGCTCACTCGAGAAATTCAAAGTGTATAGATGATACAACAAGACGTACGTTGGTCGGAAAGTGTGTGTAGGTGTGGGAAAACCAGACCAATATGCGAGTGAGAGATATGAAAGAGAGAGCGAATGGTGGGCGCGCTCTACAGGCTGTTTACACCTATGAGCAAAAGTAAAACCCTTTTTTATATTGGCGTGAAGGAAGAGAGAAACGACGACGATGATCCTAGAAAAGGTATTGCATGATGAATGGGAACCGAATTGGAATAGGATGCGCGGGTGCGTTTACTGCTTGTTCTCGCCGTTGGGGTTCATGCGGCGCTTGCCACCGGGACCGGCAACAGCGTTGACGAATCTATTGTTAGTTGAGAAAGCGATGCAAGGGAACTTGTAAGTATGCTGAAAACTTGGGCTTTTGAGAATAAACTGCGGCAGATCTTGGGTCGCCATCGAAGACAGAAGAGCTGCAGCGACAAAGTTGCTACTGATGTTTGCCCATGCGATTGAAGTGAGGTAGTGTTGCACATCCAAGAGCTTCGTCAAGTCGAATGCAGTGCCGCCGAACACATATCACATGACTATTCAATTCTTGCGTCCATGTGTTCTTTACTCTTCCGTGACTCGCGTCTGTTGCGGTGTGAACCGTGATGGTAGCCCTACTTCTTCCGCAACTGAACCCCTGTATCACCTTCGGCTGGCGAGACGATCGAACATCCTACCGAGACGACTAGTTGTGTATCGTGTCCAGAATCCTCGAGTTTGCAAAATCTGCTCCGAGCGATGCATCCTCTTTGCGTTGTCTCCCATTTCCGAGCCATGCGAGTGTCTATCCTGCTGATGTAGTGCAATTCACTGGGTGGTATCGAGCGCTGATGCTATCTTCTCTGTATCTTCGATGTCGTTCCTCAAGATCTGTTGCTGGTTTGCTTGGAGGAAACTTACCGTCGGGTGTACAAAAGACGCTTCTTGGCGCGGCCCTTGGGCTGCTTGGCCTTTTCTTGCTTCTCGACCTTGGGGGTCTGCGACTTGACCTTACCGGCACGCGCGAGGGATCCGTGAACCTTACCCATTGTGGATTATGTGTTATCGAAAGTCTGTATCGAGATAAAGGGTAAGATGGTGGCAAGAGACAAAGAAACGAGTCAGATCTTGGTCTGATGGATGACTGGGGTGGATGGGAAAACACGCGTTGGTCTGTCGAGTTGAGCTGGGCGAAAATTGGTGGTTGATTGAGTATGGGTGGCGGACGGTCGGTCCACCGACACTGATGCAATCCTCTCCTAGGACAACGGGATCGTTAGACTCCAAAAAGGTCACAACTGCAGATAGCTAGATCGAACAATAGTATGTCATCCTTCGCACGAGGTCTTGAAGTCTGCGATGTGTCGGAGGCGTGCAGACCCGGACCTGTGCCAGTCCTTCTTTCCAAGCACATGAACGAGCATCGATGTCGAACAGTCATATGACCTGGTCCACCTCTCCTGCATTGATACAATAGACCAATGATGGACGATTGATACTGCCGAAGTTGATCGCAAGTCGTCGGGTGCTATCTGCCACATCAATGCTGCTGCGTGTCGAAAATGTCGAAATTGAAACCCGGCGGATGGGTCCTTTGCGGGATAGCATACCTGATGTCGGGTTGTCCAGCTGTTGTCGAGCAGACCAATGCGTGCGTGTTTGATGCTGATATAGGTGGTGTAGATGCTTACGTGTATGAGTGACCTTGACGATATGGAGGGCAGAGGGAGGAGTAATCTCGAACGAGCTTTCGATAGTGTCGACAGCCACTCTGACTCTCGCCAACTTGGCTGAGCCTACACACTTCACAAACACGATCTGGCTGGATCGCTGTGTGCTGCACCAAAATTTTCCCAGTGGCTGCACAGCACTGACTCTGGCTCTGTTTCGCGCGCTCTCTCTTTGGGAATTGCATAAGTACAGCTGGGCAGGCTGAGATTTTGGAAAGAGCCAGCAGCTGGCGATGTTGCGTCTCCAAGATTCGCGCTCGAATACAGCTCTGTAATTCAAAGCTGTTGCGCTGTATTCCTAGCTTGATTTGTGACCGGATTTGTATTCATTGGCGGCCACTCAAAAGATTGCCGGTCTGCAGACCAAAATCGAATTGCTTTTGCCAGGATGGAAATGGCACGCAATTTTTCAGAGTCAATACTGCGGGTTGTGGGTTGCTTGAAATTTCTATCGTGGGAACTTTTCAGTTTTGTCTAAACACGTGATCAAAAGCAGCGAAATTGGGACCCACAGCGCCCGATCTGATTTTCTGAGCGATGGTTGGGGGACGAAGAAAGCAAATCCCAGCCAAGGCGGCCACAGTGTCGGAGTCCTCGCGATTGACAGAGAGCGTGTCAGTGGAATCCAAAGTATAGCGCTCGTCCTCATTGCTGCTCCTTCTTCCTTCTCTCTAGGACTCATCTCACACATCAAGAACGTAAGTGTCAGCACAATCAGCCTCTTGTAAGGCAACAGCAACGACGAGCAGTACAACGCAACACATGCAACATGGGAATATCATCACCGACGGCATGAGCAGAATCGGCAGCATCGGCATACCATCAGCAGCAGCATGGCACACGTAGATTACACGCAGGAAAGAAGTCGACATGTGCGGATATGGAATGTTAAGTAGCAGCCGCGTCGTATGGTATTTGTTCTCAAGTTGACGCAGGACAGAATGAGATTCAGCGAGCAGAAAGCGTTCGTCAACGGTCGCAAAAACTTAGGCATCAAACGGCAAAGCAACAGAGATTCACGACTCCAGTGATGTCTTGGCAAAAGAAGTAATGGAAAACCGGGACAAGGTGGTATTATATGGTTCTGCAGGCGCGTAACCAGAAGTGCTGTTGTTTTCTACTTGCGTCATTCGTTACTGCCAGTCCGCGCACCCTTCTTTTCGTCCACCCACCATCGACACAAGCAACAGTTTGAACTGACTCTCGCTCTCCCCTTTCCTCATCTTGCTTGACATCTATCAGTTGAACCTGCCAAAATGATCATCAGCAAGGAGAACCGCAAGACCATCTACGCCTCTCTCTTCAAGGAGGGTGTCATGGTTGCCCCCAAGAACTTCACTGTTCAGCACCCCGAGCTCGAGATCCCCAACCTCGAGGTTGTCAAGGCTCTCCAGTCGCTCACCTCGCGCGGCTACGTCCACACCCAGTTCTCGTGGCAGTGGTACTTCTACACCCTTACCGATGAGGGTGTCGAGTACCTTCGCGAGTTCCTCCACCTCCCCGCCGAGATTGTCCCCGCTACCCACAAGCGCCCTGCTCGCCCTGCCCGTGCTCCCGTCGGTGGCCGTGACGGTGCTTACCGTGCCCCTCGTGGTGACCGTGAGGGTGGTGACCGCGAGTACCGCCGCCGTGACGGTGCCCCCGCTGGTGACAAGAAGGACGGTGCCCCCTCGGGCGAGTACCGCCCCCGCTTCGCCGGTGTTGGCCGTGGCGCTCCCCGCCAGTAAGCGTGTCGCTGCGATCTAGTTAGCCTACCCAACCCGCCTCTTTAAGGTTTTTGTTCAATAGGACGCTTGCTAGCATTCGTCTGATCGAATCTTCCGAGGTCGGCATGGCATCTTTTTCTCTCCAGCACTACCTCACACCCAAAAAATAAAAAAGAGACGTTCAGTCACACTTGCATCTGTCACTGGTCTCCCCTCTCTCTTTAATTTCAAAAGATCATTCTTAAAAACCATCTCCATCCTTGGATGCAGTCGGACACGTAGGATCCACCACCCCCTGCTGCTTAGGTTCCTTCTCTTTCGGTTCGTTTTAACTGTTTTTCTACCAACCTAAGCACCATTCAAATCCAACGTCGGGCAGGCGCCCTTAGTCCTTCTACATCTTTTTTCCTTTTTTTTTTTTCACAAATCGTGGTTGTATTCGCATCTGTTTCGTTTGAAAAACAGTTCCCCTCTTTCTATACATTCCACACTCTTGTGATTTGTGAAAGAGTCGAGTCGAGTCGCCTTTTGAGCATCTTTGAGCTTATTGGAGGATTGTTGAACCCTTCAATGATGAATCAAGGTATACAAGAGACGATGCGCACAGACAATGCATGAAGCACATCTTGACACCCTACTCGGGCATTGTCAAAGGTAAACAAGGCTTGATTCTATCATACCAACATTGTTACTGAGAGTAAGCACCTGAACCACCACGACCTCCCTGTTTGCTCGCTTCTGTAGCACCAAAGTCGGTGCGATCCGGTTTGTGTTGTTTTTGCTTGCTGGGTTGTCTATCGCTCTGATGGTGACTCTTGGTGGCCATCTCTGAAGTTTCTTTGTTGGCGCTACTCGAGTCAAAGTTGGCCGAGGTTTCGGATTCGATTTGGGATGTGGAGGTGTTGGGGTTTGTTGAAGTGCCGTCGTAGGCTCCTTTGCTATTTGCTATATCCTCGGTCTATGTTTTTTTAGAGATGAGGAGGCATAGGGTTGGTGAGACAACCCAAAGGGGAGGATGAAAGAAAGAGACAGAGTAGACGAGATTCAAAAGAGAACAGACTGGTCAACATGAGAGTAGGAGGATAAAGCTGTTGAAAATGAGGGAAATACTTACGGATCCAGCACCGGGAGTAGTTGCCTCGCTCTCGGATCCTGGCTTCACTGCTGAGAAAACCACCGCGGAGGGCTTGAACGACATATACCTAGCGGCGGTGGTAGAGGTGATGGGGCGTTGGGCCAGAGTACGGCGTGTTAAGGCGGTGCCAAGGCTGGATAGCATCATGATGTTCGTCTTGCAAAAGGTCAGGCTGTAAGTATGACGAGCGAGATGTTCCAGGAGCTCAAGGATAGGTTCACGAGGCTCGGCGAGAAAGTCTTATTATATATAGTACTCTCCCCAACTCCTCATAGCTGGTATGGCCACAAGGCGGGACAAGCGGCAGCATTTGTCACACACTTGCAACCCTGCACAAGAAACGCTTTGGACCCTGCTTGGTTTCTGCATTCTCAAACGACTCTAATGGAGGTATGACTGACTATACTGTAAAATCATTGCCAGTGGTTGAATTCAGGATCGGCAATGAAGAGAGAGAGAGAGACAGAGAGAGCGTGTCGTTGGTTGACAGCTCGGTGACGTTGATGCTCACTCAGCTTGTGCATATCGCCGTTGGGATTTTTTTGAGGAGTAATGTCAAATAAGAAACCCTAACACCTGCCAGAATAAAGTTTCGTGTGCCTGAGGGTGTACGTACTGTACTGTACTGTGTATGCAGGGCGAGCACGGTTCCTAAAACTCAAACACTTTACAGTTGGGCCGACTCAGACACTTTACGCAAACCTCAAGACGACACTCATCTCGTTTGCGTTCTTTCACCTGTATACCCACGCTTTCACTGTTCAGATACGATATCGACTGCAACACGCCTGCCAAACGAGTGCACCTAGCCCGATCCACGACGTGTCGGAAAGTTCTATCAGCAACTTTCAACGAAACCAAGAAGGTGGCGATCAAGACTAGGCCTTTCGGAATCTAGCATACTTTCGTCAACTGTTTTAACCGGCTCACTATACCCTACGTCAAGTGTATCAATCAACTCAAGTTGACATCAATACCAAGCCGACCAACCTGGTATCCAGCCAACAAGTTCCACACTTACTCTCTACACACACACACACACACACACACACACACACACATAACAAAACATATTCACATGATGAGGACGAGAACAACACCAACCCTCCTCACCCTCACCCTCACCCTCCTCTTCACCCTCACTCTAACCCTCATCCTCACCTTTATCCCTTCGACCTTGGCCAATCCTTCCCCAGCACCAGCAGTCGATCCGGCCAGTATATCGCATCAACCCTACCAATATTTCCACTCGGACGGCGTAGGTGGATCCAATGCCGTATGCTGGCTAAGTCGAGAACCTTTTCCCAAGATTGAAGGTGTTGATTGTAGATTTGCAGATACCATCTCTCAAGTGAAGGGAAGGCAGATTTGGCAATGTGAAGGAGATCAAGCTAAATTCTGCGATGGTTGTCATGCATTGGAAAAGTTATTGAGCGATCCTAAGGATTTGGTCGCATGGAAGGTTCAAGGGTGTTAAAGTAGAGATTGACATGAGGTGTATGACAGAGTGCAAAAGAGAAGGGTTCACGAATGGAATGGTTTAGACAATAGTCGATGGGGGTTGTATTGAGCAGCAAACAAGTACGAACGAAGGACGCGGATAGGATAGCATAAACTTGTAGTAGTGTTTTCCATGTGTCATTGGCTCAAGACATGGTTCAATTTCATCGCAAGTTTTCACGATCACTAACACCCAAACCAAACCAAACAGCTCTTGTACCCATACCACCCTCTCGAGAAAGACACACTTTCATGAGGTCACTTTGCGACGAGCTAAAGTCAATCCAATCCAATCCATCCTTGACAACACGCTCCAATCAACCACTCCAACATCAAACAGATAACCAAGCTCATTGCATCAACTCGTTTTATACATAGATCAAACACACACCAATCACAGCCTCAATTGCCAAAATCTTTCCACCCACACCCCTTTTTATGTTTCTCATACACATACAGTGCGCGCCGAAAGTGATCAAATAAATTGCCCGTCACTATACATGCTCGCTTTCCTCAACATCTGTATAATCAACACATCATGCACCTTATATCAATTGAAAGCTGTGACTCTCAGCTACCTGAATACGCTTTCAAATTTGAGCTTGCATCACACAATGGTCCTGTTTACTCAGCTGCGATTTTTTCCCCTCATTTGATCACTTTCTGACATTGCACCCACTTCACACAATGGAGCGGCACACAGCTGCACTGACATGCTAGAACCTTCTGTACACACCGCACAGACCTCTAGGAAGGTGCTCAAATGAATTCTACTTCATTTGATGACCTGTGGACCATTGGAACATGTCTTTTTACCACCATATACTTCGCATTTTGAACATGAGGAAGATCAGCCTCCAGCGTCGCAAAGACATCACCCAGCGCCTCAAAGATGGGCTTTCACACCGTCAGATAGCCCAGCAATATGGTGTAAGTGTTGGAACAGTGAGCAATATAAGAAAATCGCTGTCTGCAGCACTCCCAGAGCCAAAGATAGGGCGTCCAAAAAAGCTTCTGTTCCATCATCACCGCTTCCTGGAGCGCGAGTTCAAGCGCAGGACTGTCAAGACTGTGTGGCAAGCATGCCAAGCAATCAAGGAACGGTTCAGAACAGCAGTTTCACGCACCACCATGCGCAAAGAACTTATAAAACTGCAATTCAAAGCAAGAGTCATAAAGAAGAAACCACTCCTCACCAAACAACACCGCAAGAATCGCCTTCTCTTTGCTCATATCTTCAAGGATTGGACTGTTGATGATTGGAAGGGTGTCATATGGTCAGATGAGACCAAGATCAACCGCCTAGGATCTGATGGGCGGCGATATTGCTGGCTTAAAGCATCTGGACTCACCAGCAACATAATCCAACCTACACTCAAGTTTGGCGGTGGTAGCATCATGGTCTGGGGCTGCATGACCTGGGCAGGCGTTGGGAACATGACAGTGATAGAGGGGATCATGACTAGTGATGTATACATCAAGATACTTGAGGATAATCTTGTACCAACCATGGAAGCACTTTGCGTTTTTAGCGATATTGATAACATGATCTTCCAGCAGGATGGTGACCCCAAACACACTGCAAGCACCACCAAAGCATGGCTGAGGCGCAAGGGCATCGAGACAATGGATTGGCCTGCTCAGTCGCCAGATCTTAATCCCATAGAGCACCTCTGGGGCATGCTAAAGCGGCGCTTGGGTCAATCTACATTATCTCCTAAAGGGCAGCAAGAATTGGCAGAAAGGGTGGCACAGGAATGGGACAAAATCACGGTAGCTGAATGCCAAAGGCTCATAGAGAGTATGCCACAAAGATTGCAGGCTGTCATAAGGGCAAAAGGCGGCCATACCAAGCATTGATGCACAGCAAAAGTATATGAAAGAAAGTGATCAAATGTTTCTGTACCAAATCGCTTTTTTTTGACATTTTAGTTTTGCATGTATCCACAATCAGACTACACCATCACGTAGCCATGAAGAAGAGCTTTCAATTGATATAAGGTGCATAATGTGTTGATTATACAGATGTTGAGGAAAGCGAGCATGTATAGTGACGGGCAATTTATTTGATCACTTTTGGCGCGCACTGTACGCTTGAACAACAATATTTTTCCCACGCTTTCTTACCTTTCCACACTGATCATTCTGCTCCCTTGCAAGGACAAAACATGAGTGAATCGTTAAACATTTTATATCATCATCATCAACAACATCATTTACATGATCTAAATTTTAAAGCGCGTGCAAAAAAGTGATTAGCATCATCATCATCAACAACATTATCATCTTCAACAAAAGTTTAGAGATCTTTCTTCTGCCTGTTGACCGCCAAAGTCGAGGAGTTGTTGAGGAAAAAGAGACGAGTAATCAACTTGCAAACCTCTTCAATGAGTACAACTGGGGCACTGATGTAGATGACTGCTTTGACTTCTTCCCAGTTGAGTCTGGTGACTTGGAACCAGTCTTGAAGGAAGGGGATGGTGCAAATTGCGTAGTGTAGGGCCAAGCTTAGGGCGATAGCGGCGATCAGCAAGGGATTCTTCCAAGGACCAAAAGTCAAGAGCGAGTCGGTTTCGGAAATGGCGTTGAGGGCGTTAAACATTTCCACAACCACCAGGACTGAAAGCGCGATGGTGGCGGGTTGACGGTAGATGGTAAAGATGTTGCAGTCTACACCGTAGAATAGGCCTCCAGCAGCTTGGGCTGACGGTAAAGGGCATTGGTGGAAGTGCGAGAGTTGGGCATAAGAAATGTGAGGCCCAGCGGTAGAGTAGAGGAACCACCACGCATAGCCAAAGATCGTAGCAGCTCCAACAAAGGCTCCGACCAACAAGTAGCGGGTGAAGATCCATCCCGAGATCAAAGGGTCATTGCGGGAGCGCGGTTTCTCGCGCATAATGGTGGTACTAGGTGGGTTGAAACCAAGAGCCGTTGCCGGCAATCCATCGGTCACCAAGTTGACCCAAAGCAATTGAACAGGGATCAAAGCTTCAGGAAGACCCAGAAGAACAGTGAGGAAGATCGAAACAACCTCGCCAATGTTGGAAGAGATAAGGTAACGAATGAAGCTCTGCATGTTGTTAAAGATGGAACGACCTTCCTGAACGGCGGCTTCAATGGTGGCAAAGTTGTCATCTGCGAGGACCATGTCGGCTGCCAGCTTGGCAACGTCTGTACCGGATCCCATGGCAATACCGATATCAGCCTTCTTGAGCGCAGGTGCGTCGTTGACACCATCTCCAGTCATGGCCACAACCAACCCTTGAGTTTGAAGCAAATCGACCAGCTGAGACTTGTGCGAAGGTTCAACGCGCGAGAAAAGCGATGCGGTCGAGACGGCTTCGAGCTTCTCCTGCTGCGAAGTGAGAGCGTCAAACTCTCGTCCGGTGTAAGACTTGCCTTCGAGGTTCTCGTTTTCACCGAAAACGCCGATCTGGCGACAGATGGTCTCGGCAGTGTTCTTGTTGTCTCCAGTGATGACGATGACGCGAATTCCTGCTTGTCTGCAGCGAGCGATGGCATGACGCACTTCGGGGCGGGGTGGATCGAGCATGCCGACGAGTCCAACGAGGGTCATGCGCTGTTCAAACTGGGCGTACTCGCTAGGGCTGCTGCTGCGATACGACTCCACATCCAGAGGAACATCCTCCTTGACAGCAATGGCGAGGGTACGCAGTCCGAGACGACCGTATTCGAGAACCTTGTCACCGATCTGAGCACGAAGGGCCGAGTCGAGAGGGGCAGCCGATTTGCCCAGAAGGACAGTGTCACATCGCTCGACAACGCTCTCGGGAGCACCTTTGACGAGCAAACATCCGGTAGCAGATGAGCGCTGGATCAGAGTCGACATGCTCTTGCGATCGCGGCTGAACTCAAAAGTCAACAGGCGAGGGTGGGCCTTTCCGTATTCGTTGGAAACCGCACTAGCCCGGTCGGCTAGATCAAGCTTAGCCACAGTCTCGTTGACGGCAGCGTCGTGGTGACCGAGCTTCTCGACAAGCACCTTGAGCGCGGCCTCGGTGGGCTGGCCGACAATGGTGTAGTTGTTGTGGTCGTCGAGGTGGACGTGCGAGTCGTTGCAGATGGAGGAAACTTCGGCAAGGGCGTGGAAGGCAGTACGGGGCTGGTTGAGGTTGGTGACCTTCTTGCCGCTGGAGTCGGTGATTTCGCCGATGGGGGCAAAAGTGCTACCCGAGACAGAGTAGTCGGCGATGGAAGCCCTGTTGTCGAAAACGGAGAAGTGGGTGACGCTCATCTGGTTGGTAGTAAGCGTACCGGTCTTGTCGGAGCAAATGACGTTGGTGGAACCAAGCGTCTCTACAGAAGGGAGGTGACGAACAATGGCGTTCTTCTTGGCCATCTTTTTGGTGCCGAGAGCGAGACAAGCAGTAATGACAGCCGCCAGTCCCTCGGGGATAGCAGCGACAGCCAGAGCAACAGCGATTTTGAAGTAGTACATTGCACCTCGAACCCAGCCGTGGTGGGAAGGGTCGTTGAAATGACGGAAGTTGACGATCCATACCAAGATGCAGATGATGCTGATGACCTTGGCAAGGAGCTCACCAAAGTCGTCGAGCTTCTGCTTGAGTGGAGTCTTGTCGTCATCATCCTTTGAGATTTCGGCGTGAATGTCACCGATAGCAGTACGAGTACCGGTCTGAGCAACAATGGCGATGGCGGTACCGTTGGCGACGGTGGTGCCTGAGAAGAGGATGTTGGTCTGGTCCTGCTTGACGGCGTTGGTGTCGGCGACGGGTTCCAGGGTCTTGTTGACAGAGATGGACTCGCCGGTAAGGATGGCTTGGTCTACACGGAAGGAGGACGAGTTGATGGCAATAAGACGGCAGTCGGCGGGAATCTTGTCGCCAACAGTGAGGATGAGGACGTCACCGGGGACGAGGTCTTCAGAGCGGATCTTTTCGGTAGCACCCTCTCGAATCACATTGGCAGTGTCTGGGCTGTACTCCTTGAGAGCATCGATGGCCTTGTCGGCGTTCCTCTCCTGGACGACACCTACAGTGGCATTTGCGATGAGAATCAAGAAAATAACACCAGGCTCGATGAGAGCAGCACCCAGGGTGGTATCCTCCTCCAACAGCGCAAGGACGAACGAGATGACGGCAGAAGCGAGAAGAATAAGCACGAGCTGATCCTTGAACTGTTCGAGGATCAACTCCCAGAGTGGAGTTGGTGGCTGTTCGGGCAAGGTGTTGGTTCCATACTGTTCACGGCGCTTTTCGACCTCGGTATCGGAGAGACCTTTGGAAGGGTCGACACGAAGCTGGGTGAGCGCCTCGTGGACGCTCTTTGTCCATGCGGCGTCCATGATGGCGGACGTTTGCAATGTACGATGCAATGTACGACCGAGGAAAGGGGGGGAGGGGGTAGATGGGATGTGATGGTGAGAAAGAGAGGAAAGAGGTAGGACGAAGGGTTTGCGTCAACGTTACCTTTACATCAGGAGGAGCGCACGGTCACTTTTTTCATTTCTGAAATGAAAAGGGAAATTCCAACTGCAGCTGGCGACTTGGCTGTCTGGTGATTCAACCAAAAGCCTACGTGTCACTCTCTTTGGCTTGGAGGCCCTTTCCGATTGCTGTCGTGCATTGCCCCCTCGTTATCCCTTCCATCACTGTTCCCCAACTTGGTTGATCTCAAGCCACTGCATACATATGAAGCCCTATGAATGTACCCACGGCATCACATCATGTTGAGCTGTCACTCTGTGTACCTACGTGCTGCAAAAGTGACTGGAAGGGAGGCTTACGATGGTAAACAAGAGAATCTTGGCATGACACGTCGACAACTCGGCCTTCGCGGCGGTTTTGGAAGAAAGTGCGCGAAAAATCATTCCATTTCTCTGTCTCCTTTTTCTTTTCTCTCTGTGTCTTGTGTGCCGCTGTGCTGTTGCGACAAGAAAAAGAAGAAGAAATTAGATTGAATCTCGTGTTTCCCTTTTTTAGTAGTTTTTTGTTCAGGGGCACCGAATCGTACGCAGCACCTTCCTTCTCAGTGTGGGGTCGACACCTCTTTGTGCAATCTTCCGTCTTTAGTTGTAACAAACTTTACTTGACCGTGTATATCCATGGCAGCTCTGTTCCGAACATGACTGTCACCAAGTGAGCTGGAAAATTTCCAAATGGACAACGAGCGGCGTAGCAAGTGAGCTAAGACAAGTGGATCTTCTCCGTGATCGACACGTGCAAGGCAATCTTTGGATCGTACAGAAAGTGTGTACTGTAAGTACTGCAGAGGAGTGACACGCACGGAAAACGCGCTTTTTGAATCTCTTTTGGGATCGGTAGCCCGATTTAAAGGTCATTGCACTAATCTAACATAAAGAAGAAAAGCCCAAAATCGGCTCCGTCTAGGACGTCGGGAAATTTTGGACTCTCCCGACACCCTTTTGGCCTTCTTTTAGGACTTCTTCCCATCACAATCATCATCTTCTTTTTCATTAACCTCCTCCTTTCCGGCGTCGCATCTTTACCTCCTTCACGATCAAGCACACCACAAACCAGCATCGTATCACACCGCACAACCAAATACTGCATCGATCGTGCAAGTGCTCTGCCGCACCCCACTCCTCACATACAGCTGCACCCAACCTCTCTCCTACACACACACACACACAAAATGTTTGGCGGAGCCTTTAAGCCCAGTCTACCCTCCCTAGGCGGTCTACTCTGGAAGAATCCATGGCGACTTTCCACACCCCGTAAAAATCGAGTTCGTATGCGTCTTCGTGCTGTAGACGACGTCATTTCCACCTTGCAACAATCCAACGTGCAATGTGGAGCTTTGCAACGTGCTTTGACTTTGCCAACAGAAGCTCAGATGGAGGCAAAGGACAAATATACCACTTTTAGCAAAAACCATCGAGGTTTCAGAAAGTCGCTTCATAAAGTCCCCAAATGGACAAGAAAGACCATCAGAGAAAATCCTGTCGGTTACTAGACACTGGCATTCCTCCATCTTTCCCCATCCCATCCCATCCCTTCCATGCATCTGTACATTAGAGAGAACCATCCCTGCAATACACAAATTCTCGGATTCATAGCCAATCATAGCCAACCATATCCCGGAGAATTCAAAAAAAAAAAAAAACGTTTCTTGGGTCTGCAGAATGGTCAAGGTCGCATTTTCCCAGGCAAAGGTTGTACGAAGGCAACCTTGACACAACACACGCATCTACACGAGGCGACACGGATCGAATGAACAACAGAGATTGCATTGCCAGCGACAAGGGTATAGAAACAAATACGACAGAACACCAAACAAAAGCGGCAAAAGGAACAGACAACAGCGAACAGACCCGACCTCTATAATAACTTTACTCTGGACTCGTACACGACCACTAATGACTGCAGTATTGAAAGACGAAACTAACATCGTCGTGCACTTGCTCTGCGCGCAGCAGGTCATCGTGCAAGTTATGCATCTCGTCCTTGCCATAGTGATTCCACGTGCTCGTATCACCATACAGCAGCGCACGAGCCTTAACAAACTGCTTGCCGCTCTTGCAGCGCTTGCACTTGTACGTATCGTGGGTATCGCAAGCCGTCTCTTCTTTAAAGGTGAATAACGCCCGTAGATCTTCGCCTGAGAAGTGGCGAGCTGCGTCCTGTGCTTCGTCCACAACACATGACGACAGAGATTGTTTGTGCGATTGTCGCTGTAGGATCTTCTCCTCAATCGATCCCGTGGCGATGAAGCGATAGACAAAGCATGATTTCTTCTGTCCGTCTCGCCACACTCGAGCCAGAGCCTGCTGATCCGAAGCTGGATTCCAGTCGGGGTCGAACAGTACCAGACGGTTGGCGCCGATCAAGTTGAGACCACAACCTCCTGCTTTCGACGAAAGCAAAAAGATAAACTCCTTGCCCTCAGGGTCGTTGAAGCGGTCCACCAGCTTTTGTCGCTTGTTGATCGTCATGGTACCGTCCAAGCGGAACATGCCCCACCGATTGGCTCGACACATGCGCTCAAACACGTCGAGTGTCTGGGTGTAGTTGGAGATGAGCACAATCTTGTCGTTGGTGGTGGCGCGAATCGTCTCGAGGAATCGCTGCAACACCATCATCTTACCCGAGAGCTCCGGGTTGACATGACGCCTGTCGCGAGGCGTATATCCTTCTGGGAAATACTGCTCGCTTCCGTCCAAATCACTGGGCAGATCCAACAAGTCCGGATGGTTGCACAGCTTCTTGAGAATACCGATAGCTTTGAGCGGCTGACTTCCCGTACCACGAAGAAGCTTCTTGATCTCGGGCGATCGGATGAAGAGGCGGTATAGATCGAGCTGGAATGGCGACATCTTGCAAAAGACCACATGCTCGTACTTGACAGGCAAGTACTTGGAGAGAAGATCGTTGGTACGCCGAATGATGAAGCGGCTGACCAGTGCCGAAAGCTGACTGAGCTTCTCGTTGGCTTCCTGCTGCTGTTTCTCTGTAGCTTCAGCATCGCGACCTTTGAGAATGGCGATCTCAAAGTTCTTGCGGAACTCGATGCGGCTACCGAGCAGCTCTGGGTTGGCAAAGTTGAGCAGCGCAAAGTACTCCGACAGGTCGTTCTGAATGGGTGTGCCGGACAAGATGACACGGCGGCGGACCTTGATCTGGGTGAGGGCCTGGAAGGTGAGCGAGTCTGCATTCTTGAGTCGATGACCCTCGTCACAGAGGAGCAGACCGACCACGGTGTTGCCGAGCTCTTCCTGGAGATTGCGAAGCGTCTCGTAGGAGACGATCATGACAGGCTGGGTGATAGCACGTCCAGAAGCGTTGCACCAACGACGTGTAGCCTCGATCATCTCATCCTTGCTCAGTTTGCCATCCAGCGCAAGGTTACCAGGTGCAGCAGCGCCAAGCCACTTGACCAACTCGTTGGCCCAGTTCCTAACGAGCGAAGATGGACAAACGATGATACACTTGTCGATGGTCGACTTGCGGGCGACAGGCGATTGTTTGAGCAAGGTCCACATGAGCGTGATGCACTGCAACGTCTTACCAAGACCCATCTCATCGGCCATGATGCAGCCGTATGCATTCTCGACAACGAGACCGGTGGTACATCGGTACAAGAACTTGACACCTTCCACTTGATGTGGTCGCAGCACTTTGCTGAGTGTTGGGTCGATGACGACGGGTACCTTTTCGATCTCCTTGGACTTGGCCTTGTTGAGACCGAGAATATCGGCAAGACTCTTGTGCGGTGTCTGGACTGCGGCGCCTGCCTCGATGCGCGCTTCTTCCGCCGCCTGCTCTTGCTGGATTTCCGCCTTTTTCTGTTCTGCTTCGCGGTCGTCGACAGTGGGATCGAAGAGAACGATAGCGTGCTCGCCCATGGGATCGTGCAAGGGGCGAGGCGGGACGTCGATCTTTCTACGTGTACCTAGTGCTGCGTAGGAGAGTCTTGTTTCGACCACTTGGCCCTGCTTGTTGGTCATGACGGGCACGGAGAAGCCCTTCTTGATGGCGTTTGGCTTGACTTCAAACACATCCCACTTGCGGCGATCGACGTTGAGCGACACACCGGTGGCGTCGATGCCCTTGTATACACCTTCGAGGGTCTTCATGGCTGCTTTGCCTTTCTTCTTGGTGCCGGATTTCGCGCCCTTGGTGGCGTTTTCATCGTCAGAATCTGATGCTGCACCCGCATCGCCATCATCAGCAGCGCCACCCGAGTCCATGCCGCGGTAGTCGACCTTCTTTCGCTTCCTTCCGCCGTCTGGATTGTCTTTGTCGCGTTGATTGGCAAATGATGGTGGTTTAAAGGGCTTCCTCCCAAGAAGTGGGCCAAAGCCGGCAGCATTTGCATTGCGAGAGAAATCTGCCAAGGGTGAAGGGCGCGAATAGGGCGAAGCTTTGCCTTTGAGGGGTGTAGTAGCGTCCTTACTGCCGTCGCCTGGCCCGGGCGAGGGTGAGCCACCCAACGCTGCGAGGATGACACTTCTGCGCATGGTGATCGCTGTTGCCTAGCAGCAGATGTTGGTATGTAGTCGACGCCTCTCTACTCGCTGCTCAGGGAGCGACTTTGCCTCCACAATGACGGTATCGAGAAGAGTTTGGTGTATGCACGCGCTCGGCGGTGGTCGCAGCTGCCAATGGTCGCGTCGCGCCGCAAGAATTGCAGCAAAGCTATCGAGCTGGAAGAGCGGTGATGATGGGAGGCTGATGAGGAGAAAGAGGTGGGGTGGTGATGAGAATGAGAGTGGAGACAGTGCCACCGCGAGAGAGAGAGAGAGGAGGAAAAGGTCAAAGCTCAGCTCGGCTCAGTTCAATTTGACCATGGCTCAGCATCTTCTGTCGGCTGATCCCAATTCCAACTTGCCTTACCATGCAGCTCCACGCCACAGCCCGCAGCAGCGACGCACTTTGATCTCGCGTACAGTGATGGCTTCAAAAAGCAAAGTGACACTTTTTCCCTCCTTTTTCTCTCTCTTCTTGAGATTTCCCACTTCGCGAGTCGCGTAAAGTCACGCGACGCAGCTGTTCTTTTTCTCCACTTGAGCCAAGTGACACACAGCGAAGACTCGAGCGTCTCAAAAGCGTCAGAGCATGCGGTTCAGAAGCGCAAGCGATATGGTTCATGCTACAAGGTTTCACGATGAAATGCAAAAACAAGATTGTGTGAAGTCGAAGGGTTGATGTTATAGGTAGTTGAAAAAGTCGTCACAGATAGTAAGTAAGATTTGGATGGCGTTCTCATGAGCTTCATCAGCACGCAAGTCACTACTGTTGTGGTGGTTCTGGTTGCTGCTGCTGCTGCTGCTGCTGCTGCTGCTGCTGCTGCTGCTTTGGCGGCGGTGGTTGAGGACTGGCAGGCTTGGACTTGGTAAAGCTGCCCATTCTTGCAGCCAATGCCTGTGCTTGAGCCGCATTAGCCTGAGCTTGAAGCCTTGCCTGCTGCAAGTATGCCATCTCCATATCAGGTCTTGGCTGACTTCTGCCTCCGCTGATGTAGCCATCCTCATGACGCACCAGTGGACTACCGTACATCCTCCACTCGCTTCCTGTGCCTCCCGCGCCATCCGACCAGAAGCGTCTGCGTCCCGAGAAGGCCAACGCTGTCTCGTAAAACCATTCACTCTTCTTGAGATAATGCACCACCACAGTTCCACCATGTCGTCGTCCGAGGTAGCGTCGATTTCGCAACTCTTCCGCCTCGCCATTGCCATCCTTGTGGGTAGGCAGGGGTATCATGCGCGGCTGCATGGCAGAGCTGGCGAATGAGCGCTTGCGTTCCTCGGCTGCATTGCGCGAGACGCCACCGGCGCCAAAGTCGAAACCAGGCACCGAGGGCAGATGTGCGAGGAAGGGTATATCGCGTTTTCGTCTTTGGGGCGACTGCTGCTGCAACTCGCCGTCGATACTAGCCAGGGGATCGAGAGGTTTAGGGTTGAGCGAGTTGATGTGTCGCACTGTCAAGCCAGAGGCAGGATCGATGCCAACTTCCTCGGCGAGCGTGGGGTGGGTTCCAAGACCATCCAGCACGGCTGGTTTGAGTCGGTCGTCGTCCGCCTCGAACACAATCTGCTGCCACGGCACCCAGATCTGCGTGTCGTTGCCCTCTTCGCCTCTTACCCAGGTACCTGCCCAGCGGCCTCCACCTTCCACCAGAGCCTCGACCTCTTCCTCGATGGTGAGATCGCTGCGTGGCTCAACGTAGGGAGAGTGCCATCGCGAGACGGTAGAATACGACTTGGCGCGATGCTCACCACCGCGTCGTGCAATCTCCTGATCCGTCAAGCCGCGTCGACCTTCCAACTTGATCTTTTCGACATAGTCGGGGAACAGGAAGCCGTGAGAATACGCAGTGCCCGCTTTGGGATGGTCATAGATCCAGCACTTTTCCGACACCCAGTGAACATCGGATCGATTCGGATGCAGATTGATCCACTGTGCCACCTTTTTGTCTTCCTTTCCTTTGGTATAATGTAGGACGTTTTCGGAATGCGCCACATACTGGACCAGGTCATTGGACAGGGCATAGCATTCGCCGCCCATGAACCAGTTACGGATCAGATAGCCCCAATAGGTCATCTGACGTGGTGCAACGCGAAGATGGCGTTCGAGCTCTTCCAGAAAGATGTAGGCGTCATCGTCGGCTTTGACCACGTAGTCAGCTTTCTTCCAAAGCACCTGGTAGCGTTGGGCCTGATCCGCAGAGCCTCCAAGCACTTCCCGTGTCTGTCCATGTCCATTGCCATGCAGCCCTTGCTCGTCTAGCAGCGCACCTCCCAGATTGGATGATCCAAAAGGCTGCTGCGGCTGTTGTCCACCGTCCACAGCACGCAAGAAAGGAACGGTAGCGTTCTCAGCAGCCCAGCGGAAGAAGGCGTGCGTCTTGCCTCTGTTCATGTTCTCCTCCATATCGAGTACCACGAGATCGTTGAACGTTTCCATCTCGAGAGCGACTCTTCTGGCATGGGCCTGTCGCGGCTTGCCAATGATAAATTTGACCTGGACGTTGCTGGTGGGCTTGCCTGTGTGGGGGTCGAGAGGAAGCTCATGCGTGGCGTAGGTGCTTCGGATGAGGTGGCGTCGCTCGTAAGCGCTGTCGATGCTGAAGACGCCGACAAAGACATCGACGGGGGCAAGTGCGTCGGCATAGGCGTGCGGGAAAGAAGGTTGTTTCTGACAATAAGTGCGCCAAGGCTTTGGCTCTTTGTCCGGGTTGAGAATGTAGATGATGAGCTTGGTGACGGATGCTACAAAGCTTGCGATAAGCACGAGAGCCAGGATGATGGAGATGGGATGAATCGGACCGAAAGCGGTTCGGAAGAGTTTGCTAGAGAAAGAGGCGATCATATGCAAAGGATGCGTCCATATCGACGAGGTTCTGCGGCCGCGGTTTCGATCCTTGGACGAGGCTGACGAGGAAGAGGAGGAGAAAAGCATCTTGTCGGTTTTGGAGCTGCGGTTCCACTTGGCCTTTTTGGTGCTGCGGGAGCGAGTTGCTGTCAAGGGGGTGTAGGATCCGCTCGACTTGTTCCAGAAAGGCTCGCCACGAAGACTCTTTGTGATGGAGCTGAACATGGATGCGCCTGGGTTGGCAACGCTGCCTCGCCTTGTACGCCGCAACTTTGCGCTGTCGTCGTATTCCGAGACGTCAGATTCGGTCATGTCGGCAATCTGCTGGTCGGTGAGGTTGACACCGACGAGCGGCGTGGGTAATCGGGTGCCGGATGCTGCTGCCCCAGCACGGGAGGAAGAGGCAATAGGAGTGAGATCGCCGTCGGTGGAAGATGCATAACCAGTCTGTTTATTGTGTAGACGTGCGGTTCGAGTATGGGGGCCTGAGCGATCGTCGCCAAGGTAGCTGTCGTGCTGCTCGATGTTGTTGGCGCCATACGACGCAGAATGCGAATGAGAGCTCGAGGGCTCTGGCCAGTACTTGGAGGCCGACGATGATCCGGCGGCATTGATGTTTGGTGTTGCAATGAAGGATTCGGCTGAAGACTGCAAACTGTTGACGGAGGCGTCGAGCGAAGGATGATCGTGATCGCTGGATGCACTAGAGCTGAGATCGACAGCTAGGGTGCCATCGGCGCTCGAGGGTGGATGCGATCCGGAAGCAGAGAGATTGGAATCTCGAGACAGATGGAAGCGTGGTGGCTCGGTCGAAGGAGTTCGTGTGAAAGGATGACGCTGGACGGCGGTGGGACTCATAGCGCCTCCAGCTGATCGTCCTCCGCCCATCCCAGACATGGATCCGGAGGTAGACCTTTGAGGCGATCCGCGCTCTCCCGACATGGTCCTTCGTCTGCCTCTGGGAAGCCTCTAGTTTCGCCTCGTGGTTTCGCGTGCAAGATGGAGTGAGCCGCTGGGCGCGGATGACGAAGAGATTCGATAGGGCCAGGTAGTGTCACCAGTGGTATCGTGTGTCGAAGGACATGAGGGATAAGCCTAGCAAGTTGGACCGAAAAGTAAGAATCAAAGGTGAAGAAGAAAAAGCAACGACGTAGCGAAGAGAATCGACAGCTGGTCACCTCTGAAGGGTGAAAGACACAGCAGCCAAGGCTGGACGATGGCAAGCTTGCCAGATGGGCGAAAGCGAAAATGATACGGAAGACAAAGATGGGATGAATGTACAAGATGAGGATGCACCCTGAATCGTGGCTTTGTCCGATACCGAAATCTGTCGGGCGGATGCAAAGAGGGAATCTGCTGAGTGGACCGAAAGAGGCGGTGTCGCTGTTGCTGCGTGTGGCCGTGCGAGCGGTGTCTGCTCTCCCACGCATGCTAGAGAAGGGCAGCTTCTGCCTTGAAATTGGCGTCAGGGTCGTGGCGGAAAATCCAGATGTGTTAGACCGATGTTTACTTTTTCACAAAAGTGAAAATATTCTCGCCCGAATATCACCATCCAACTTCAGCTCCCAACTGTCAAACATTGCCACTTCCATCATGAAAGCGGCAACAGCATGTCTCAAGATCGGGACGGGCTGCACATACAAGCCACCTGCCAAGTATTTGCAGCTACATATGGCGGATCCATTGAGCAATTTACCGCTCGTCGTTTTCTCCGAAAGACTGAGAGATGGAAACAGAAGCAAAGCCAGCAGCAAGGCTGAGTTGCGTGGTTTTGTAGAACCAGGAAAAGAAATGATATGGCTCATAAGACGCGTGCTAGTATGTGTTTCGCTTTGCCATTTTTCTCGTCATCTCTCAACCCTCTCATCTTGGCAGATAGCCAATCGTCAACTCTCCCTCTAGGCAACAACATGCGCAATCCCTTTCAGATGCACACTTCTCCGCATGATCAGTCTCACCTCTGGTCTTCATCCACAGTCCCCTGCTGTGACGAGCTCAGCCGCGCACTCAGGGAGCAGCCTTCGATCCGCCTGCGGTGCGTTTGTTGCTGTTCGCTGTGAACCCCTGGGCTGGTCGCTCGCTAATCGTGCATCTCGTAACATTGCGCCGCCGCCGCCGCCTCCTCCTCCTCCATGTTGACTCCTGTAGATGTTGGTTCCAACACACCGTTGCGCGCCATGTGAGGCTGCTTTGTTTTGCTTCCCCGGCAGGCTGCCGACGATGCCGTCCTTGCCTCATCAAACACTGTTTGAGTCTCTGGAGTCAGATCTGGGCTGAGGTGTACGCTGAGACAGCCTGACCTACTAGGCTTATGAGCCGGATTTGCTTGCTCCTTCAGCCTGTCAGAACACTGCGCCCTTGAAACACTCCTTTTCCCTTCATCTATCTTTGTCTCATCTCATCATCAACCACACTTCCCTCTACAACATTCGCAGTATCTTCAACACCTCTTCGTTCACACCCATACTCTATCATCCATCGAAACAAGATCACTTCAATCCACCAGGCCCCCTGAGGCCATCCTGAAGGACCAAGACAGGAAAAACAACCCCTCAAAACCACCCTCAACTTCTCGAACGCTTCCATCATGTCAGGTCTAGGCATTGATTTCGGCCAAGAATCCGAGGCCTATTCCACCGACACCGGATCTCGCGCTTCCACCTCAACATCTGGCTTTCACAGCCGCACACGAGCCCACATGATCCCCAAGAAATCGTCGATGAACAAGATGCGCGGTCTCCGTCCCAAGACGGCCGAAGAAGATGCACGCCGCGTACGCATCGTCTCTGGTGAACCTTCCGTGTTGGGCCACGGCGCTTATACAGATGAGGATTTCATGTCCGGAGGCGAGGAAGAGATGATTGTGCAGCCTCATCAGTTGCACAGTCTCAGTGCGGCTGTGGCCGCTATGGGTGGATATAGCACCGATACGGCGACGAGTAGTACAGAGACAGATAGTGATCAGAGTCCTACGCTTACAGAGTCGTCTGTCACCAGTGCTTCCTCGGCTGCTAGTGGTGCATTGAAGCAAGCGGCGCTAAAGAAGCATGCTAGTCAGCCGCAGCTCAACGCCAGTCTTGCTGATGAGACCATCAGGCCCAACAGCATTGCAGTGCCCAATGGTCGACCCCATTCTCAGCAGTTGCTGGTGCCTGGTGGCAGAACGGTGCAGAAGAGCAAGAGTAACACAAGTCTCGCTTCTGGATATCGTTCCGATGGAGGCTCTAGTCTTGGTAGGTCGGCAGAGATTCCTCGAGGAGTCGGTCGACACCGAGTCAGTATTCGAGGAGCTGCCAGTCGTCAAGCCACACTTCAGGCTCGTCTGGGACCCAAACTCGGCTCAAACTCAACCACTGCAACGAGAAAGTCTCATGGTCAGGGACACGCAGACACCGTCGAGCCTCAAGTCGTCTCTGAGGATGAGACCGAAGTCATGGTACCGGACGGTTTTGGAGGCCATACGCGGGCCAAACAGCCTCGTACCAAACCAGCTGCCCGACCCATCACGGCACCCTCGCCCGCCCCTGCCTTGCTCCAGCGCATCGACATGACCAGCGAACACGACAATCAATCCACACGACCAACGGCAAAATGGAGAGTGGGAAGCTTCTACGGTCCCGACGGATCTGAGACGGCTCGTATCGATCACGAGACGGGCACCATCAGTGAGCTCGGCTCTCAAGTCTCTGGCTCTGACGCAGGCGTCGCCCCTGTTGCTCCTGGTGCTCCGTCGCACACCGGTTCAGTAGCTCCATCTGCCGTCTCCCTCTCGCGCTCTCAAACATCCTCTAATGGGCCCAAAGCAAACCTCATGCAGAGTCCCAGCAATCAGATTGACCTCCCCATCAAGCAGCAACACGAAGAGGATGGTGGTCCCGTGGAAGGCTCCACCAAAGCTGCTGCTCTGGAGCAGAATCGACGATCACGCACCTCTCTCGCCAGTGTCTCTATGCGAAGCAAACGAGGTCTGCAGGGGCTGGAAGAGGCAGAGCGCGGCGGTGCACTGGTGAGTCTCGACAACTATCGCATGACTTACGATACGGGTCTGCCGATTCTGCCACACGAAATTCAGGCGCTAGATCAGGAATCTATCATGGGTTCGGTGAGACTTGGTGCTGGACAGCCGATGAAGACGTCTCTCAGCCAAGGAGGCTTACCTCCTTCTTCGTCTGTGCAGAGTCACCTCTCCACCTCCTCCCCCAGCAAGGCCAGCGAAAGTGGCACTGAGGCTTCCGGAACCAACAGCAAGATTAGAAATCGCCCACGTCGCAGTCTCTCGGAAACCAACGTCAATGCCGCTCTCCTCGAGCGTCACGGTACGCTCCTCAGCACAACTGCCAACCCCTTGCGCCGCAACAAAGAGCTGAGCCGTCTACTTGGGAACTCGGATCGCAAGCTGCCCGCCTCCGCTGCCAAGCCCATGGTCAACGAGGTTTCTGGAGGTCTCAAGCGGAGCAATGCGGTGGCAGCCACCGTCGCTCCTCCACCGGCGGCTCTAGAGCAGGGCAAAGCGAGCAAAGCACGAGTAGAGGTGGATCTGGTGCTCGAGTCGGATCTCGTTGTCGAAGGAGGCACACTGCAAGGAAGAATGCAGATCCGTGTGCGTAAAGGATCAGAAAAGGAAGGTGGAGTCTTCCTAGCCCAACCCAAGATTCGAGTGGTGGGCTTTGAGGAGCTGCTTGCGGACGATACGAGATATATCTTTTACCACCATGCGTCGGTGATCGATGGAGATCGGTCGAACAATGGCCCCAGTGAGCCGTACTATCTGCATGGATCGCCGACACTTTCGAGTCCAGAAACTGCCCCGTTCTCTGCACTAGCTTGCTTCAATGGTGGGCCTGATGCAGAGGGATATGCCGAGGGGAAAGTTGGCTTGCATTCGATTCCTTTCTCTCTCGAGCTGCCCGTGTCAAAGGGCGCCAAGGGTAGCTACAGGGGTAAGAATGCGGTGGTGAGGTATATCGTTATCGGCTCGGTCAAGCTCAAGTCTGCTTCCGGGGCGAACCGATCCATCGCGCACTTCTACCGACATGTGGATCTGTTTCCCTACCTCAACCCAGCGGTGGTGCTATCGTCTGCGATGAAGCCGATTCAAGCAAGCAGCTCCAAGGGCCTTTTCTTGGGTGGATCGGGCAAGGTTCATCTGATGGCGAGCTTGCATCGCAGCACGTGGGTGGCGGGACAGAGAGTCTACATCCACGTCGGCATCCAGAACGACACGACCAAGAAGATCAACGGAATGACACTCTCCCTTATCCGTACTGTGACGCTGTACAAGCCACGTCCCGAGCTCGATCTCTCCTCGATGGCACGCAGAGATCTGGATCCGGACGCATGCCAGACCTCGACCTCGCGCAAAAAGATTGCAGAGGAAGAGCTTGAGATGGGTCAGAAGGGCTCAAGAGGTGTTGTCACCGCCAAAGGATGGTGGACTGGCGTGGAGCCGAACCAGCGGGTCGAATCTTCCCATTATATGCAGATCCCCGCTGACGCACTCTCCATTTCGAGGGGTAGACACGTAGAAGTGACGTACAGTATCAAGGTCTCGATCGGAAGCTCGTTGTCTTCGGACATTTCGGTGGAGCTGCCATTGCGAGTGATCAACTTTGTCTCGCTCGACCCACCGCCTCTCAAGAAGGCAGGGAGTGGCAAATTCAGCGGCGACGCAACGAGAAGCTGGGCTACTACAACATCAGCAGGTAGCGCGTTTGGCGATGCTAAAGCTCCTTCCAACAGCACTGCTGCCACGGGTGCTGGGGACGAGATGGTGGCCAGACTCAAATCGGTGGATGCGATGCGCAGCCCAGGAAAGACAGAAATCTCGCTCCAGAACTACGATCAGCATCTCCAAGCTGCGCGCATTCTCTCCCCCGGCGAAGTGGCTGCTGAGCAAACGCGGAGGTTGCAGCATCAGAAATCGCTCGATTTTATCAATCATGCGATCAGGAGTGCTGCCGCTCGTCGTGGGGTAGACGTTACGCCTACAGCGAGTTCTTCCGCTCGCACACCTAGTCCGGCTGGACTCGGAATCGGAGTGCTGGACAGCGAAGGTAGCAGCACAGACCACCATAGCCCGGGAGCTAGCAGTAGTACTGATGGTGTATCAGGTGCTGATGAGGACTACACTGAGGAGGAGGAAGAGGAAGGAGAGGAGAATACTAAGACTCCCATGGCCACAACAGCGCGTCGTTCTGGTGTCTCTCCCACGGTGTATCCTCCCGGCTGTGAGCCTTACGAAGAACACCACCATCAAGCGCACCAAGCATCGCACAACGGAGCCTACTCTCAGCTCCCCGTCACCCTCCACCTGCCCGGAGGGATGCACCACATGCAACAGATGCAGATGCAAATGCAAATGCAAATGCAAATGCAAATGCAGATGTATCAGATGCAAATGGCCAACCCTGCCTATGCGCAGCGATCCAGCCAGAACGCAATGCTACCAATGCTCCGCATCAACAATGCCGACGCTGTCTCGCTCGACGATGTTGGGGATGACTACGACAATGACGAGGAGGATGAGGAGGAGTGTGGAGCGCGAGATAGGACGCTGGGGTCGAACGATGAGTCGATGGCCGAGATGAATATGGTGCTTGGTTCGGCCCGGTTGGATGATGATGGGGATTACGGGCAATTTGATGATAGTATGCAGGTGAACGATGTTTTCGAGCACGAAGTTGGGGCGATGCTGGAGGAGCAGGAGCAGCAGGAAGGAGAAAGATGGTCGCTCCGTCGCCGAGGTTCAGCCGAAGATGGGGAAGCGGAAGGCTGGATGGGAGAAGAGGCAGACGATGTCGCTGAGGTGTCTTCCATCATGCAGGCGGTTTCCATTACGCCACCTGCACTGGTTGACGCGCAACCACAAGAAAGGACCGCACCACCGCCATCCGCAGCTTCCGCGTCATCGTCGTCATCCATCGTCTCTCCCGTCGCTACAGCCCAGCGTCAGCCTCAAATCCCTTCTCGTGGTGACTCTCGCTCCACCACTTCCCCCAGTACGGGATCCTACAACGTCGTCAACGTGACCAAGCCGCTCAAGATCTCCAAAGACCCTGCCACCACAACCGCCCTGCTCCCTCAGCAAGTTGTTCGAGCCAAACCCTCGTCCGAGCAAATCTCCACTCTCCCCGTCTCCAAACCCAGATCGGCTCAACAGCAGCAGCAAGCGCTTAGCACAGCCAACCTCAAACGTCATTCTGACAATCTGACCTATCGCCAGCAACAACAAGGTATGCCACAGAGCCGACATAGGGCAACGCACTCTGTGACGGGGCTGAAGCCTCTATTGCTCCAGCCCAAGGCTGTATTGACGAGCGAGGGGAAGAGGGGCTCGAGTGCGGGTAGTAGGACTCCAGAGACGGTATCTCAAAGTGAAGGAGAGAGGTCTCCGGAGAGTGTTTCCAGTGAAGCACCTCAGGTCGGAACTGCACCAGCGAAGATCAAGGAAGAACCGGTGGTGAAGACTATCGCCAAGAAACTCTCTGAAGCATCCATCTCGTCCACGATCTCGCCATCGAAATCGACATTTGCTCTTCCGCGTTCATCCACATTGCAAACCATCAGCACCCATACAAACACTCCTCCTCCTCCCTCGTCCGCACTTCGACACTCTGATAGCTCCTCTTCCCTCATCAGCAACTCTGACATAGGTACAGGCGCCCTTTCCCGCTCTCATTCGACACACAATCTCCGCGGCGCATCTATTATGGTTCCCTCGGTGAGGAACAAGATTGCCATGCTCGAAAGTCGCAGTGCTGCACTGCGCGAATTCACCAGCGGCGCAGCGGCAGCCGTGGGAAGCGGAGGTAGTAGCCCGGCAACGAGCCCAATGAAAGCGACCCGCTTGACGACGACATCTGGAGAGGCAAGTAGAGGTTTGGGAAGGAAGGGTAGCTGGATGTCAAACGCTGAAAGTGAGGATGGAGGGAGTGTCGTAAGCTCAGTGGTGAGTGTGCCAGAGTATATGAAGTCGGCAGCTAGTGGTGGTGCGGGTGGATTCAATGCTCCTGTGCTTCGCAGCCTCCGCTAGGTAGAGCCTTCCTTCAGAGGGTATCGTCAACAAATTTCATCATCAGCAACAGTCGACAACAACAACAACAACAACAACAACAACAACAACAACAACAACAACAACAACAACAACAACAACAACAACAACAACAACAACAACAACAACAACAACAACAACAACAACAACAACAACAACAACAACAACAACAACAACAACAACAACAACAACAACAACAACAACAACAACAACAACAACAACAACAACAACAACAACAACAACAACAACAACAACAACAACAACAACAACAACAACAACAACAACAACAACAACAACAACAACAACAACAACAACAACAACAACAACAACAACAACAACAACAACAACAACAACAACAACAACAACAACAACAACAACAGTCTTTAGCCAAGATGCTACGTTCTCGCGCAACACATTCGTTTCAATGTCTTCCATGGCCATTCGCACCTTGATCGCATCTTTGTTTCAATTCCACTTCGCTTCGTGTCGATATTCGTTCCTCTTTGTAATCATTTTCAGTGCCACGCAAGATTCTAGCGTGTTACATGAGTGTATCCAGTGAAAGACCAAGTTCATCATCAGGTGGTGAGCAGCAAACAACGGCCATTCGCACGAGAAGAAGGGTGGATCAGCATCCTGCACAGCCGAACCACTCTGCATCGAATCTGAAATCCGATGCTGAGCTTTCTAGAATCGCCATGCAGTGCGTCCAGGTATTGCCGCTGTAGGAACTTTGACTGCACAAACAGGCTGGTTGTAGGCGAAGCAAGGCAGTGCTGCGGCAATTTCCGACGTTGCTCTGCCTGCCCCTGTGTTCTGCTATAGTATGAGAGCAAGGATCGTTGATGCACTACCCTTCTCGGGGCAGAACCTAGATTTGTGGGCGTAAAAAAACAAGAGCTGTGTCTCAGATTTCTTCTTCGTCAAGGCTTTCCCAAAAGACCAGCTATCAAGAGGGTCGCGACAAGATTGTTTATCGTCTTCGCATACCAGAACAGAGTCCAGACGAAGGGTCGCTTTCGAAGCTCGTTGGTCGGTCGGCCAATTGGATGTGGCCGAAGGGTAAACAAAGTTTCACAACCGTCTTTTTGGGCCAGAGTAGCCAAGAAGCTTAGTGAGAGTCAGCAGTGCAGATAGAGCGCACTGAATAGGCTCGGTCGCCGGCGACCAAGAGAGCTTGTTGTCCAAAACAAGGCTTTTTTTTTGTCCTCGCCACGTACGCGTGGAAGGATGCGCGTCAAAAAGCGGTGAGACGAAGGAGCCAAGGAGAACTCCGGCCGGTGTCGTTGTCATCAATCCATTGCAACTCTTACAGAAATCTAGGCTCGACATGCACCGCTTTCGAACGAGCTCGAAACCTTGCTCTTCATTCGGTCTACACTTCAATAAATTGTCCCCTGGCGGCGTAATTCGAAGCTGGAGTTGGCCTGTTGCGGCGACTTTGAAAGTAGCGTCGAGGGGAAACACAAAACGAAGAATGAAAAAGCGGTGAAAAAAAAAAGTGGGCAAACAAAGTTCTTACTCCGACAAGAAATATTGAGCCTCAGACAAAGTGCCCTTCTCTGGCTCTTTGCCATGCGTTGAACCGCATGGTTGGTTGGCCAGCTCAGATTGCCATGTGTCTCTTGCCACGAAATGCCGCTTCAGTTAATTGTCTCAGTGCAAAGGCACAGCCGCGGCAGATCGCTGTTTGAAGCTTTTGCCGGTTCGTGCAGGGATGAAGAAAGACTCGTGATCCGACTCTTCTTGGTCGACAGTGCCGTCAAAGATTCAAATTTCTCGAGTCGATGTGAAGGTCGAGAAAGACCAGAAGAGTGGTGAGAAAATGAAAATCAAAAGAAAAAAGGCGGGGTGCTAAGACGCCGGCAGAAATACGCCTTCTTCTTCGCAGTCGTGGCTAGGCAGGCCATGGGCCAAAAAAAAAAAGGGGGGGGAACTTGAAGGAGGACCCAAATAAAAGGGAAACGCCTCGGCTAAGATGAAGCGAAGCGGACTTCGATTCTGTTGTCCTGTTCAGCTGCTGGCTGGGTGCTGTTGAAAAGGATGTTTAGGTCAATGATGAAGATCGAGGCCGTCTGCGCAAAGCAATCTAAAGGCGCAAAAAGTGGCATCGATCGCGAGTGCATCATCGAACTATGCTGGCGACCCTCGGAACCGGTTGCATGTCACCTTTGGGAGGTTCGATTCGTCACCAACGAACCCGTTCCCGACTTTGGGTTCCTGTTCGCATACGATGTCACTTTGAGTTTTGGCGACATGGTCATCGAGATGATGATTGGCGGCCCGGCTTTTGGAGGCGTGGTAATGGAGCGTGAATGAATACTCAACTCATTCGCCGCTCAACATTGGGTGGCTTTCATCAGAGTTTGTTCCTGGATGAGCTCAAGCCGTTGGCATTTGGCGTCATGATCATGGCTGCGTTTTGCGGTCTTGGTGATGGTACGTGTGAATCGGAAGCAACGCAGCCACGGCGACTTTGCGTCAGTGGCGTGTTGTGAACCGTCATATTGTCCGAGCAAAAAGATTCTGACACGTCGCAGGGTCCAATTGGCATCTTGCCAAGACTGCAAAAGGCACATACACACACAAGTCGTGGCGTATCGGAGTGCTTAGCTCGCACTTTGAGAGGGCGCGACAACATCATGGTACGTGCAGAATGATGCATCGGGTGAGTGGATCAACGCCGGGGTTCATCTGCAAGATGAGCCGCTTTGCCCCCCATACCACAAAGTCATGGTCCAGTCTCGTCAACGTCCTACGTGACGCTGATGCTATGACTGAGCGTCTGTTGAGAATGTGTTATAGCCTGTTGAGGAGAGACTCTACAAGGGAGGAAGTCGTGCGCACCGCCCATCGGTCAACCCAGACCCTCAATAAGCATGCTGCTAACCATTTTCCAAGTCGATTAAGTTAGAGCGCGCGTCGACGTCTTGGAAGCGCCTGGTGCGCAAAAGGATGGCTATGCTGAGGTCGGTCAACCTGTGCACCGAGACAGCTCCAGAGAGGCCAATTTCTGTAAGCAGTGCGGGACGATGGTCGTTGCTTTGCAACCGTAAATGAGACGACCAACATGGTCCATGACTGAGCACCGTTTGTGTCAAGAGGCTGATCAGCTCTGTTCTCATCCCAACCAGTCGAGGAGCAATGCCAAAGCCAAGTTGCATCGGGATGATTCCGAAGTGCATCCCTACGCCTTTATCTCTGAGAGAGGGAGAAAGGATTGCGCCCATGCATTCGGCTCCCCCGCGAAAGTGCGTTGGGGACCGCAAAACTGGCGGAGCTTGATGTCAAGAGAACGTGGGAAAAAAAAAGACAACAAAGACAAGAAAGCTCTCTCGATTCCAATCACAGCCTCGTTTTGCTGGCGGTTCACCCGACGATGCAGAAGGACCACAAAGGGTGGCCATACAAGTCTCGAGCCAATCGCAATCTAAGAATGTGTTTCAATATGCTCCTGCTCTTGTTTACTCCAAGCCGTCGGATAATCGAACAAGAAGACGAAGATGCTTGACTAGTTTCCCAAGCGACGGTGTGCAGTAATCGAGATCAGAGAGAGTCAGAGAAGAGCCTTTTTCATTTGATGGAGCAGCGCTCGCTTCGAGCCGGAGGTTGTCACTCCGTGGGTTGTAGCGGGAATGCCAAGTCAGTTCAAAGATGGGAATGCTCGCAAGGCGTGACAGTGAGAAGGTCAGAAAGGAGCGGCTTAGAAGCATGGTGTTGCTGCTTTCTGCCCCTGCTCCTGAACTGCCCCCTTTGTGCAATTCCGCCATTGCTTCAGCAGCTTTTGTATTGATCAGTTAAAAATTGGAAAGCAATCGTCTAGAGAGAGGCAATTCGTTTTTGGATTGAATTGGGCTTCGAATACAGAATGTTCAAAATTCAACTTGAAAGTGTTTGAAATGGGAATTAAGACGACCCATGCAGATACCGCAGCATGACTTTCAAGTGGTCTAGAGTCTTTTGCTTACTCTTTTGTTGGCTGTGGTCTCGACCGCATACCTTTTGAATGTTGCTCGTTTTGCATGCTTCGTTCGGTACTGCGCTTCTCTAGGAGTCGACTTGAGCCCCTGAAATCGGGAGAGAGGTCAAGTGGTTTATATGTTGAAGGAGTGAATATTGAAAACGACAGCCAGCAGCGATGGAGCACCCAAAAGGAAAACGAAAACTGGGGTGCGGATGGCATTATTGAAAGGACCTCTACAGATGGTCACCATTACGAACCAAAAAAAAAGTGCACATCGGCAGTTGCGGCGGTACTACCGTCGGCTCCCAATCAGCGCTGTTTGTTGTGTGATGGTCGAGAAGAAATGGCTCCTCTTTCAGCTGCCCAAACGCTTGGCCGCTTTCAAGTTGGCGGTGCAGCTGCCTTTTTTGGAAGCGAGAATTCCTGAGAATGACCTTTTTTTTCTCTCTTTCTATTCTTCCTTTCTGAAAGCCGATTTGGTTGGAAGAGGCGAACGAGCGCTTCTGCTGTGAGGCGACTGGAAGCCATCGGCGATTCCTACCAATGGAAGCCTCATCCGCCATTTCATCTGATATTGTATGCGAAAAAAGCTGTGCAGGTTGCGGAGAAGCCGCATCGGCCAAGCATGCGTATCTACGAGGGGATGCCGCTGTCTGTTGGTGTGACTTAGGGAGAGTAGGGAAACGACACATGACAGGCAGAGAAAGGCGCCGGATGGATGTGCAAGAGTATGCAAAATAATGCACTGTTTTTGAGCTCACACATTTTTTAGCTTCTTTGGAGCAGATGGCCAGTGACCAAGAAGAATGCCAATTTTGAGGTCTCTTTTTTTTTTTTTTTTTTTTTTTTTTTTTCTTTTTGGTTGCAACGAGAAGCCATGCGCAAGTATGATTGTGTGTGAGAAAGAGAGAGAGAGAGAGAGAGAGAGAGAGACAGAGAGAGTGTGTTTGTGTGTGTGCAGTGCAGACCATCAGATTAGGATTCTCACACTACTCTGCACCTTCTGCGCATCCACCATCCACCATCCACGCTTCCCATTCATCCCACCATCCATCTTCCTACTCGTCATCGCCTCGCCACCCCCACCTTTCCCCACACTTGCTTATTCCCATCTTTCATCTCTTGTCGACGCCACCAATCAATCCAGCCTCGCACACTTACACACACGCACACCGCTTCCGTCGACCATCCTTGTTCGCTTTCCGACTTGCTTTACCATTCAAATCTAGATCTAGAGACATAGACGTCTCGACCTTAGAACGCTGCGCCATTCCAAAGCGCTCAGACACCATTTCAGAGACGCTTGACTCGTTGCGCTGATTGTAGCGTTGCTCTTGTCGATCCCGCCGTCATCTCGATCCACCACCTCGTACTTGTTCGGCCGCGCTAATTCTTCGGATTTGTCGTCACCTGCTCGTGACCCACCCTTGGCGTTGCACCTCGAGTCGGTTCGGTATCACTAGGCCCGCATCGCTTTCATCAACTGCGTCACTCTTGCCGCCACATACGCTCTCTATCGCATCTGCAGCTAGGTTGATCCCAGCCCGCACCTTGTACCATCATCACTTCTGCCATTCTTACCGATCACCTATCCCACCAAACCTTGCTTGCACCGAATTGCTGTCCCTGCTCTTCTTCATATACGTATACAGAGCCACCGCTGCGCTCCACTTGCAACCTCTGCGCCCCTTTTCCTACATAAAGTGGCGCTTCAACCATCTTTAATCCCGACACCAGCCATCTGCAACGCTCCGCGCAACCACTGCTGCTTCTCGGTCCGGTTCCTTCCGCTCCTGTTCGGCTTGTCTGTGCATACACACTGCTTCGAAGCTGGCCTTCGACGACAACAATTTAGCGACTGACACCGCATATATAGCCTATCGACCTAGCTTCTTCTTTTTTGGGTACGCCAATTCGCTTTGATCTCGAGTCGCATCTTCGCATTCTGCCCTACCTCGTCTGGTCGTCTAGCACACGACCATCACTCTGCTTCAGTAGCGTAGGGTCCTCTCGGGGTTCTTACGCAGTCACCGCTCCCCACCACGATCTCCTCCCAGCAGCCGCAGTGGCCAGCGGCGCTTCCAGAGTCATCCGGCCCGCCTTCTCACCAACCATCTCCTCGTTTACAACTCTCAACTTGGAACACCGGCCAATTACCCTCTGTATTCGAAGATACAGATAACGTCGAATCCGCACCTTCTTCAGCCACCTTCTCGCAACAGAGCGTCGACTCTTCCAACGCCTCTCCTTTGCTGCTTCAGCAAGGCTTCTCAGTCTCACAAGCTCGTCGCCGCTTCACCAACCCAGACGCTGGTAGCATCAATCGATCCTCTCCCCGTCTCAGCTTCGGTGCGTCGCATGGCTCTCAGTCCGCTCATTCCAACTTCAATCATTTTTCTCCCTCGAGCCTTGCCATTCCTCATCGCGGCGACACGGGACGGCGACCCCGCTCGCCAGCCCCGTTGAATCTTTTGCCCAACATGAACGCTGCCCAGTCGCAACCGCAGCAGCTCGTGCATCCTACAGAATTCGGCATGTCTTTGACCGGCTCCGCAGATATGCATCAGCAGCACTTTCAGCAACAACAACAGCAGCAGCAGCAGCAGCAACAACAACAACAACAACAACAACAACAAGTTCACATGCAGCAGCAACAGCAGTCGCAACATCAACAAGATCAACAGCAGCAGCAGCAGCAACAGCAACAGCAACAGCATCCTCACTCTGCCCTTGCTTCGCCATTGACAGCCCAGCCTATGGACTCTCAGCCCTCCGCTGACCTTTCTGCACAACTTGTTCAGGATCAACAACATAATGCACAAGTCCAGCAAGCGATGCAGCAGCACAATGGGATGCAGCCCAGCCAGCAGCTTCAAGCGCAGCAGCACCAGGCATCGGTCGCTGATGCCACACAACAACCATCAACACCGCAGCAGATTCAGATTCAAACACAGAACCTCGGTCAGCAGTCATACTCAACGCTGCCTTCTCCTCTGCAGCCGCAGGCTCCGCAGCAGCACATGCAATTGCAACCTATGCAGCTCGAGGCGCAACAGCATATGCAGCAGCCAAGTCAGCAACGACAACAGATGCAGCAGCAGCAACAACAGCAAGTCGAGCAGCAGACTCAGCAGCAGCAACAAGAGCCGCAACAGGCACCTTCGCAATCCCAAATGATGCCCATGCATTTGACACAGCCCGGACACCAAGTACATGTTCAAGGCATGTCGCAGGCACCAGCGGCTCCCGCGCCTCAGGCCATGCCGAATGAAGCTGTCGCACAGAGGCCATCCATGTCGTCCCACCAACGCTCTCTGTCGCTCGGATTGCATCTGCATCAGTTGGCTTCTCAATCTATGCCTCAGCATTCGATCCCCGCCTCTGCAGAGAGTCTCCGAGCATTTGGCTGGCCGGCTGCACCATCTCAGAACGAACTTATCATGTCGTCCGCACCCGTCCAGGCTCCCGAGCGCTTCAATCACCAGCGAGCTGCCTCCCACAGCATGGGTCCCAACACCAATGTGGCACTACAGATGCAGTCGCTCGGCATGAACACGCACGCTCTTCCGACCACGCCTGTAGACATGACGCACGCCCAGGTGCATGCCAACGCGCAGGCCCAGGCCCAAGCACAGGCACAGGCACACGCCCAGGCTCAGGCTCAGGCTCAAGCACAAGCCCAGGCACAACAAGCCCAAGCCCAAGCCCAGGCGCAAGCGCAAGCGCAAGCGCAATTGCAAGTTCAAGTCGCACAAGCACAAGCACAAGCCCAGGCTCAAGCTCAAGCTCAGGTTCAGGCCCAGCTTCAGGCACAAGCACAGCTCCAGGCTCAAGCACAGCAGGCGCAGGCCGAAGCACAAGCTGCAGCCATCCGTGCTGCTTCGGCGTCAACGCAGCGTTCTTCTTCCGAGCATTCGGAACTGATGAATCAGATTGCCAAGTTGCTCGATGATGTCGTTCTGCAAGCCAACACTGCTCGAGAGTCGTTCCACAAGGGAGATGGCATGCTGAGCAATCGTTGCCTGGGCGATCTGCAAAAGGATCTGCAGCACATCCAGCATCTCTCGCATCAGAAGTTCGCGCCACCTCAGCCAGCACCGATGCCTGCGATGCCGCCCACCCCGCAATCCTCGCAGCCTTTTACTGATGCCTCGTTCCAGGCACAGGCCATGCAGCCACCTCGGCAGCCGCTTCCCGCTCAGTCAGGGCTCGGACCTGCTTTGACGCTGGAGCAGGCTCAACAGCAGCAGGGGCAGCAGCAGCAGCAGCAGTCCCAGCAACAGCAACAGCAACAGCAACAGCAACAGCAACAGCAACAGCAACAGCAACAGCAAGAGATGCAGCCGCTCCCAACGCTGACTCTCAGCCAAATGCAGCAAGACTCCACTTTGCAACAACAGGGCACGAGCAACCACGATGGTCTCCACAGCGGCCAAGTCAGTCCGACCGCGCGTAAGCGTCCAGTCCAGACTGACAGCGATCTGGCAGAACAGCCATTCAAGTCTCAGCGTTCCGAGACGGCTACACCAATTCATCCTCCTCCTGCCCCTCCCTCGGCCCCACCAACTGTTTCGGGTTCGACTTCCATGATGCAGCACATGCAAGCGCCAATGCCACCCTCGAGTGCCCCGCCCATGCAAATGGCCAGCGGCGTCTCTGGCGGGTCATCGCACACGCTGCTTGCTCAGGCCACGGCTGCGCTGCCGAACGGAGTGCAGTCGCTGAATGCATCGCCTACCACACCACAAACCCCCTTTGAGTTTCCTCAGAGTCAGAGCCTGTCCAGCATGTCCAATGGCAATCCAGTAGCACAGTCCATGCCTTCGAGCCCCTCTGTGCGCCAGCACAGTCACATGCGCGGAGGTTCCTTGCACGATGCCATGACCATGACGCCGCAGCCTAGCCAGAACAAGATGGGCGGCAGCGAGGGGCCAAACAGCACCGGCGAACGTGCGCAGACCAAGATCGCCAGGAGTGCACTCCAGATGTCGGCCATCTCCAGCAACAACACCTCGGCAAACCACTCGGCCGTGGACTCTGGGCCTTCTTCACCCGATGAGTCATTCAGCAACGGCGACAGTGGAGACGAAGGCAATCAGCCAAATGAGCGTCACCTCACCAAGCACCGTCGACATCGAAGCAGCGGCTTCTTCTCGAGCGGCGCTTCGTTCGATTTCGGGGCTGCAGACGAAGGCGGCACAGGAGACGCCTCGATGACCAGCGTCGACAAGAACGGGCCTAGCACCGCACTGTCACCCGAGCTTCGTAACAAGCTCGAGTCCATCTTCCACAGCTTCCTCACTGCCGTCTGTTCCGATCTCGAGATTACAGACGATCGTGGCGAGCTGCTGCACCAGACACTCATGCCAAAGAAGATGGCTAGGCTCGACGAGTCGCCCGACTTCCGTCCCTTCAAGTTCCGCATCCAGGCTTTCACCAACGCCTTCCAGGCCGAGGTGTACCGCAACGGCATAACCGAGGCTGAGTGCTCGATCAAGAAGATCAAGCAGTTCCTATGGACTCAGCCGTACATCTCGCGCTTCAACGAGGATGGAAAGAAGGCCAAGTCCAAGGGCAACCACATCTGGATCGTCGAGGCTAAGAAGATTCCCGAAGGCGGCTGGGAGTTCCGCGAGTTCAGCCGTAAGATTGCCGGTGCACCTGAAAAGATTGCCTATGTTGGTCTCAAGTGGACATGGCCTCTCAAGGTGTGGGACCCTCAGGCGTCATCGACTAGCATCAAGGCCGTGTTCTCCTGCAACAAGGTGCCATCTTGGATCCAGTGGGAGGAGAACAATCGAGTGCTCTCTGGCACGCCGACGGCTGGCAGCGAAAGCGGCGAGGTGAGTGTCACTGCTCACTATGTCCACGGTGGTCAGCTGCACCAGCTTCAGCATTCCTTCTACCTGCAGGTGGCATCGATCGCCGCTGATGACTTACAGGCCAACGATGCTGGATCTTCGGCCGGCAACGGCGCTCTCGCTCCTGAGCTCGCTGCTGGCATTGGTGCTGCTCCGCCTGTCCAGAGTGGACCTGTGCCCTCCGCCGTCATGCCTACTGCGCCCATGGTATCCAATATGCTGCCCCACGCCATGCAAACGGACCTGCCTCCACCTGGCCATTCTTTCATCAACGGACAGCCGCCAGCCAACTTTCCGAGCGAATCGATCAACCATCAGATCGTCGAGCCGTCGAAGGTGCCTGCGGTTCTCAACGCCATCTCATTTCCCTTCACGCCGCCGGTCCACTCTGACGCACGTCCGCAGTACTTCCAATCGCTGAGCAACGAAGCGGCCATGCTGACGCCTCAGCTCTCGGACGTTCCCGGGAATGGTCCTGAAGCTGGTCGATCCGGATCGCAGCTGTCTTCGGCGATGGCGTCGCCGATGCCACCGCAGATGAATCACAGCCCTTTCCAGAGTGCCAACCAGCTCGGTGCGACTGCACAACCGCTGCAGGCACCGGCGTCGTCTCAGGCGCTTCAGCAGCAACTGCAGCAAGGTGTTGTTCCACCTCCGCAGTCGGCACCCATGGTGGCATCGCAGCCCGAGGCACAGCAGCCCAACGGCAAGGCCTCGAGTGAAGAGATCCACGTGCATCAAGTGCGAAGCATGATCGAGAGGAAGCAGCAGGCGCAAGCGGCCAACTTTATGCTGTCGATCCCTTCTCGTAAAGCGGCGATCGCTGCTGAAGCCGCACGTCCTGTGTCCGGCCAGACCACGCCTATGTCATCGATGCCAAACGAGATGGCGGCACAGCTTCCCGCTCTGAGCTCGCTTCCTCCCAATGAGTCGATGGCGAGCGGGATGGCGCCCAGCGCTATCAATGGTGATGCTACGCTTTCGCCCGCGCTGAATGTCGGCTTTGACGCTCTCGGGGAAGCAGGAATGCAGCTGGGGCTCAAAACTGAACAAGGAAATCCTTCTCAGCACGGCGCTGGTACCCAGTAATACTGCCGCATCGCCAAGGACGCTGCCTCCACCTTTACCGAATCTAGAGTTACCATGCCTAGGGACAATTTGGTCACCTTCCGTCACTGTTTTCCTTGGTCTCTTGAGGTTCTTGCAAGCTCTCTTGTGTCAATCAGTTCTGCTTTGCTGTCCACTCTGCACAGTCGTATTACTCCACTTTCGTCACAACTTAATCTCATTGCTCGTCCACATGCCCCAGTATCCACCTCAAAATGTCGCGGTTCCTCCTTCCAGGAAGAAAACCCGGACACACACCATTCCTTGTCACCTTCTGTATCCGTTTTATGGGCTTTGCTTTCCTTCAGCACACTGTCTCTTCCTTTCTTCCTCTCTCTCTCTCTCTCTCTCTCTCTCTCTGTTCCCCTTAGATGTAATGGCCGGCCGGCAACAGGCAATCCGTTTTGTTTCTCTTTGAAGAGGGTGGATGTGTGTGTGTGTGGATTGCATTTGGTTGTGAATTGAGAGCGGGGAGGAGCTCTCGTACGAGACGAAATGCAGCCTCCACTCTTGCCAAGTGCTGAAAGAAGGCAGCAGAATTGGCAGAAATTGCAGTTGTGTCGATCGTGAGAATGGAATTCTGGCAGTGGATGGATGGGTGGGATCGGAGGATCAAAAAAGGGCAGAAGCCGGATTTACGCGTTGTCTTGACTGCCCGTGCTCGGTTGCGATCTATTTCTTCTCATTCTCGTCACTGTGATCATCAATGGGTTGCATTTAGTACAATGCAAAGCTATAGAAGTACAGACAGATTCAAGGGTAAAGAAATGGTTGAGATGTCCGAGAAGAGGATGTGGAAGGATAAAGTTGTTGTGGAATCGTCAATCTAGTAGAAAAACGGTGTGCGTCAGTGTGCGGCCAAGTGTGATTTGACCCGCTCTTGAGCGACTTGAAAAAGATGGGTGGCCGGTGCCGAGATATGTGTGTGATCTTCCGGGCCCGTCCTGTGTACAGTAATGCCAATTTACTCCTCCACACTCTCGACGCTGTCTCTTTCAACTTCTTCGCAAACGCGCCCCCTTCTCGTTCTTCCTTTCTCCATCATCACTCAACTTTTGTGTTTGACAACTTGCGAATAAGACGACAAGATGGCTACTACTACCACTCGTGGCTCTAGGGATAGCCCTTTCCCTCCTCGTAAGTATCTCTCCCTCTCTCTCTCTCTCTCGCATCGTCGGACCGAGGATTGGTGGTGACAGTAGCTGATCGTCCTGACTTCTCTTTCTTCCATCTGCAACTGTTGTTCGTCTGATTGCCATTTTCGAATTCGTTCATGCCGTGCCAATGCAGCCTCTGAAGCAGAGGTCAAGAAGGAACTCAACATGAAGGGAGACACCATCTCTGCTGGTTCTTCCTCTTCCACCGAGCTCTCCTACCTCAAGAGCCTCGTATCGCAGCTCAACGAGAAGATCTCTCAGCTCGAGTCCAAAGCCTCTTCTGCCGTTGCATCGGTCACTGGCTCTTCTTCTTCCTCGCAGAATGGCGTTCGAATGATCCTCATCGGTCCCCCCGGTGCCGGAAAGGGTACTCAGGCTCCCAAGATTCTCGAAAAGTTTAACAACTGCGTCTGCCATCTCGCTACCGGTGACATGCTTCGTGAGCAGGTTTCCAAGCAGACCGAGCTTGGAAAGATGGCCAAGAAGATTATGGACCAAGGTGGACTTGTTTCCGACGAGATTATGGTTAGCATGATCAAGGATCAGCTCGAGACCAACCCTTCTTGCAAAGGAGGATTCATTCTCGATGGATTCCCGCGTACCACCCCGCAAGCTGAGAAGCTCGATGGAATGCTCAAGGAAAAGAACCAGAAGCTCGATCATGCTGTAGAGCTCAAGATCAACGACAACCTCCTCATCTCGCGCATCACTGGTCGTCTCGTTCATCCCGCCTCCGGTCGAAGCTACCACAAGGAGTTCAGCCCTCCTAAGAAACCCATGACCGATGATGTTACTGGTGAACCTTTGATTCAGCGCTCCGATGACAACGCTGAAACCCTTAAGAAGCGTCTTGCCACTTATCACGCTCAGACTGCAGCTGTTACCGATTACTACAGGAAACAGGGCATTTGGGCACCCGTAGACGCTAGTCAAAGCCCCAAGGTCGTCTGGCAATCCATTAACGCCATCTTTGACACCAAGAAGGCCTCCGCTCAGCCCTCCAAGTAAATCCATCTAAACTCTTGACTCCGTGACGCTAACCAAATTGATTGGCATCCTATTCTCAAGATGAAACCAGTATCTTACATATACTACACTTCATCAACTCTCTCATACGCGAAATATAATATCAACACCTTCCCAGTCCATGGTCATGAAAATCGCAGCAACAACAACAAGGCTTGCAAAGCCGATTAGAACAAAAAAAAAAAAAAAAAAAGGAATGAGAGAGACAAGCGGGTTATTCTTGCTTTGCATCGAAACATTACAGTGTAAGAGAGAAAGTTTCATCAAGTGACCAAAAAAAAAAGTACAGCGTCAAAAGATCAAGAAGATACCTCGGCATCCTCCAGTACAATATCCCCAGACCCCATCGCTGTCGATGGCGCCATCATACTGAGGAAACTGCTCGAATCATGTGGATGGCTCGCTGCGAAATCCGCGGGCACAAGCAATGTACCTGCATGATGGTGCGGTGTAGAATTATCCACACCTGCGCTCCTATAGCTATGACTGAAACTCTGCTGATACCCGCTATGTCCGCCGTACCCGTTCGCCGCTCCGCCCATGTGCATCTGACTACCCTCTTCCCCATCGACGATTCCAGATCGTTCGCATGAGTCTGCTGCACCCATTGACAGGTGGGATTGGGAGAAGGATGCTGAAGTCAGATCGTGTGGATGGATGCTAAGTTTGCTGCCCGGAAGAGTTTTGTAGCCTTCGCAGATGGTTTTGACCACGCGAAGGAGTGTTGGGTCGAGGTCGATGGCTACGCTCAGATGGTGGGTGATTTCGGCTTGATATGAAGAGGGTGAGATCATGACCCCTGTTGCTCGTAGGGCTGTGCTTGTCTTGGGTGCGTTGGAAGCAGTGGCCCCTTCAAGATGGCAGAATGCTCCCCCGCCCAATCGCATGTATGACTGAGCGAGCAGAATATGGATGCTCGCCTCTTCGGGAGCTAGATCGTGAGCCCGGACAAGATCTCTATGGCTAGACTCGGGATCGCCGTGCTGCAACAATAGTTCTGCCCTCCTCAAGTAGGTCAGCACTGATGCAGTGGGGGCCAGCTCAATCGCCCGATCGTAGCACTCTAGAGCCTTTGCCGGGGCATTGATGAGCGAAAACGTCCACCCTACCAGATCCCACAAGATATGATTGCTGGGATTCAGGTGAATCGCCTGTTGCAAACTCTTGCAAGCCGCATGTTCGTGCTCTCCAATACCCAGATACACACGACCCAATCCGGCCCAGGCGTTCCAATGTCGGCGATCGCAGCGGATCGCACTGCGGAAGTAGGCAATTGCCTCATCGTGCAGCCCCAATTCATGTGCTTCATGCCCAGCCAGTGTGTAGGCATAGGCGTATTCGGGTGCAGCAGCCGCAGCGCGCTGGAAGCATACTAACGCTGTTTGGTGCTCCTTTTGCAGCGAAAAGGCGTTTCCGATGACAATGTGTGTCGACGCTGTACCGGGCGCCACCATGGCAAGATGCTGTGCCAGGGCGGACAGCTTGACCTCGCGGGAGAGGTGGAAGAGGACAAGCGAGAAGACGTCCATGTGGCTAGCAACAAAGGGGTTGAGCTTGCGCACTGTGCTAAAGTGGGTCTCGGAAGAGGCGTACTGCGAGCATTCGGCGTAGCTTCGACCCATCAAGAGATGGTGCAATAAGCTGTCTTTGATCTGAAGGTCGACGTAGCGGGTAAAGTCGGAAGTGGTCGTTGCCGTTGCGGCCTCTTCTGTCGCCTCTTTCGATGGTATCTTGCCCTCAACAGCTTCTGTTTCGATGCCAGCTTGATCGAGCACAGGGCGCAAAAGTACTGCAGCGGCCTTGTCTCCTGCACAGAGACGCAGCAGCCTGTATGCCTCTCCTACTTGCGCAAGTAGAGCAAGCACGTACCTATCTGCCGCATGCTGATGTGCGAGCGTGGTCAGCTGCTGCATACACGGTTCACGGAGGGCGGAGAGCAGCTCGAGCTTTGATCTTGCATTCTCCTCTTCCTTCTGACGCATGGCTTCGGCGGCTGTTCGACTGGATGCAAGCGTGCCATTGGCACGTGCAGAAGTGCTAGCGCCGCCAACAGAGGTGGAGCTGGCTTTGGACATGGCGCTTGCCGGGCGACTAATGCTGCCGGCAGTCGTGTTGCGAGCTGCTGCAGATGCAGGGATCCTCTTTGCGGCCACGCCTGTACCATTTACCATAGCTGCGGTGCGGGCAGAGGTTGTGGAAGCTGGCTTGGTGGCCGTGACGCGCGCAGATGTTTGGCTGGGTGCTGCTGAGCCGATTCGGCGTGTGGAGACGGCAGTGCGAGCAGTGGAGACAGTGGCGCGAGACGACAAGGACGAGGTAGAAGAGCCCGAAGAGGTGGAAGAGACGCTGCCGGCTTGACTCGTTGCACCTGCTCTGCTCGGGACGGCGTTAGCCCTGGCGGCAGCTCCTGCAGCAGCTCCTGCAGCAGCAGCAGCGGTTGTACCGCGAACGGCAGTTGATCGCAGCTGTCTACCGTTTTGTGCGGTTGTAGAATCGGACACGGTGGCGGTGCGAACGGCTGCGGCGCGGGTGGGTCGGGCGCCGATACTCGCGACTTGTTGGCTTTGATGTCATCCTGATCGCCAGACGAAGGCTCAAGGTGATGTGTGTTGGTCTGAGCAGCAGAGAGAGCACGGGACGCTGGATGAAGACGGGTTGCTGTGACGGTGTTGGCTGATGTGGTTGGCAGCGGAGGCGTGACCTTGTCGATGGGCCTGGCTGCAACGCCATAGCGAGCGGCATTAGCACCGAGTGAGGGCACAGGAGGGATCTCTGAAGAGACTTTAAGCTTCTTGTTTGAGCCATCTTCTGACACCTTTCGAACCATGGTGGAAGATTGCGACTGGTCGTTGGAGAAAGGCGGGCTGGATTTGAGCGATAGCTCCATGGCCAAGTATGGAGCTTGCACATTTGCGACCAGAGTCGAGTATAGCCGGTCGAGAGTGGCGGTGCTGAAATGCTTGCTGGCGGATGCAGCACCATAACCTGTATCACAGAGTCCTGCCCATGCGCGCCAATTGAATGGATCGTGCTCGAGAGCTTTGACAAAGCCAGACTGCGCTTCATCGGCCCGCCCTCGACCTGCTGCATGGTAGGCTGTATCTGTTTGGAGCTGTGAGTGGTAGCGGGACTGTGTCGAGACGGGTTGCAAGAGCGAAGCGTCGTCTGGGGAAGCATCTAAAGCCTTTCTTTTGCCAAGAACCTTGTCCTGGAGGACGTCTGCGACTTGAAGGGCATCGGAGGATCTCGCAAGGGTGCGACAGGCATCGCGATATTCTCTTGCACTGCCGGCATCCTGGAAGGTCGAAGCTGAGCCTTGCTGGAGGATGTGAATGCAGGCTTGTGCACCTGCGAGATCATTGGGATCTTGGGAGCTGAGCTTGGCAGCAGAGACGGCAGCCGAAGCAGCAGTTGCGGACGGACTGAAGGGGAGGACAATGTTGAAGCCTCCTAGACGAGCGCATCTGGCCAATGTCCTGCGAGCGAGGATGGAAGACGAGTCGAGACACAAGGCATAGATGGAGAAGAAGGTTGCAGAGCACAAGTCGAGCTCCCAGTCTAGAGGGTGGGAAGAAGTACTGTCGTGATGGAGAGAGAGGAAAGAGCGTGCCAGCAAGATAAGACGGCGAACGATGAGTTGCTGCGATGGTTTGATGGCATGTGTTGATTGTAGGTCAGCGATGGTAGGGAGAGATGGTGGCAGTTGAAGCGGCAGGGGTGGTGGCTGTGATGATGCTGACTGAGCCGCCGCTGTTGTAGCCGCTTTCGATCGGTTGGATGCCGAAGTCGGATGTGCCGAGGATGATGATGATGAAGAAGAGGAAGGGATGGGCTGTCGCGATTTGGTTGCCGTCAAGCGCGACTTTGGCGCAGTCGCAGCGAGCGGCATCTCCGGTAAAGGGTATTGTATAGCGTTGAACGTGATTAGCTATTTGACATGCTGTTGGTGCTATGGGATCGACATGGGTCAAAGTTGCTGGTCAAGGCGTGTTGTGTATTTACTGGCCCCGATGTGGAGAAGATGATCTTGTGGATGCAGACCGCTTTCGACTGCAGAATCTAGGTTGATGAGCCTGATCAGAGTCTGATGTATGTTTCTACAGTAGTGGACTGCGAAGTTGAATCCAAACGAGGCTGGTATAATGAGGAGAATGAGGATGACGACGACAAGGTGATGAGGATGAGTTGTGGGACAGTTGTGAATTATTGATCTGTATGCTTGTGTTGATATGCACAACAGCGGAGACAACGACACCAAACAAGGAAAAGTACTATACTGTACATCCCAACTCAGGGCCGCGCGCTCACTCGCGACGCTTACAACACTCTTTCTTTTTGGATTTGGCTCTGGAGATCGGGGGTCAGATTGAAGCGGCATTTGATGCGATTCATCTTTCGGCCGGATTAATAGACCAACGCGCCACGCTTGACTGTACTGTATTGTCTGTTGCTTTTTTGCACGGTCACCGAGCCTATGTGTGCAAGAAACACTGCTCAAGTGCACAAATTTCAAATAGATTCGGAGAGAGGCTGTTTGGAATTCGCCTTCCGAGACATACACACACACACACACACATCTCAAAAGGATCGACAGCGCATGCGCGTACCGAGCGTCCAACTACAGGTGCACAAACTACTCTAGAGGTTATGTCACACAAAGCAATTGAACCAACACTGAGCATCATACCATGGCAACAAGGTATCCCTCACCTAATCACTGTGCTGGTGACTACACTGTCGACGTTAGAGTATGTTAAGTGATTTAATTTACAGCCCCACTTGAGTGTCTTGGCAGATCTCGTTTTAGTCAAAGTCATGCAACCCCCCTTTTCCTTGTTTTCTATTCGAAATGAGATGAATGCAACCAACTCGATTCCATTCCCAGAGAGCCATCGACACAACTAACATTTCACACCCACTTTTGGTCTCGTTTGCTTTTCTCCTCTTTCCATCGCACCCACCATCACTACTGTCTTCTCCTACGTCCTCGTCCTCCCCTGCTCTCATTTACATCTCCTTCCTTTTCTCCTACCTGTCCCAGAATCGATATCACCCAAGCTTTCTTCGTCTTGCGCACACACCACACACACTGCTCTTCAGCATCTCACATTCTTTTTTTTTTTTGACGTCTCTCGCACACTTCACGGACACTTCTTTTTCTTCCACCCGACGATCTCGGCAGCTTGCAACCACCGTCTTGTTTCATTTACACACACTTGCCGCTCAAGCCAAGTTTTGCTACATCTTCCATTCCGCCTACCAAAGAATCTACAGAGGGAAGGATCCATTCAGGACAGCAATCTCTTCGTCACTTCTCTTCCTGCACACACCATGCGCCTCCTCTCCACGCTGCTACCAGCAGCTCTTCTACCATTCGTAGCACGTGCTGCCTTCCACTCCAACAACACCGCCTGCACACGACACTACACGGTTCAGCCAGGCGACACTTGCGATAAGATCGGTCAAAAGACCCTCACCTCAACCTACCAGATCCTCGCCTTCAATTTGCTCGATGCCGGCGCCGACTGTTACACCCTCGAGATTGGCTCCGAGCTCTGCCTTGGTCGCTACGGAAACGACTGTCAATTTGTTCACCAGTGTACCGAGCAAGACACATGCGAGAGCATCGCAAGCAACTACGGCATCACAACACAGCGTTTGCAGAGCAACAATCCTAGTCTCGATTGCAATATCGTCTACGATGGTTTGATGCTCTGCGTCAGTGCAGGTAGCATCCGTCCTCCTGCAGACAAGAGTATCAATGCAACCGATGTCAAGGTGGCTAGGGAACAGGCCAGGCAAGCGTGGTTGCTTCAAGAGCGCGCAAAGAAGCCCGAGACAAAATCTAAGGACACCAGCAAAGCCAAAAAGCTCCATCCCCACTCTTCTAGTACAAAGCACCCGCAACACAAGCAGCATCATACCCATCCACAGACTTCAAAACACGCTCACAGCTCTGGCAAAGGCGGTAAAAAATCGAGTACCAAATCTGACTTGCATCAAGACGTCATTGAGTCCGACGCAAAGCTTCCATCCCCCAAAGCTGAGCCCGCACCCTCAAACCCCTCCGAGCGTCATGATCACGCTCAAGCCCCACAACAACAACAACAACAACAACACACCACATTCCACGAGGAGCATCATTACGAGGAGCATCACCACGAGGAGCATCATACGTCTTCACACCACCAAGAACACCACTCTTCCCTATCCTCTAGCCAGGTCGAGATGGAGCAAAACTTCATTGATGAAATCTTATCTTCCTCCTCAACTCCTCTCGGCTCTAATCATACCCCACACCATGCCGAACAGCAACAAAATCCCTCCTTACCGCCACTGGCTGGCGCCACCAATTCGCCACAGCGACGTCATCGTTCGCTCTCGTCCCGTTCGCATCATCAGAGATCACATACCCCTTGATTCCTCAATTTTGCTCTGTTGTATCTTCACTCTGCCACTCGCTTTTGAATGCAATCTTGACTTTTGCTTTGCCCCGGATGGCAAATTGCTTTTTCTTTTCTATTTCTATATGTGTGCGATGCTGCAATCGTGTCTCAGTGTCAATGTCCATGTGTAGAATTCCTACTGAAGTGAGTGATGGCTATGAAAATGCGGGTCTACCGTGGATGAGCTGCAAGATTCGCTCGCACGTTTTCGCGTGATCCGTCTGACCTTGATGACTAACGCTTCGCCTCTCATCCATACTCAGCTGTGTTGCGTTTGGTGTAGTGGGCGCTGTCATCAGCTGTTCCGCATCGTGCAATACTGCCCTTACCTGTGTGGGCAAGCAAACCCATCTCTGTTCCGCCTGTATTGCATCTGCAGGACCATGAATTTCGATCTCAAGAAGTTCCTCTTTGCATCGTGCTGGGATCGAGGTGTATGACTTGGGTTGCAGATAAATCTGCGCGACACTGCGATGGCTGGGCGAATCGGTGGGTGTGGAGAGGTCAAAGATGCAATCTGGCTTTCGTGAGGGAGTAGCTGAAATTGGACTGTTGGGTTCAGAGATCGAGTCATCGCCATAGCGCGATGCAAGTGCTACAATTCGAAGTTCCTCAACGTGCGAGCGCAAGCGTTCCCAGGACGCGCGGTCGAGCTTGCGAATGGTATGGCTGGTGCCGTCGACTAAGAAATTGGGCTCGAAGAGGGCATAGATCAGCCGTGCGGGTTGTTCAGCTGCGTCCGTAGCGACAGGAATGGAAGTGGCGTACATGAGAACGCAGGTCTCGAAGGAAGGGACCAGCTCTCCAAGGGTTAGCATGGATGGACGAGATAGGAGCGCTGCTGACGCTGCTGATCGTCTTCGACGCAGAGTGCGGCCTTCGTCGGTGGCGGTAGGGCAGACTTGAGTGAATGCGTCCATCATTGCCACTTGCTTCGAGGGAAGGCAGTCGGCGAGTACTGGTAATATTGTGTGCTGTCGATGATGCTGATGCTGATGCGAATGTTGTGAAGGTAGGGTGACGATGGATACAGAGAACCGAGTGGACGAATGAAAGGTCGAACGGCGAGTCAAGATGCAAGAGAAGTCGACCGTCGTATACCATCTGTGCGTAGTAAAGCAGTTCGGAGCAACGCAGGTGGCAAGTGTGGCAATTCTCACTGCCGAATTAAGTACAAAGCAAGCAAGGGACGCCGCTTCAAGAGTATCGAATCGGCAGAGCATTCACACCAACTCAAGGAGTGGGTCGTGCCGTTTCTGATTGGTATCTGGTGGCTTGAGTGGAGCCTGTGTGCAGCAGCATGCAGGGTGCATGCTGCATGGCTCCCCTTAGTGGGATTGTATGCTGTTGGAGTTTCGGTGGGGCATTGTTGCTATGCGCGCTCTTTAGGAAGAGGTCCAAGCGCAACGCACACTTGAAGCCAAGCAGAGCCGAAGTATGTCGTGTATGCAACTTGAGGAGGTTCGACCGCTTGCAAGCCGGTCAGCATAAATGCGTTGTTGGTGGGATCACAGCAAGGTGGGATGCATCTAGGCGCTTTTCGTCAGAGTGTTTCTGTTCGGCAGGCGACAGACCCGAGTTCCAGATGGAGTCCCAGGATGAACGCCACCTTGCTTCAAGTTGACTCGGCTCTCATTTTCGCCCCTTGTTTGAAGATGGCGAAGCAGCATCTGCAGCCTCGGCCTCTTCGTTCTCCAGCAGCGCTTTGATCTTGCGATTCTCGCTCTCGATACGAAGGCTCTCCATGATATAGTCTAGACCTGTCCCAGGATCGTGCTCGCCCTCCATAATAGCATCGATGCCGTTCAAGCTGAGGTTGACACGGTGGTCCGTAACGCGATCCTGAGGGAAGTTATAGGTGCGAATACGGTCGCTTCGGTCCATACTGGCCACTTGGGCGAGCCTGCGTTCTCGGTTTCCCTCCACTTCTTGCTTCAGTCTGCGGTCGAGCAACCTGGCACGCAGCACCGCCCACGCTTTTGTTCGATTCTGGTGCTGCGAACGGCTGTCCTGCATCGAAACTGAGATGCCCGTCGGCTCGTGGGTCAGTCGAATGGCAGATTCGGTCTTGTTGACGTGCTGTCCACCTGCTCCGCGTGATCGCATCACTTCAACCTTGACATCTTTGGGATCCACCAAGTCGTCCGCCTTGTTCTCTGATCCTTCCGAGATGGGCAACACCATGACGGCGATCGTGGAGGTCTGGAGCTTGCCCAAGCTCTGCGTGGCCGGTATGCGCTGCACACGGTGTACACCAGCTTCAAACTTGAGTTTCTGGAATACGCCCTTGCCCTTGACCTCGATGATCGCTTCCTTGAGTCCAGAACCCGATCCTGAAGAAGAGGTAGAGACATCCACGCTTGTACTGGACAGCATTTCAACCTGCCATTCTCCTGACCCGTCTTCTTCGACTGGCTTCTGCTCGCAGAATCGCTCGTACATGCGTGCCACCTCGGCTGTGAAGAGAGTCGACTCTTGACCGCCAACACCAGGTCGAACTTCGAGCACTGCACCTACGGCCTGGGCTTCGATCGCATCGGTGACGGATGCCAGGATGAGCTGCTCCATGTCTGCTTTCAAAGACGACAGCTCTTCTTCGAGAAGGGGTATTTCTTCGGATGCGAGTGCGCGCATGTCTTCGTCAGGGTCGGATTCACTCATGCTGATTGTGCTGATGAGTTGATTGCGCTTGACCGAAAAGGCTTCCCACGCTTGTCGGAGAGGATCGAGCTCTTTGAGTTGTTTGCCAATCTCCGCACTATCGGCGCCTTCTGCTGCTTCTAGCAGACGCTGACGCCTGTTCATTCTGAGCTTTGCAAGGCGCACTACCGGATCACGGTCGATTTCTAGGGAAGGGCCCTCTGAATCGGATGCTCCACCGCCAGCCTTGGCTGCGTATGGGCGAGCTCCAGTAGGTACTGTGATGGGTGCTATTGTTCGCCACGGTGTTGAGGATATTGAAATTGCTGGTGCTGTGCTCTTCTGCGGTGCAGACAACTTCTGTGCATAGTGAGCTCGTTTTGAGTGAGAGGCAGCGAAGGGCAACTTGTGCTCTGGAACCCTGGCAGCTCTGGAGAGAGTTGAAGCGGGAAAGCCTCGAAGTAGACAGAGATTTCCGCCGGTCATCGTTGCTGTTTGTTCCTTTATAGCCTGAGCTGCTGTTTTTGAGCCGTGTCGATGTGCCATCGGTGTGTAAGGAAAGGTGTAAGTATCACAGCGAATGGTCTTGCAAGGAAGCTTTCCTGTCAGAACTCTAAGAAGAAAGTCTTTCTTCGCATCGGATCTCGGACCCTGTTTGCACCGTCCGCGATCCGAAAAAATCAAAGTTCGTTCCGCGAAGCCAAAGTCTAACACTGTGAGCAAAATTGCAGGAGATGGTGCCATGACTGGAAGGGTCCTCGTCATCCTGAACGATAAGGCCGCAGGTACAAGAGCTGTCAAAAGAAAACGACCGTGTGGGTTACGGCGCTGATAGCGTGCTCGGTTTAGAATCACGACACTGCTCAACCCAACATGTCGTTTCCTCGGTTTGCCTGAGTGATGGAAGAGATTGCTGAAGCGTCTTTTTGTCGTTTCGACAAGAAGTGTCTGCATCAGCAACCTCGCCGATGTCGTGTGTACGCACCTATCGAAACGACTCGACGTGACCGGGACGGTACTCTCCTTGGCCTCCCAAAAATGTCCCTGCAGCGTGTCCCCTCCGTGACTCTACTCCGCCGGTAGCTGCCCCTTGACCAGCCTCTTGCGGGGTAGTACTGTATAGAGACATGCCACAAATGTCCACTGTCCGCCAGGCTACGGATCTTATAGCTCAGGGTCTTGTCATCGTGTGTGTCGTTCGTTTCTCTCCACGACGGTCCATCTCCCCATAGCAGCCATCCGATCAAACCGTAGTCACACTTTGACATCTTGACCGTATCCAGCTACTTTTTGCAAGATGGCCCCAGCCAAGAGAAAAAATTCCACTGCCAGCACTTCACCCACGACCATGCCTTCTCAAGTCGACGAGGGCGAACAGCTACTCAACAAAGACGGCACTCGCCGCAAGTCTCGCGTGCTGCGTCGCAAGACAGACCACTCGATCATCGAGCGACGCCGAAGGGAAAAGATCAACGAGAAGCTCGTCGCCCTGCAGAACATCGTTCCCGCGTGCCGCAAGGAGTGTCAGGACCTCATCGAGCGCAAATTCGTCACACCTCTCAAAGAGAGGGAAGATAACAACGATGCGGCCAGCAGCCCTGCAGCCAAGAGGAACCCAAAGCGCAAGCGCGAGGAGGATAAGCTCAACAAGGCGAGGAACGAGATGAGCGAAAAGGTTCGGACGAGCATGGTGCTTGAGAAGCTCTGCATCATCAGTCACACGCTTGATTTTGTGGTCAAGCTGCAGGAGGAGAACAAGGCGCTGCGAGCCTTGTGCGACTGCCAAGCTGAGCGCAGGGCCTCAATCAGCAGCGATGTTGAGCTCGACGAACACTACCGCAGCGCACACAATTACGAGAACTTGCAAGAAAGCCGCTCGCAAGAATACTCGGATACAACATACTCGAGTGAGGCTGGTCACCGCACATCTTCATCCCCTTCATCATCGGCCCGAGAGAGCTTGCCGCAAGACGAGCAACAGCAGAGGCCAGCCAAGCGAAGACTGCACTGGGGCAGCGACGAAGTCCGTGAGGCATCAATCCGCAGTGACACATGTCGCCACAAGTGCGGTGCCACTTCTCCGAATGAGCCTTGCCATCGTTCCCGTTCGTCTTCGCTGACCAAGGTCGAAGCTGCCCACAATTCGATCGGAGACACCACGACTCTCTCCGCACCACCACAAATACAAAACGGCCGAGAAACGTGCGGCTCATCTTTACCATGCATCACTTCGTCTTCGGAGACAGGCTCTTGCCACTCGTTCTGCCGCACACGACACTCTTGCTGTCGAGAGGAAGAGCAGGGCTCCGAACTCTCGTCGGACGCTTCGGACGACCTTGCTTCCCCCCCGCCCTGCACGGTTAAGTGGCCAGCGATCAGCGCTGGTGGCCAAGTTGGATACTTGGGTCGCCAGCGATTGCCACCTATCGTAAATCTCGGTCTGCCGAAGCAAGACTCTCAATTTTCCTCCGCGCTGAGACAAGACACGATTGCCTCGCTCTATCGCAGAGATCTGCCAAGAGCGCCTGAGATGAGCGCTTCCAGAGCTTTCCGCCCCCTGTCTCTTTATACGTCCCATTCTCAACCCCCCGCTATGTCCAGTGTAAAACAGTAGATATCCTCGCAATGGAAAGCAAGCGGAACAAGAAATCATTCTTGAAGAGCGTACTTCTGTGACAAGCCTTGACAACCGTGGTGTGACGATGGTGAGGGGTCTTACTGTGAGATCCACCACTTTTTACATGATAGATGCCTCCACAAGAACTTAGCAGGGACGTGGTCATAACGCAACCCTATACCCAGACCCTGCAATGCAACAGGCAGCCTGTGGCCAAACTGCAACACCACAACAAAAAGTCTCATCTTCAGCAGCAGAACTGTTGAGCACAGATCGTTGAAGATTGTGTGCAAGCTAGGAACGTTACAGTATTTTCAAGATCGATTAGAAACAGCGGTACATATATGCAATATAGAACAAGAAAGTTACGCAGTCTTAGTATAGTGGTTAGTACAGCTCGTTGTGGCTTGTGGTCACTTGAGTTAGCAAGGCCTTTGCGCCGAGCAGACGGATGTTCGATTCCTCCAGACTGCATTTCTTTTGATGTGTTTTCTTTTTTGATCAGAGGACATAAATACCACTCTCATCTCAGTCAGGCGCTTGCGAGTTCATGCTGCTATTCTAGTATGGTGTCTACTTCTGTTTTTGGAACGATCCGACCACCCCTTGATTTCCGCTGGTACCTTCACATCTCGGTTGAGCCGAGGATGACAGAAAGTGTGCTTTTGTAGAGTTGAGTTGAAGTTGATTTTTGAGCCAAAGTCGCGGGGTCATTCGGCCCCCGTTGACGCTTTTCCGGGGCCAGGCTGAACTGAGTGTGGAATTTCTGTAAAATTTCCAATCGAAGTAGATCTCTCTCCACACGCTTGTCACCCACAGAGAGGAGAGAGAGAGAGAGAGAGAGAGAGAGAGAGAGATGGGCAGTGCACCACACACCACATCGCACCGCACACACCCATCCGCTAAACACTCGAGCCGTATTCGCCATTGAGGTGCTGACTGCATCTCTACAACTTCAGGAACGGCAGGTTGTTTGCTTGTCATCGTCTCTCCCTCTCTCACACACCTTCCCGCTCTCGCTTCTCCTATCCTATTCACATTTCATTAGCGTTGCCCATTCATCCCACATCCATCTTGGCATTCTAACGCGCACACGGACGACTCACTTTCGGCTGTTGTCAAAAGACCATTTCGTCATCGCCAACTCCAGATTGCTTCACGTCGCCCCTCGAGAATCCATCGTCTCACCGCTTTATCGAAGCACAATCAGCTGAAGCGATCATCAACACCTCATCTGCCCGCTAAGAGATCCACGTCACGCTACACTCAGTTCGCAGCAACAAAAGCACAACAACCGGCCCGCTTGAGCGCCGCTCTTGACATTGCCTTCTCAGCATCGACCCCCGTCAACGGCATACCTTACCGCATTGTGGCAGGCAGTCAGCATCTCGCTCAAAAGCTCACATCTCAATTTGACTGACGCTACTTTCACCGACACTGCTATGAGTTGCTCACAATCGTAGAGCCTAGTCGCAAGCTACAATGAACCTTTGCGACGATCTTTGATTTCAGACCGACTTTTCTTTCCTAGCAGCAGCAACATCGGACACCGCTCTCCACGACCGTACAGCAAAGCTCTTAGCGTGTCCGGCTCTTGTCGTCATGCTTGACACAAACGGCGTCTCGCGGTCCAAGCCTCGACCAACGAGGACACGCAGACGGCGATTAAATGCAACAAAACTAGCCGGAGCAACACCCACCTTGTTGGCTCTTCTTTTCAGCTCTTTCTACATTGTTGTATCTGCGTCCTCTTCGTCGCAGAGACCAGCAACAAGCGAATCACACGGCGCCAGGCTGCCCATCCTCGACAATGCATTCTCTACAGGTCAGGGCACCGGGACAGATCATTTGACCGACCACACCCCTCGAAGCACTTCAACGGATGCACCAGAATCTTTGAACCGCCGCAAGCATGTCACCTTTCAGGACGTTGACCAGCAACAAGGCTCGTCCACATCCGACCGCGTGCTTGTCGGGACTTCCGACGACTCAACGTCTCCATCCATGCTTCGATACGAGAACTTGCCCTTGGCCGAGCTCGATGCGGTGCTAGATGCAGAGTCAGGCGCGGCCTCCTTGCCTCAGTCTGGTTCTCATCCTGAACAGCAGACAGATCCTCGTCGATACGAAACGCAACGATCAGCGGGTCACTCCAGCCTCTACAACCAAGACCTTGTTGGCAAGCAAACCGGCAGTGGTTACGTCTTTGTTCGCCACCCAGATCCTAATCTCTCTATCACAGGTGCTGGCGCAGCTCTCGTCACACTCTTCTCACGGCGCGATTCGCCCGTCAGTCGACCTCCTCTAGTACCCAACTCGAACTCGAGACTGTTGATTGGGCTCGTCATCGTCTGCATTATTGCTGTTGGAGTGCTCACGCTTGCAGCCCAGGAGATGTATAGGCGCATGCAGACACTTGGACAACCTCGCTCGCCACTCCGAAGAAGGTCAGGCGAGGGTCGATCATCACGCCCGCCTTTCCGCAGCGACTCGAGCTACACCCCTCTCACGTCCAACGGACTCGCAGCACCATCGTTGGAGGAGGAGGAAGAGCGCATAAAGACTCCACCGACTCTCTCACGACGCAGCAGCGCCGCAGCTTCGTCATTAGCTCCCTCACCGCATAATGAAACCGGCCCAGACTCGGACGACGAAGAGTATGAGCGCAAATCGCCGAATGACTTGCACTATCTTTCGCTTCCGTTCGGCATCGGTATCGGGTACAGCTACGCCAACATCGCAGACAACCGTGATGCCAGGACCCGAATCACGCGGCTAGCAGCTAAACGATCGCGGCGTCACTCTGGTTCCACTTTGGCACTCTCGACGGGCGCACTGCCCATTCCTGGCACCGGCGCAGTCAACGGCACAGATGGGCTTCGATCGCGCTCTCGCTCGTTCAAGGAGCTCTGCCGCGATGCCTTTGGCAGCACCGCATCTCGGGACATCAGCATCATCTCGGAAGAGGAGGACGACAGCGACATGACGACGGTCTCCACGCCAAGATGGGGATCTAGCCTGGTCTCGCTCGATCTGTCGGGATCGGACAGAGGCAGCGGCACAGTGACACCAACTGGTCCAAGCGCTGGTGGTGGAGGCACATTCTTGACTTCTCCGACATCGAGCATCGCGCTCGAAGATCTAGCGTCGTCTCAGGGATCGTCGGCGAAAGGCCGCTACTTTGGTGTCGAAAACGGCAGCGCTGCCTCAGGTGGTCACACGTTGATCGATCTCGGGCTCGGAACACCCGAGCTGGCCGTGTCGGATCCTGACGGCATCACTCGACCTGCTTCAACGCCAGGAGTAATGCCTTCTCAGGTCGCCCGTCATCCTCAGGTCGAACAGCTTCGTCGTGAGGGAAGATCCGAAACGGGAAAGAGGGTGGGCAAGGGTACTCCGACCAATGCTAAGCTGTTTTAGATTCCGTGATTCGTCATTCATTCATGACTACTGTACTTTTCTGCAATGCCATTTACTCATGTCTTCACAGTGCCAAAGATTTTCGATGTTATTGGATTCAACGCTATTGTCCGTGTATAGAATGCACATTTGAGTCAAAGTAGAGAAGCTTGTCGACTACTGGATGAGGCATGACTTCGCTGCACCGCTACTTGCATCTTCGTCAACCTCCTTGATGGTGATACTGCCATGATGATTTGTCACTGTACAAACGTCGCCTCTCAAGCCCGAGGCTGTACTGGGTACGATCTTGGCCGTACCTCTATGCTTATGCGGCTGCGGATCGAGCAGTTTAAACCTCTGCTGCATTGCTGGCGAGACTTTGAGGGTGCCTGTTTCGCTGCTCCAATTGAGGAGGCCGGAGAAGGAGGTGGGGAGGAAGAGAGTGATGTTTCCGTTGGAAGTTTTGGCGCGGATGTTGAGTGGTCGGCTTCCGGAGTATGTTGGGATGGTGAGCGATATTGATCCCATAGAGCCGGTTTTGGCACTGATGAAGATGGGTTTCTCGCCGGGCTTCTTGCCTGTTGCTGCCGCTGTTGTTGTTGTGGTGGTGGTGGTTGTGGGTGATACATTTGAGGAGGATTGAGGTCTTTTTTCCTTGATGATGTGAATAGTGGCACTGATGGGACTACTCTTTGTCACAAGCACACAAGAAGCAGCATTCTCGACCTCATCTTCTGGCCGTGGTCGATCGTATACTGGAGGTGAAGCGTCTGGGGCAGAAGCGCCGATGGCAAGAGTTTTTTTGATAGAAGCATTGGGCCAGTCGATATGGATGTGACGATGTGCTTTGAGTCCACTCGATCCAGCATTGTGATGAGGCTGCCACAGTGCGTCCCGCCGCTGTTGCTCTTCGTACGCCTCGTCGTCGTCGCCTTGGATAGGTCCAGCTGCTGACATGGTGTCCTACTTGGTATTTTGCGATGTTGGATCTTGACCAGTTGGCGGGTGAAGAAGGACGGAGAGCAAAGCTGGACGCAACCAATGACGTTCAACAACTGAGCTGCTACAAGCAGAGCCAGAGACGGGGTCGTGCGAGTGATACAGAGCAAGCTCCTGCCTTCTGCAGTGCGTGACCCTTACAGCTCGCCCATCGGTGATTTTTTTGAATTTTTTTTTTTTTTTTTTGGAGGAAATAAGCTTATCCCTCCACACAGAAAGGACCCTTTTTCCGAGCTTTATTTTGTTTTTTTTTTTATAGCGTGTGGGTTGGCTCTGTGGGTTCCAGAAAAATCTTCGGCTCGCAAGGAAGCTGAATCACACTTTTGGTCACAATGCATCTTCTGCAAGAGATGCAAATTTGGGCTTCGAACGGGATGATTTGGATCAAAGTCTGATGTCAACCGGCTAGAAGGACTGCTACACTCAGCTTCGCATAGACGCCACAGATGGGAAAATGTAGGCTGTGTCGATCTTGCTTCAGAAAATGTGACAAAGGCGGTAAGCCGCGGGATTTAGGTCGACTCGCACCCACCACTTTGATGGAAAGGTTACAACTTGACAAGAATGTAATTGGACAAAGAGCCTCTTGAAAGTCGCAGAGTGGTCATGGGTACTATACAGTACAGTACAGTACTGTATGCACCTTCGGGACCTTGGCTTTGACCCAAATGTTGTTCAATCGAGTGCCAAAAAACAATACACCGAGATCCGATTGGACCATGTTTCGCAGCTTCACACATGCGCGTTTTGTGTGCACAAAACACAACAAAGGGGCCATAATTTCGGTTCATCTCCTTCTTCAGCACGAGCAAAAGACTCCGCAAGGGCATACAATAGACAAATCTGTCTAGGGCATACAGTACATCTGGGTCAACTCGACCAAACCTTGCCTGGTGTCCGAGTTGTCGGGTTCTTATTGTTGCAAGAAAAACAAGACTTCCCAAGCTGCCCGTCCGTGCGCGTGCAGGAGAATAGTTCACCGATGCCAAGCACGAGAAAAAAGGGCATCTGTTGTGCGAAAAGAATTCTCGGTTCGACGATTCCATATTGTTCGCCATACCATTTCCTCACATGCAAATCTCCCGTCCATACATCCTCCTCAAAGCAACCTAGTAATTGTTCCCATAAGTGTGGCTCTCTCGAGACATATCGGAATGTAAAAGCCAGCAGATTATGCGCACCGGGGCTCCGACCTCGCCGAGAAGACTCAAAGGTTCGAGCGGCATTACTTTGCTGTCCCGAGCGCCTTCGTTGCAGCCCTGTGTGAGAGATCAGAAACGCCCACACAATCACACACAAGTGTGGCGCCGCTTCAGCCATCAAGTCTCAGTCTAAGCCTCTGGGCACCAGAGCCGCCCCCGCACAGTGGAGCTTTTCCATTCCTTGTCTCAGCTTCAGCCAGACCGCACAATCTGAAGGAAAGATATGTTTGAAACACTGAAGGGGGTATATTGACAACGAACTTGTCGCTTTTTTTGGTGTCAGAACTAGAAATACAAGGTAACAAACTCCAAGAGAGAGATCGGAAGAGAGTAGAGACAGGAGCGGCCACGTCTGAGAGATATAAAAATACAGATCCAAGTAAGAGACTAAACGAGCGTAAGAAGGCGTATGCCTTTGAGTGGAGATGAGAATAATGTAAAGACCGTGAGTTATGAGGCAAGCAGAGTGGTGTGCCGAAGGCCCTTTGCGAGGGCCGGCCATCCGATTCGAAAAGAAGTGGAGGGGAGGGGAAAGAAAAAGCAACGAGAGAATGCTACAGAGCAGGATAGTGTGGAAAATGCAGCTGTGTGACGATAAGAAGAACAGTGACGACGATGCGAAGTTCGAAGTTGCGAAGCACGAGGCAAAGAGAGAGAGAGAGAGAAGAAAGGAAGGAAGCGAGCCGAGTGAGCAGCTTTAGGCGACCCATTCAGGCGCAGCAGGCGTTGTCGATGCGCTGAACATGTCTGTGGGCATAGCCGAGGTGAGCGTCATGGAAGCCATGCTCGACATGTCGGCGGCGCCGGCGTTGGCAAGCAGGGTGGCGTCGGGCATCTCAAGACCCGAAAGGGTGGTGAAGGGGTCTTGGAGCTTTCCGTCCATAGGAGGACCGTTGATGAGGCCCAAGTCGTTGCCAGCCATGATCTCGATCGAGTCGGCAGCCATCATCGGGGTCGACATCATGCTGAGCGCCTCGGCGTTGAGTTGACCGGCACCGGTGAAGTCGATCAGATTGTATGGCATGGGCTCGAGCGATTGCAAGAAGTTGGTACACTTCATCTGCTGCTCGTGCGGCGAGAGCGAGGCTCGGGGTACCATGGGGGGACCCAGGCAGTTGACATCAAACGTATCCGAGATGGGAGTGGTGGGTGGCATGCTGAGGGGAGTGCCAAGGTCCTGGCTCATGGGGAAAGGAGATCGGATAGCGCGCGTCGAGGCAAGCGATGGTGTCGAAGCAGCCGACGAGAGACCAGAGGCCGATGCGAGACCTTCCGACAAGGAGGCAACCATAGGGCTGTAGTATACCGACTCGGTGCTCATGGCCGGCGAAGGAGTCCACTGCTCATGCTGTGGTGGCGAGTAGAAGACGTCGTGCTCCTGAATTGGCGTCGAGTTGATGGCAAGGCTGGGGCTGATGATCCTTCGCATGGGAGTAGAGGTGAGGAAGGTAGGGCGTGTTGGCGTGGTGGCCAAGGGGTGGTGTGGCACGACGAAGAGTTGCAACCGGGACCCGAAACACGCGAAGGAGTCATAGGGAAGTCACCGTAAGCCCAAACACCGTGAGGGCTTGTAGGTGGCAAGAAGTTGAGGCTGTCGACCATGGGAGCGCCAGTCATGGCGTCGTATGGGCCGGGAACACCGAAGCCAGGAGTCAATGGCATGCGAGGGTGGCTGTGGAAGGTGAGCGAGTGGAACGAGCCGTTGGCAAAGAAGCGGTTGGGGACGGGCTCGTCGTGCTGGTCACAGTCGTAGCTGCAAGGACCAGGAGGCACCGCCGAAGGATGACCAGCAGCCTCGGCCGATGCCTGCGATCGTGCGCAAGTGGAACAACGAGGACGAGCGGCATCGCAACGGAGCTGACGACGGATAACGACACGTCAATGGCGAACAAGAGAGAGGCGGTACAGTTAGAAATCAAGGGTCTTGGATTTTTCGAAAATTTTCGTGAGGCGAGAAAGCTTACCTTACGACGACGGCAAGTAGCACAAGCCATCTTGCGCTTAAGGATGGGGCCCTTGGACTCTTTCCTGGCCTTGGCACCGTCCTTCAAGGACTTGACCTTGGCAGCAAGCTCGACATCGAGCTTCTTGCTCTCTGCCGAACGGCAGAGCTTGTGGGTGGGGCTCTCAAGGCCTGGGCGGACCGGAGAGGATGTGTTGGTGTTGATAGGAGTCAACATGTTGCTGAAGGTGCACGTGTGAGAGAGAGATTGGAGAGAAAGCTAAGGAGAGGCGGCTGGCATACGAAAGGCAGCTAGACCGATGTGCAGAAGTGGCAGGACGAACGACGAGCAAAGATGGAACAAATCAAAGAGTGCAAAACAGATGCGGCGAGCAAGGTGGGGCAATGGTGGTTGCGTAGCCAACAGAGATGGTGTGAGTGGTGGGTAGGGAAAGGACAGGGGATAGCTAGAAGATGGGGATGAGGATGGGGATGCGATCATCACCGAGAGATCCGAGGGGGGGACTTATAAGTAAATGGTAGCGACTCGGTGATAGCACAGCTTGATAGAGCGGAGGGACGTCCGAGGTGCTTGGGGCGGACCGAGAAATTGAGTCAAGCTGTTTCAGTGTCAGCTAGCCCAGGCAGCACGTATGACAGGAGGCTTAGGAGGGAGCAAAGACAGAGAATGAAGGGTTCAGAATGAAGGGCTAAGACAGTGGTCTCTCACTCTATCTCTGTGTTCATGTACAAGCAGATTGGTACTGCCGTGTGGCACCACGACGGCGGGCAAGCAAGTTTGACAGGCCTCTCCAAGACACAGGTAGCAGAAGCGAGCACAGTCTGACAGGCCATGCCATTGATTGGGTGTGGACCTTCACGGTGCAGCAGAGCTCATGCGCCACTTGAATGGCCACAGGGGCCAGGTACAGGAAGGAAGAGCTGCCCTACCATTCAGCGGTTAGGAATCGTCGGAGGCCAAGGTCAGGCACAACAGGGCCAATTGTCAAAGCTGGTCATCATTGTCGTGGAACAAAGAACGAGGAAACGCCGGATAGCCAGAAGCAGAAGTCCAAAAAAAGCCACAGAAAGTAGTTACTGTAGGTCACTGCTCGTAGTGGCGAGAGCAAAGGCTGGGTACGATATGGATCCAGGTTGCAGATAAGTGCAGCTTGGAGCAGCTCGATTGAATCGATATGCAGGCCATCTCCAAGCACAGCGTACAGGCCGACGCTAATGGCGACTAGACTGGCTAAACCAGATAGAGGGAGGACAGCAGCCAAGGAATCAGCCAAAAAAAAATAAAAAGAAAGGCAAGCCCAGAACAATTGCACTGTGGATCGAGAGGCAGGATTCGAAATTTCCCTCAAACTTATTTTTATTTCCGGGTGGAGAGCAGAGAAAATTTCTTGATAGCTTAGTGAAGCGGGGGAAGAGGAAAATGGCAATAAGGCGAAATGACCGAAGCAACGAGGAGATTGGAGGAGAACAAGAGAAGAATGGGCACCCAAGGCCGGCGAGCGAGGTATGAACAGCGGGCAAAGAGTGGTCAAGTGGCCAAAATTCCCAGCCCGGCTACCTGAAGAGCCAATCGTGCTCAAGTCCGAGCTGCTTGCAACTCCGAACAGCGTCAAGCGCACAGGCACACGAAGCGTCTGTGTGAGCTTGCATCGTACAACGCGTGGCTAATCCATATTATCTGCACTTCGGGCACCAGTCATCCGCAACCTCGTCGTCACAGTACCCAGGTGAACCTCCAGTCACCCAGCTAGCAGACACACATACAATTACACACCCACACGCTCAAGAAGCAAACTCACGCACGCTCTTGCAGCACTGCTCTCACTGCCATTTGCAATTGCAGATGCGATTGCGAATCTTGTAACTTACGAAACAGTTTTCGCCCTCTCGCCCTCTCGCCCTCTCACCCTCTGGCTCTTCGGTGCCATGGAGCCTACATCCGAAGGGCGCTACACACCGGCTTTCCATTCTGACGAATGTGATTTTCCTTTGCCTGCTCAATCGGTGGCCGCACCAACCGAATTGCTTTGCTGAGATTGGTAGAGTGTAGTTGAGATCAACCCCAACTGGTGTGTCTCTGAGTTGCCAAAAGCTAACGCTCAAACGACGGGAGATTGAGACACACACACACACTGTGATAAGGTAGCATCGTACAACAGCGCAGGAACACCGGATAAGAGCGTTGGTGGTACAAGAGCGTCTGATCCAGAGGCACATGGTCGCAAATGGTCGTAGCGGGTCCAGCATACTGTAGATTGTTGCCAGCGAAGCTAACTTGGGACGGTTTCACCGATGAGAGCTGTGAGGCATCGACGGTGGGCATCGACATGTACTTTTGAAACCAAATTGTGCTGCGACTAGAGATGATCAGTTCACCGCTCGGTCTTCTGTAGAGCGACCGTATCGGCCTTGATTGCTGTACATGTACAGTACTCATACAAAGGCGAGTATCGGCGCTTCTACATGAAGAGGTTCGCAATCAAAGTCCGTCGTGTTTCAGGAAGATTGATGCCAGCTGTTGCTTAATTTGACTTTTTGCCTTTTAACTTCCTTTTTGTTTTCTTTTTTGTCTTCTTGACTGATAGCTGACCGATGTCTCCTAGCTGCCAGCCCCAGCAAAGCGTATATAGATGTATCGCGGCCGATCGACATTCAGCTTTCACAATGAGTAAGAGGTCATTCGAGCCATGTCAAGGAGTGAAAAGACCACGGGGAGATGCGATCAAATGGGATGGATACTGGACGATGGCGGACAAAAAAGAACAGGGGAGGGAAAAAGGCGCTTTTTCGCTTAACCTCGAGGAGGAGCAATGAAGATCCCCAGCCAGCCACACACAAGAAACGCCGCCACTTTCCTGGCTGGCGGGCTGGCTGTCGGTGAGAACTGTGGACCCTCATTTTTTTGCATAAAATCATCGGCATCTCCCAATTCAGAGTGTGGGAATTGGCTTTTTTTTTCTCTTTTCAAAATCCGCTGCCATGCGTCTGTGGCGCTCTCTGTGTCTTTCTGCAATAGCATGCTGGATCTTCCACACCGGTCCGCGGTTACATGCACTTAGAATAAGAGCGAATTGAAAATCTGCAAGCAGGTGCACGCTGCTCATCATCGCACTGCAACCCGATCGGACTTGGAGTCGACTAGAGCTGAGCTTGTCGAGCGTGCGAGAGTAACTTACTGTACAGTTTGTGCGGCCATGCAATCGCGGGCAGCGGCACTCCTGTATTACACTGTACAGTACTGTACAGCGTACGTACATACATTGCACAGCTCTTGGTACTGTGGCCATCTGTATCTGTACAAGCCTCCCGAACGAACTTTTGGTGCAGCCAGCAGCGATTTGCACCTCTGTACATACATCAGCAACCCTCAAAGTCAATCGGGCTGGCCCGGCACGCACCAAGTTAAAACAATGCCGAACAATCCTCGATCTCCCGTGCCCTCGACTCGATCCTTCTTGGTACTGTATAGCGTCTATTGCCTCTGCTCGAAAAAGTCGCTTGAGTATGTCGGCGAACTAAACCTCGGCTCAAGTGTGGAAAGCTTAAGCGTAGGCTAGTCCTGACGACTCAAAGCCAGCTGGGCCTTACCTTCTGCTAAGCACGTTGATCACGCCGTAAGTAGGGATGCCAAAACAGGTGGCCGAGGTGCACTGCGTTAAGGCTCTTAAATCTAAGCGGCGGAGTAAGATCACCACATCAGTCCCGATTGGTGCTCATGCCGCGCCGGCCTCCTCGGTTTGAGTCCGAACCTGACAGAGCTTGCAATCCTCCTCGATCAAAACTGGCTTTGCGTTGTCCTTGTTGAATCAAGCAAGCTTCCACGACAAAGGCGGAAAGTCAGGCAGTGCTCCAATTTTAGAATGCCTCGGTGACCTCGCCGTGCCTTCCCAGCAGAGAATTCAGCAATGTGTTGCTGGACTGCCGTATCAATTGAAACTGTGATCTCAGATAGGAATCTCGACTTGTCCAAAATCAAAGAAAGAGAAATGCGGAGCGGGGAAAGCAAAAGCAAAGGAAAACGCGAAGGCGAAGGCGAAGATGCCAGACTTGATAAAACCTTCATCCAGGATTCATGAACCTGTCGCCTTGAACAAATTTCATACTCTCAGACTTGAGCGAGACCATCACACAAACGTCAAACTAATGCTGGGCGTCTTGGCGGCAAAAGCCTTCATTTCAAGAAAATGACTATCACATTGTCAAATGCTGACACACAAAAAGCGCAGTGCGGAGACTGTCGGAGGAATTAACTGCACTTTAGCACAGGCCACTGAATTTCCGAGGCCAGAGAGAGAGATGCTGCTTGTTCACATGGCTGAGACGCTCATACAGGCTGCGCTCCTCCAACTTTGCTACTCCTATCCGATCGCCCCCTTCTACCAACTCAGACCGACTCCGCTGTCACCCTGAACTAATCGGAATGCGCCATGAGCGAGCATGAGCGGGATACAATAATCGGCAAGAGCAGATCGAAGGTAGCAGCAGATTGGCTCATATTGACACTAAGGCCGGATCGACACACAATCAATTAGAGCGCCACAAGGTCATAAGCGGAGCAGACAACACCCTCGACCATCTTCCGACCTTTACCTTTAACGTACTAGATTCACGTGGATATGGCAAAACGTTCTACTCCTTTTGACGATAGTCGGTCCGACTTCATCCCAACAGTGAGGCCAGAATGATAGGTACAAGCCACACAGCTTGACAATTGGCTGCATGAGCTTTGACCGAGGTTTCTGATTCTTTTTTTGATTGTTGATTAAGCGCAAAAAGGAGCTTGGCTAGAAGATCAGCTGGGACAAGTGCAAGCTGCAGTCCTTTGTATCCTCTGCAACGAGGCTTCTCTTACGTCGGTCAACGCTCGGGCGACCACAGCATCGCCCAAAGCCGTCGCAAAGTATTCCTTGCGAGCAGGCGAACGAAATGCCGACGGAAAACGCCTCTTTTCTGCGCGTGAGCGTCGTTGCCTTCGAACGCACTCAAGCCACTTGAACTTAAAAAGGATTCAAAACTCAATTTGCATGGCTGCCTGAATAGCGCCACATTTTTTGGCAGGAGAGTGTGCAGCTGACCACGCTCGATTTGGGGGGACAATTTACACGGCAAAGATCAACTGCCCCGACGGAGTTGTTGTGGTGGCAGAAGCAGCATAGATGGATCGGCTGGATAATCGGGTTCGTTCACAGCGACGAGCTTTGGATCTGGACCCGTCGACGCCGGAACAGCCAAATGCCGCTTCCCGTGTGCCTCAAAAGCCTCGCTGTTGAAATACAGCCGATCCCCCGTCCACCGCTCCTCAGCAAACCTTATCGCCCTGCCCTCCCACGATCAAGGTGCTATAATGGCTTTGAACCTAGAAAGACACGTTTCCCCACCTTTGTCAATAGCGGGTGATGCTTCCAGTTTTCGACATACCCAAGTGTAAGTCGGGCCGTTTTTTGACCGGTCAGTCTTGATCAGGGCAGCTTGTACGGATCACTCTGGCTGTCATGTCCTTCACCTCTGTTTTCGTATGGCCCTGGGCGTGCAGCAGGAATTTGTGTCACTCTACAGCAATGACTGCAAGTGCGCGACGGTGAAATTGGACAGAGCTTCCATGATTCGAGCCCAAGCCTCGGGGAAGAGCTGGTGACACCAGATGTGAGATTGAACAGCATCATGAAATTTCGAAGACCAGGCCAATATGTAGAGGTGAGGCAGTGCACGGATAGTTTTGCATACATACATTGAGGTCAATTACTGTGCTGGCTGCAAATCCTTCCGGGCCGGTCTCCACCAATCTACCGGCTACTGTGATCTCATTGGACCGGAGATGGAAACAAAGACGCTAGGCAGCACAAGGCGGTGTTCAAGTCGCCTCAAATTGCAAAGAATAAGCGCAGACGTGCACGCTTAGATCGAGTGGGGCATACACGCCCACGGGTTGCAGGCTTGACCGCCCTTCCGTCCATCAGCGCTCGACCGGCAGCGGAGCAAGGCGCTTCAAGAAGCGACTTGCACCGGAAGCAACCACTTCCGCTTTAGCGAGCTGATACGCTATTCATCATACAGTACTACAGTTGTGAGTACTTTATAAGCGAAGCCTAGGTTGCGGAGGTCAAAAGAGGTGCATGGATTTGCATGTAATTCCCGTCTCGCTTTCAAGGCAGAGGAAGAGTCAGGGGAATGAATGAGGAAAGGAAGTTGCAGCGGGTCAAGGGCAGCTCAAAATAGCATCTCTCTCTCTCTCTCTCTCTGTAAAACGCACCTTACGATCGCAACGCTCTTACCAGCAACAAAATCGGATTTGGATCGCACACCACGTATTCTTGATTTATTTTAATTTTTGGGAAGGGGATACAGTAAGAAGAGGCGTACAGCGGAGAGAACCTTTTGCTGGCATCGCTTACCAGCCGAGACAGGTCCACAAGCAAATGTGCATGTGCGGACTCTGCGAAGAAGGACGAAACAAATTCGTAGTGTCAAGGTCTCGGTGCTGTCTTTGCTCTGCAGCTGCGATCTTCTGCGACGAAGATTGCAGTGCGAAGCGGATTCGTCTCCATATGAAGAGCCTTGGCCGCCCTATCCTGGCCACTTCGCGCTGATATCAACGTACAAGGATGTATCAGTCTGGACTCTTATCATTAGGCCAAGCTTCGGCTAGTCGGAAAGGGATGATTCTCAGATCTGGGAAGGACCGCCTTACGGCAATGTCGCGCTGGACAAGCGGTGTCTCAAAATGGGACGAACAGTGTACTGTACCCCTGATCCAGTCGGGGATACAGCATGTGAAGGGAGTCATTGCGCCCACGACGCCATGAGGCATCTAGGACTCGATACCAATTATGGCATTGGTTGCTTTGCTCCTGTCACAGCGTAACAGAATGCTTAATTCAAGGTATAAGCACCTTCGTGTGGGATAAAGGCTAGGTAAGCTGTGACATGAGATGAAGGGAGCGGGAGATTCAATCGCCTTTTGAATTTTCAAGGTACGGCGAGTGGAGCGCGGAACCGCTCTGCCAAAGACAGCGCGACCCACGCAGTGGATCTGGCAAGATCGTCGAGCAATCGCCATTTGATTTGCCCACTTCGTACTCCTCTCGACAGTCTCAGCAGCACCAAATAATGACATGGGGGTCGATTCTTTGCCGCGACCCAAAGCCCTCTTGCAGCGCTTGGCAATGATCCACTCGTGTCGAGAGTACTGTACTACCTTCGTACAAATCAGACGGCACCGAACGGCATCGTTACACTGACACAGAGCAAAGGGGCTCACGCTTGGCGCCTGCAAATTTGTCACGACAAGTGGCATGTATCCCAATTGAGGCTCATCACGTACGTGATTAAGGACATCGAAATCTCATTCAGGCTCCGTCACGATCACTGTACAGCGCACAATGCGAAAAAGGTAACCCCCGATCAAGGAGCCGCTCGAGCCCTGCGATCGTATCTCGAGCACACCCTACCTCGCTCGTTCCTTGGAACACCAAGCATCATGTATAGGTAAGTGCAGCTTGCGTAAGCGACTGCTCAGAAGGTGTTGTTCTCTGGAAACGCCGGTCTGAAATCGCAACTAGGGCCTGCACGGCATCGAAAAAATTGGGCAGGAACGTGGCACCAATCGGTAGTTCAGTTCGCACATCCGACGCGTGAGTTTGACGATGAAACGCGTCGAGAGAGAGAGAGAGAGAGGGAGGGAGAGCGAATAAAAAAAAAGAAAAGTGTTGGTCTCGCGAATTCACCGTGACAAAGTCCCATGAAACAGAACGTGAGCACAAAGACAGTGAAAAGTGAAATTTTTGGTTGCGCTACCTCGTGGCCTCACAGACCGTTTCTCTTTTTGGGTGACAGGCAAAATCCAGGAATTTTGCTTGAAACTGGGTGGTATCCGCCGCGCTCACATTTTTGAGTTTACAAATCATCGCTAGGATATGAGCTGCATGGAAGCAGACATCATTCAATTGCTCGTAAGCCACTTGTGCCATCCCAAGGCGTGCTCTGCTTCCACTTCAAGGTCCGCTACATATGCCATAGAGAGACGTTGGCGCTGTGTACTTCTCCTCTGATCTGCCTCGAGGAGAGCGATTCGGCCCTACCGGGCATCCTGTCTCTACACTGCTATTGCCCACCGCCCTTCTTGGTCTATTCACTTGAGCGCGGCAATGAGAATCGTGGTGGTCGGCAATCTACTTGGCTGATTGGCTCTTCTCGGTCCGCTTGCCGCTCTCATGCAAGCCAATCCTCTCAGCTGCCGCTCCCTCGGCACCTTCAGGTTGACGCAAGGCGAATCGTCTGTGCTTCTGCAAACTCTGTAGTATGCAATGTTGCAGCGAACATGCACAGACGAGTAAAGTGATACGTGGGCTTGGGAATACGGCATTGCACTGAAAGGCAAGTTGGCAGCCGCCCAAAGTGGATAACAGCCGTCTTTTCCGACTGTAGAGAACGACTTGTGTAGCATGATAGGCAGTCGAAAGCTACCTTTTACAACAAGCGAGCGAGTCTGGCCTCTTTGATCCTATGGTTTTAGGTTCGTATGTTCCTGCTTCTGTGGCAGACTCGGTAATGTCTTGTAAGTACAGTAGTCGAAATGCTGGCGAAATGACAATGGTGCAGCTGTACATTCTAAGCGAAATCAAGGTCACCGCCGATCGATCTGCGCAAGAGTATACTGTAAGTCGAAATGTTTGATCGGAAATGAAAACGGACGCTCTTACGTGGGTGCTTTCATGCATGCATCAAGGTCGAGGCGACGTTGAGGGTGCCTCGGTCATAGATACGCACTACAGCATGAAGATCGAGCCGTGTCCAGGCCGGGTGAATATAAGCACGCACAGGAATTAGGCGAGTTTAATGCTCATGCGACGTCAGTCGTGGGAACTAAGAGCAGCCGTCCTCGGCTGGTCGGAGCTCTTTGCCACAGTCTAGCCCTCATCGCCACCAATGGGTGGCGGAGGCGGAGCATGTCACTCACTTGGAGCAACGAGAGGGTTCGTCGAATACGTGCGGTAATCAACCTTGTTCAGTGTCATCTGGGATTTAGTCACTTGTTCGTTGACGACGCGCGCTAAGGGTTGCTTTCAAAGAAAACAAAAAAAATCTGGCACTACCGCGCGCCAGTAAGCGCCTGCTCTAACGCGATCGCTTGCATGGATGCTGCCAAAGGTGTCCATAGTCCCTTTCCCAAGTCTCGACTCTGGTCAGAAGCGTAAGGGCATCACTATCTTTCGGAGGTTTGTATGACGAGGAGAAACGTTCGGTGTCTAACCGGTGCAAGTTGCGATCAGGTGCAGAGCAGGAGGATCTCTCTGGCGCAGAACACGCTAGATTTCAGCCCGATCTAGCCAGAGAACATTAGCTTCGCGCTTGTTTAACCTGAACCCCGAATTTGATGCAGCAGATGGGCACATCGATGTCTTGGCAGCGATTTCGAGCATCGTTCTGCATCTTTGTCAGCTAAAGACCGATTTCCTCGGGATCGGGGGGTGCACTTGTGTCCAGATTTCTATGTGCGTCGTTGCAATCTTCGTGTCGTGGAACAAGGTTAATGTTCAGACTTCTGGCTTCCATTCAGCCGACAATGTATCGAGACGATCGAGGGCATTGAGCTCGCCATGTATTTCGCCTCATGCTAGGAATACGTGATCCTATTAAGGTGCCAATTTGATCTAACACCGCGTTCTATTGAAACCGAATCATTCGTCCTTCGGTTGCCTCTCGTCTGGGAATTTGTCTAATTTGGACGCTTCCTTTTTTGACAGGCTGTGAAAAAAATGATGTCCAAAATAAGGGCGCGGAAATTCAATCCAGCTCGGCGATGCTCATCTCTATATCATGACATACGTTTGACCACTCTACGCAGCATGCAGAGCACATCAAGTCATGGTAGCAGGTGATATTGATCCGATGGTATTTGTCCCATAAGCCATTGACGAACGAGGCATACTTGACCCGCATTGGAAGATGAAAGCGTTCTCAACACACATCCAGAGGGCAGATGATCAAGTGGAAATGGGGCACGGGCGGCGGGGCAGCTGAGAGGAGGCAAGTGCGGGGTACAAGACAAGTGCGGTACAGAGCTGTCCAGAGCTGTCCAGAGGATCAAGGGCAAAGCACGCCACTGTGTCTTTCCAATTTTTTTCTGTGGTCCAGTACACGACTTGCGGCACCGAAGCTCTCTTCTCTAACCTCTCTAACACCGGAATTCCTGCTTCAGCGGAGAACCAAAATTCGGCTCTCCCATTGTGTCGCTGCCCGCTGTCCGCAGATCCGCGAGCTGTGATTTTTTTTCTTTAAATTTTTTTCCAACAATACAGTATCGCCTTTCTCTCCATGCTTGAGGTGTCGATGTGAGCTCGATCTCTGAGCGAATCTTCAACCACGTCTTCTCTGCTAGCCGTCGCTGCAACTGAAAGGGATATGGAATAGCCGACGCCATCGAGGCGATTTGCCCCTCTGGATTGTGTAATTCCCACGTCTGCAGCGACGAAGCCTTCGGGGTCGTTGATCCGCAACTCCGCAAAGATCTCGGTTAGCTTGACAACGCCTTGCGAGTCGAATTTGCACCTCAGCCAGTGACTTACACAGGCACGACATACCATGAGAACCTTGATCTGAATCCAGCCACCTCTCTGAGATTCTTTCATGCTCATCTTGCCAATTCTGTCCGCCCCTTCTCCAAACATATTCAGCAATGCTCCAATCACTTCTTCGGCCATCGACACTGCTCTCATCAAGCTGTAGACTGTATATACGGTGCAGCGGATCCGCTCGCCGGATAACCGCGATTCCGCCACGAGAGAAGCAGAGGCTAGGCGCATACATTGTATCTGGTGTGTCATTGGGTGACAATTCTCGCTTTAGCCTACCGACTGGCCCGCCTCGTAAATCGCTCCTTCTGCGAGTTGATATTGATGCCGGCCAGGCTGAATTTCCAAGCCTACTCTGACAAGCAGCGACTTCTAAATCGGCTTTTTCGCAATGTACATCTGTCTACGTAGATGCAAGCATTCGCCTTTTATTGACGGCTCTGCGCACAACCGCATTGGCGAGAATCCAAGCCCGACCAATCTACCCCTCTGTTAGGCAACAGAAGTTAGCTGGGCCGTTACTTCCATACGACCGTGTCAAGACACCTACGTGTGCTACAGACTGTTGGAGCGTGCAGGATGAAGGGAAGGAAGCGTATGAGAGCGACCCTTGGCGCCGCGTCTCTGCCACGCGACCACGAAAAAGGGTGGATTAGCGGCACCGCGCCTTGTACCACGGATCTCACACACACGCGCCACACAAGTTACCAACTTGAGATGCCACGCTAAGATTTCATCTCTTCGTATTAGATTCCCCCGCTGCGAGAAACCCCGTCTGATTTCCGCGCTAGCCGCTTCTCTTGCCATTTTGGGATCCAACGGCTGATGAGTTGGTGTGACTGCTCGATACGTGAGCGCCACCTTCCAGATTCCCATCGCCAGATCTGCCATACTGTAGTTTGAAGACACGGGCAATTGATCCTCGATATGCCTTAATTGCTTCTTCGGACTTGAGAAGAGGACAACCACTTTTCGGCTTCACCCTAGTTTCTCTCGTATCAAGGTACAGGATATCGCTCGCTCCGCTCAGCTCCGCTCCCTGCGCCGTCTGACCCTCACCTTGTGTTGCCAAAAGGCAACGCTCGCTCAGATGAGAGGGTGCTCTATTTCTAATGAATTTGTCCACGCCGACCACGAGCCTTTCCGACGGTGTCTCGCGGGACCCGCTGATTTGCCATCGACAGGATCAGCCTAGTAGCGACGAGCCAAGAGAGACAAGACTTTGAATCCTGTAGTGCAAGTGCGAACAAGGATGGCCGCCTCTCGCTAACCAAGACTCGTTCGATCATCACTGGAGTTCCTACGTGACAGCGAGATGCACGTCGGTGACGTTGTTGCTAAGACTGGGTCCCGGTGAGGCATATCTGTTGGCAGGGACCGGCCGTGCTCGGTCCGCCCTGTTGCCACCGCCGTTCTATTCGAGCCAGTGGGAACAAGTTACATGATACACCCGAGTTCGGTTTCTGCATGGTCCTGGATCCCGATGGTTCCTACCAGCATTGTTCGCTTTTGCGAGCGTAGAATTGCCATCTTGGCTTGCACATTGTGCGACTGATGGGAATTTCAGGCACCCGGCGTTAGACCAGGTACAATTGCAATGGTGTACAACGTACCTGCAGAGTGAAGCGGAGCTTCAACGAGAAGGACTAAGCATGCAGTCAAGCAGATACTGTAGCCAGCGATGATACCGAACGTGAACCCACGTTCGGCTTCATGCCTTGATCCACGACCACGAGGAGAACAAGGGAAGAATTGTTCCGTCGCTCTCGTGGCCAACAAGAGCAGAGTTGCAATTGGTCTGATCTCAAACCTCGAACAAGTCACATCGCACTAAAATTGCAGGCTCCTGCGGGTTCTGGAAAAGGAAATTTTTCCAGAATCTGCAGCCTTGCAGCTCTCGACAGCAGATCCGATCTCCATCTCACGAACGAGGTACACTTCGGCGGCCCTGGCACCGCACCACGCCTGCTGCACCTTCTCTTGTTCCCCTTCAGCCGCGTCGTGTCTACACCCATCTGCGCAGAGGTAGCATTTTTTCCGTTGGTGCCTGCTTGGTGCCTCAGTCGGTCCCTCAGGTACGAGACAGCTCGGTTGTGCGGATGAGCGCTCAAGCGAAGTGTAGATGCTTCGGCTGCTTCCGCTGCGTACTGTCCCTTGGCTCCATCTCGCAGCATCGGACCACGCAACGGACTTCTCGCTGTCGAGTGTCATGGCAAGGGATTTAGATACAGTACCTTGGGCGTTGTCTCAAACATGCACCTTTTTTGCACCAAGCACACCAATGGCGACCTTCTCTCTGCCGACCTAAATCGCTCGCTCCAATAAGTCTAATTCTCTCATCAGTTTCCTATGACCGAGACCCATGTGCATAGCGTCAATCTCCTTCCGCACGCCTGCCGAGACCGACATGATCGCAGGTTTGTCTTGCACCAGTTCTTTAGGTTTTACTTTCGTATCAGAAGCCGAATCGTGCAGCGCTGTCCTGTCGGTGCTTCCTCATCCGCCTTCTTGCCACGTTGTAGCTCAGCCTCGCTTGTACCGAATTCTTCTCGTCTCAGGTACGCCCCGCCCTACGCGAAGTTTCGATCCACCCATCTAACGCTGGTATAGCGTCGCCCGCTGCTTGCTACCACGCTACAGGTACCATAGAAATCCAGGCTGAGATCCAAATGCTAGCAGAACGTGAAATCTTTGCAGCGCGGCTCCGTTCGCAGACATGCAGATGCTATGTTCATAGTCTCAGAGTTCTTATGGCGGTGTTAGGCAGGAGTCTGGCGTACACATTTCTGTTGAGACAAGATACGGTTGCAGATTTTGAGAGCCTTAGGTGGTCGAAGATAAGAGCAATCCCGATCATCGGGTTGCTCTACCTTCCCGATCCCAGGATCAGTCCTTGCAGTCACCATCTGTCGCTGATTCGAGCCTCTGTCAATCGCAGCGTTGTCCCGCATCGAGGTCGGTGTGTTCGCTGTGAGTCCATGTCACTATGAGTAACAATTCGAAAGGGCCAGCTACAAGCAAAGTACCGAAGCGACAGAAGTGGCGGGGACGTCTAAATCTCACGGAAAGAGAATATAGCTGCTTACTGCTCACAAGAGGTCAAGGCATCATGACTGCAACTGATAACAGCAAAGCTGACAACACCGAGGAATGCCAGTCTCAAGGTTTCGTCTACGACCAGCCAGCTTGCGGTGTCCTTTACAGCAGCAGAGGGATCATGATGCGAGGGCATGCCTCTTCGGACGCTTCTTCCTTCAGCTGTACAATTTGGACGCTGGAGACGGACCCCTAGGAGGTTTGAAGTGCTCAAATGATGCTCTGCAGGCGTGGATAACAAGCTGATACATGTAAATGTGCAGATTCGATCTCATTGGAAGGCGTTGTCCTGATTTTTGACTTCAGAACCCTCGTCTGTTCGTGTTGCAATGTGGATTCATCGGCGTGATCGTGGTGAATTCCAAGCTGCGGAGAAGTGTTTTTGATTCTGATAGCATCAAAGTGAGCTGAATTGCAGAACGGAAATGCTGTAGAAATAAACATTCTTCACTTCTTGATCTTGGGCGTAAAACGTTCCACAACGCCTATCCAAGATGGGCGAAACTGTCCGGTCACAACTTCGACCTTGGATCGCTGACTACCGCTGCGAGGGGCACAGGGTTGAACCATTTGGGGTTGCGTTTCTATCGTCGAACAACGTACAAAAAGAGGACCGGAGACCAATGGTCAGTGATTGCTGAGTTGAGTCAGTGACTTCGCGAGGGTTACATCCTCGCGCAGGCTCATGCACGATGGCTGTACAATGCGAACTCACCCCTTTGAACGCTTCCAGGCCTTCGTTAATGTTCTTGCCGACGTAAAGGAGTCGACTTCTGTCAGAAAGCATGTTGTCCCTTGCCGAAGCGTCAATATCGCCGTCAGTTGCGTCGCGGGCCATGACAAGTGCCGACTTGGTGACGAGCACACTGTCGGGGCTGTTTTGAGTCAGCTGAATGGCAATCTCGATGGCAGCCTGATCCACGGCAGCCTGACCGAGTTCGTCTGAAGTGGACTTGGCCACATCCACAAGACGGTTGACCATGTTGTATCGGTCATGAGCCTCTTTGGCGCTGATAGGCTTGCCGAGGAGTAGGAGCTCCGAGGCACGTTGCTGAACAAGAGCGCGAGAGAAAGAGCGATGAAGCGAACGACGGCGACAAGGGCACGAAACCAAGCAAAAAGAAAGGGGAAGAGGTCAGCTTTTAAGTCACAGATGTTTCGATGTTATCCCCGACTCTTGAGATATGACTTACGTGACCACACAACTGAGTCAATCGAGGGATGCCGCCCATAGCAGCGACTACACCTCTCGCCACTTCGGGCAAGCCAATCACGGAACGAGTGCTAGCTACAACCATGTCGCAGTTGAGAATTGTTTCGGTACCGCCTCCCATGCAGATACCGTCGACTGCAGCGATGATGGGCTTGGCGCTTCGTCGGGTGCTCATGCCTCCAAAGCCGCCGCGCTTGAGCCTCTGGATCGACTTGTTGACCTCGGCATCAGACTGCATGGGCTCTCCGGACGCATGTCTGACGGTCTCGGACGTCTGGTTCTTGCTGAGCCAGTCTTTGAGGTCTTGTCCGGCGCAGAAGGCTCGACCTTTGCCAGCCAGAATGATGACCCAGAGGGAAGGCTCGGTCTCGAACCATTCAAAGACACGGCAGATGTCCTCCTCCATGGCGTCCGTCATCGCGTTGAGTTGCTTTGGCCTATTGAGCGTCATCTGGAGCACATGACGTGCAGGAGTAGTGAGGATCAAGTGGGATCCCACCTTGGGCATGACCAGCTTCGGAGAAGACATGATGGCTAGATTGGATTCTTGCCGTGAAAGAGAAGATGAGTGAGACGACTTGCAGTGATTGAGCTTTCAGAGGTATCTTCAGCAGTTCCTCTTCAAGGGCCTTTTGGCGTGGATGCAAGACGAGCTTTGTCAGAAGCCTCCTTATATGCACAGAGTCTTGAAGTATTGCCGTATCGAACGGGACGGAAAGGTGTTGTGCCGCATGGACCAGGCAAGAAGGGATGGCACATGGTCGAGCCGGTCGCCGGCCATTCGTGTCCGGCAACCAAACAAGCTCAAGCGAAATCCCCAGAAAATGCGGGGGAGGATGCCCGATACAACAGCTGAATTTGAACCCGATCGATTCAAATTTTCCTCCACATGCTGCTTGTGATACGACCTCGCTTCTCGAAGCACTGGCCAACTGCCGTAGAATGTTTTGGGCAGCTGCAAGTGGTTGAGCGCCGGCGGCGTGCTTAAAGGGCATTTGACGCAGCTGTGATATCATTTTGAGTCTTGGTACAAACCGTCTCCGCTAAACTACCATCAACGAAACACTCGCTGTTCGATACACGGCAGACCGTACTCCTGCACGTCCTCCCTATCCTCCAGAAATATCTTCAAAATGACCGACGGCGGCGACATTATCCTGATCCTTGGTAAGTTCGTAGCAAGGCTGAGTTGTCAGGTTACTTGCAGCCTTGTCAGTTCTAGCTGAGTATCCTGACCTTCAATCAATCTTCTCGAACAACTTTTGCTTGATGACGAGCAGTGGCTCTCATCTTCCCGCCAGCAGCGGTGGCATTCATCACAGGTGTAAGTAGACACCCATCATGGCTCACGATACGAGGCACCTGAGAAGTTCACACTGACGTTATCTATGCTCTCTCGCTTGTTCGACCATGGTAGTGCTCATGCGATCTGATGATCAACATTCTCTTGACTCTTCTTGGGTAAGTCCGCGACCTTGTTTGAGCGCTACTCGTCGCATCCGGGGCATCTCTTCATATTGACCGTTTTTCGCAACATCCTTTCTTGCTTTCTCTACAAAACTTCACAGCTACCTCCCAGGACACATTCATGCCTGTAAGTCGACGTGTCCATACAATTCAAACGTTGATAGCTGTGACTGATGCTGACGATGAATCTCCTTTCTTTCTTTTCTTGCTGCAGTCTGGCTGATCTACAAGAAGATGAAGGCCGAGGAGCGCTACAACGGCGCGGTTCAGTACACCGGCAACGGCGAATGGGTTCCCAAGTACGGCCAACCCGTCTACCAGCCACCACCGCCTTCTTATGGAGCCACTCAGTGAATCCGCTCCCAAGTAAAACAACACTGGTCCTTTAGCTCTTTCTTTTGAGCCATCTCGCATGACATTACCGTGATTGCGATTGTGTCCCGCTCCACTTGGTCTCGTCGATTCTCCTTTCTTGTATTCTTGCGCCGTGTGCTTGCTCCATCTTGAAATCGAGATGGTTTTTTTTTTTTTTTTTTTTTTTTTTTTTTTTTTTTTTGATGAAAGAGCATTTCATTCGTGACTGCTGGATTGTTACGGATAGCAGTGTCGAGGCAGACCCGACATCTCGGTTTGGATCTGAATGAGCGGGACAAGACCACGGAGCGACACGATTTGGAAGCGTAACACGAGGAGCAGCACCAGCATGCTGTACGCCAAACTGAGTTTCCGAATCGGAGGCTAATCGGGGACCCATGACGCGTGCAAATTTCCAGCAACGGCACACAGCACAATCACACACACACAGACACTCGACCGGGTCCGGCTTTCTTAAGCAGTGTGTAACTCACTTTTTTCAACACTTTGAAAGGACACACCTGTGCAGCGCAAATTGGCGCATGCTCGGCTCACGCTCAGCTACACACACACACACACTCTCTCTCTCTCTTACGCAGAGAGCGCGTTCTTCCAGCAATCTTGCAGTTTTGGCTAAATCATCAACTTTTAGGCTTTTGAAGTTGAGTGCTCTCCAGACACGTTGGCAAATTTACACCATCGTCGCAACAGTCGTCTTCCAAGTCACCCGCCTTGAGAGACGATCGGCACATCACAATAGATGCGAGCAACACTCATGCGGCCCCGAGGCCGCGCCGACCTTCTCCGGACCTTGGCTTTGGTCGACTCACTCCAACCTACACGTCCCGTCTCTCGTAGAGTAGCAGCACCACTTTCGATCGGGTCTGGCAGCCTGCTCAAAGATACTCGTTTTCCTTCAATCTCATCCAGACGCTACTATAGCCGCGACCCACTCCAGGCCGAACATGAGGCCAACACGGTACGAGGCAATCGCGCAGCTCGAAGTCGAACCGAAGAGCAGGCACGACAGTACCAGGAAGGCAAGCAAAAGCAGGAGGGCGGCTCGTACAAGCGTGAGTTCTTACAGCTGATTTGAATCGAAGCAACTCTACGTGTTCTGACTCTTGATCTTCCTTGATTCTGCATTATAGAGAAACTGTCAAGATCGTGGTTCGGCACTCAGATCAAGTGGTACCCGATCCCTATCCTGCTCGGAGCCGTAGTGCTCGTTGGTGTACAGGCACGCCGGAACTATGTAGCTGAACGAGACGGCAAGGGAGTTGGAACCAAGATCGTGGATGAGAACGGTCAAGTCGTCAAGATGCAAGGTCCTTGGACAGTTTACGTCATCGGAGCACTTCCGTTAAACGCCATCTCGCGCGCTTGGGGATGGGCCAACAACCTCACCCTCCCCGTCTGGTTCCGTCCCTTTGGCTTTAAACTTTATGCTTACATCTTTGGCTGCAATCTGGACGAGATGAAAGATCCCGACCTGACTCACTACAAGAGTCTTGGAGAGTTTTTCTACCGCGAGCTCAAGGAAGGCGCTCGCGAAATTGATGACAGCATCCTCGTATCACCTGCGGACGGCAAGGTCTTGCACTTTGGTGAGATCGTCGGTCGTCGTGTCGAGCAGGTCAAGGGTATCACTTACTCGCTCGACGCTCTGCTCGGTGTCACCAGCGCCCCAGAGACTACAGAAAACGTCGTCGGCAAGACTGCGGAGGAGTCGGAGCACGAACGCATCGATGATCGACAATTCGCCTCGGTCAACGGCATCGACTACACTCTTGACGAACTTTTGGGTGACGCAAAGAGCAAATCGGCTGTACCCGACCCTGAGGATGCGCCAAAGCGCAAGTCCAAGTGGAAGCGATTCGTTAAGGCATCCTACTGGAAGTCGTGGGTGCAGCGAAAACCAGCTCAAGGTTCCAATGCGACTGGCATCCCGCCTTCCAACACTGCCACCGACTCGGACGACTCTGACGAGGATGCGGTTGATGCTGATCAGCCCAACACCATCCCAGCCGGAGAGAAGAAGCCCAAGCAAATCGACGATGCCGGCATGCCGGAGCCAGACACACCCGAGGTACTGGGTCGCTACGCCAACGTTGCATACGAAATGGGTGTCGGTGCTCTGCCGCCCCTCCTGCAACCGCATTCTCATGGCGCCAAGGGTGTCAAGGAAGGAAACAAGCTCTTCTTTTGCGTCATCTACCTTGCCCCTGGAGACTACCATCGATTCCATAGTCCCACCAACTGGGTCGCAGAACGTCGCCGACACTTCCGTGGCGAGCTCTACTCTGTTTCCCCGTACATGGCGAATCGCCTTGCCAATCTGTTCGTACTCAACGAGCGTGTTGCCCTGCTCGGTCGCTGGAGACACGGCTTCTTTGGTATGGTCCCCGTCGGTGCCACCAACGTCGGCTCCATCCGCATCAACTTTGACAAGGCACTGCGCACCAATGTTCGAATGCAGCGCTACCTCGCAGGCACTTACTCCGAGGCCTCCTACTCGGGCGCAAGCAAGCTGCTCGGCGGACAGCCTCTGGCTGCTGGAGATGAGATGGGAGGTTTCCTTCTCGGCTCGACCATCGTGCTCGTCTTCGAGGCGCCAAACGACTTCCGCTTCGACCTCAAGCCAGACCAGAAGGTCAAGGTTGGAGAGCGCTTGGGTGACATCCGACCGCCGACACCCGAAGAGTCTGAGGAGAAAAAGAACGGCCGTCAGGTCTAAGGAAGTTGTCCACCACAAAATGAAGACAATCCGCACAGCCGAGGCGCAATCCACGTGCAGTCGATTCAACAAAGCTATACCCTTTCCGCATCTGCCGTTCAACACAAGCAGCGTCTGCGGCCTGCGCCTCGGTACACTCATCCGATTCGGTTTCTCGACAACATCAATCTTATCATCAAAGTGTCAAAGACACATCAAGCATTCGCCCCGTTCAGCGTGTTCGGACAAGTTGAGAGTGTGATAGCTGCGTGTCACTTTGGCCCGCGATGAAAGGTGACTGCATTGTACGATTGAGAATGTGAAGTGGGACAGAATTATACACGTGCGCCAAGATCTTGGAGAAGATCGTCCATGGTCTGTCGAAGTTGTTTCTGCATATCTGGTGTTGCTTCGAGACCTTTGATAGCCTGATTTGGTGGTGATAACGATGATGAAAGAGGATGGAATGTCAATGGCTGCTTCTAATCCTGATCGTACAGAGAAAAGAAAAGGTCTACTTACCGAATCAAGAGCATCCAACGAGTCTCTAGCATCTCTTTGTATCGCATCGCATCTTGCTCTAGTATCCATCAATTGCTCATGAATCTTGCTATTTTGGATTCTAACTTGCTCTAATTCCAATTTGAGCTCATTGACTCTTCGCTCTTGATCCGGAATGGCTTTTGCCGAAATGGCAGTTTCCAAATCTAAATCTTTGCTCCAAACATCTTTGATCTCCTCTGCTCCTTGTTGGTAAGCCGCTTGATATCGGAGATCTGCTTCGTGTGCTAGGCGATGCAAAGAGGCCAATTTGGATTCCAGCTCGTTGGATTCAATGAGTTTTTCAGATTCGTCAATGATGGCTTCTTTAAGTTGGTTGACGAATTGCTGACGGAGAGCTTCGACGGATTCAGAATCGATGTGCGGGAGAGCTTTGGCAAAGCTCGTTCGAGTGGCACGATGCTCGATGAGATCGAGGAAGCGGTAGAGGGCTTGTCGGAGTCGATCGAGACGGACGTTTGCGTTGGTGTCGGGGTCGTTGGAGGCGGTGGCGACGGCGGATTTGCGTGCTCGCTTGCGGGCATGATCCTCCTCGTCTGGTCGTGCGCCGGACGCCCTGCTTTTGCGAGAACTGCGAGAGGACTTGCTACCAGATGCTAAAGCCGCTTCCTCCACCGCTGCCGTTTCTTCTTCTTCTTCTACTTCTTCTGCTACTACTTTCTCGTTGGTCTCTGCCGCATTTTGTGGTAGTGTTGGTTCTGAGGATGTTGCCATAGCAGCTGTCTCAACCTCCGCATCAGCTGGTGCACCTGTTTCCGGTACCACATCCCGTGCTTCTTTCTGAAACTGAAATGATGTCTCTCGCTCCTCATCTACTCTCTCTTGCTCAATAGCAACCTGTTCATCCGTCTTGTGGGATTCTGTGGCGAATGGCTCCTCTGAAGACATGGTGTCTAGTATGGTATCGTTGTTCTGCGGATGTGAGTTGGAGAGATCAGCTTGGATCGTGAAAGGTTGGAGCTCCCACTAAGCTACTGATAGAGAGACGAGGCGGTTCAGATGACTACTAAGAGGGAACAAGGTGCTACGAGGTATACGTGGCAGTACTGATGCCGCGATGGTCGAAGAAGGCTTGGATGGTGTCTGCTAGGATGGAGAGTTGATGCATCGAGATGGTGGAGGCACAGAACCAAAAAAATGCACAAACAGGGTGCTGTCCATAGCCTTGCATCTGTTGTTCTCAACGCGTGACGCGACTGCCAAAGCTCAAATATTCGCATCTGTTCAGCCAAGGAGGTATAACACACGTAAGAAAATCGACCTTGCTCCTCGTATACAGTGTTCCTTCCCTCATCACAAATCCAGCGGAAGAGATGGTTTGCGAGAAAGCTGTATTCGAGAGATTGCATTTTGTGATGCTATGTGAAGAACAGTGGGAATGCGAAAAGCTGCTGCGTAGTCAAGACAAGAATCATATCTATTTTGGGGGCGATGGAAGGGGGAAAACCCATCTACCAGGATCTTGCGTGAACGGGACACTCCCTTCCACGCTTGAACCACGAATCGATGCATCCGCGGTGGAAGAAGCAAAGACAAGGAAGTCGTGCAATGGTACTGTTGGCGACAAAGTCCTCCATGCAAATCGAGCACTCCTTGCCCACAATGGGCGAATTCTCGGGCAGCTTGTAGACCAGATACCTTCCACCTTGCATGCTTCCTCCGCCACCGTTTTCGAGACAGTTGCGCACGTGGGCTTCCTGCTCTTCGGTACCGCCTAGAGCGGAGAGCGAAGTAGAGCAGACGGGGCACTCCGTGAGCTCGCTGGCCCGACTCGAGACGTCGCTCGGGGGTGCCAGCGTCGATTGAAGCACATCTTCATCCAAGCGGGTTTCCACACCGCTGCGGCTGGATGGATCACCACCGGATCGAGTGCGCGAGGCGGCCATCATAGCTTCCGCTCCCCGCATGTTCTGCAGCTGAGGAGGCAGTTGCAGCTCGGCGTGGCAGCCATTGCAGACTCGCGTCGGTGCAAGTGCTTCCGAAGCGGCCATGCCCGGAAGACTGGGATCGACCACGATCTCAGCAAGTCTAAGTTGGGCACGTTTCGAAGAGCAAGAATCGCAAAAGATCCGACCACAACGTCGGCAGTGGTGCTTGCGGAGGAAGAAGGTAAAGTGACGGCCACAGCCTCTGCAGTCCCTGGCCTCCTCGTCGCGTTCCCACTGCGGCTGCAGATTCTGCTCGCGCATTGCTGGTCCACGACGCAGCGTGACCTTGTTCGGCGCCTCGTTTGTGGGAACACGGAACTCACGGTTGGCTGCGAGATCGGCGCTGCGTGCCGCAGCGAGCGACGTACCAGCCTCGGAGGGTACAACATTGTTCCGCAGCAACGAGGCAGCACTGCTCTGGCGCTGCGAGATAGGAGGTCTAGAGATGGCGCCAGAGGTCTCTCCATTGACGAGACGAGTGAAGACGGAGGCGCCGTCGTCCTTGTAAGAGTTTGGATAAATGAACTCATCGTCATCGTCATCGGCGGCATCCTCGTCCTCGTCCTCGTCGAGCCCAGCAGCCTGACGCAGCTGACCGAGCTGGAGCGTGTATTCTTTACGCAAGTCTTCAGCACGGCTTCTGCGCTCGACGTCATCGTCTTCAAAGACAGCGCGAAGCTCTGTGATGGCCATGACCAGGCGAGCGATGCGCCTTGCAAGCTCATCGCGGTCGTCGCCGAGAGCGTCAGCTGGCGTGGCGCCAGAGGCTGCACTAGAACCGGCGAGGGCTTTGGCTCTGCTGACGTAGTCGGCGTCAGGGCCCAGCTGCGAGCATTCGAGCTTGGCAGCCTCCTGTGCGGCCATGATGGCAGCGGTCGACAGACCATGGCTTTCGGCTCCATACGTACCGGCACCGATGCTTTCTCCGAGCTCGTCAGCATCGCTTGAGAGAGCACCTTCGCAAGCTTCCAAGTCATCACCAAACTCGATGTCGAGGCGGCGTCGTAGAACGCGGATCCATCGCCTTCGACGGACCCAGCCGCTTGATGAGGCTTCTTGATCGCCTTGGGCGCTAGCCAAGCCTGCTCCGCCGGTCAAGGCTCTTGTGACAGAAGCACTGAGGCCACGTCCTTCGAGCAGACGTTCGAGAGGGGGTGGTGGTTGTGACGACCACTTGTCATCAAGTGCGTCAAAGGACTGAGCATACTGCCATCCGTGTTCGACATCGACGAGCGGATGAGTGGTGTCCAGCTGCCATTCGGACAGCCAGAAATGAGAGCTTTCTTCGTCGGCCCCATTGGAAGTAGACGTACTTTCACCCCGGCCGCCACGACGAGCTTGCAGGACAGACTCGGGGGTCGGTGTGCTTGCCAGGTCGTCTTCATGACTGTTCTGGGGCTGCGATCCACGTTGTGCTGCAAGAGCAGCGGCTCTTCGTCGAGCTGCGGCTGGACTGATACGAGAACGAAGACGCAACTTGTACGGGGCGGAACGGGATGGCAGACCCACGTCATCCTGACGCATGGGCACATGGCGCGTGCGGCTAGGAGCCAAAGGGCCGGGCGGCATTGAGCTGGGTGAGCGTCGGTCTGGCTTGTGAGCACGTGCGGCGCTCGAGGAGCTCCAACGCGGCTTTGCACCATTCATGGCAAGAGTCTGTAGGCGGGTGTCGAGGCGCTGATTCTCATGCAGAATAATGGGCACGGTGGTATGCAATGCAAGCGGCTCGTAAGGGCCGCGACCGGGAACGATCTGACCAGGCCTGGAAGGAGCGGCCGAGGTGGACTTGGATGCGTTCCATCGCTCGGCCTCGTAGCGTTCGAGGACTTCGCAGATGTAGACTTCGAAGGTGGCGGCTGCAACGTCAAAGGCTGTCTCTCCGGCAGCATTTCGCACAAAGGGATCGGCATGGTATTTGGCGGTGAGGTGGCGTACGATGGGGAGATGGCCTTTTGATGCGGCGTTCATGAGGGGTGTCCAGGCACCTCTGCCGCCTTGGATGTCGATTTCAGCGCCTCCACGATCGATGAGAAGACGGACGAGATCAAGATAGCCTCGACTGCAGGCGTTGTGTAGTGCGGTCCAGCCGTCTGAGTCTCTAGCATTGGCGTCGGCGCCGTGAGAAAGAAGCAGGGAGGTGACTGAGAGCTTACCGGCCATAGCGGCTTTGTGCAGAGGTGTCTCGCCCTCGCGATCCTCCATCTCGACGATAGCGCCTGCTTCTGTGATAAGCCATCGAACGATATCGGTGTTACCCTCCTTGACAGCAAAGTGGAGAGGAACGAGACCGTTGCTGGGATTTGGATCGTTGGCAATGGCGAACATGGAGACGCCGGTGGCGCATGCCGCTTGGACGAAAGATTGCAGATCGGTTAGGTTGCCGCGGCTGCAAAGCTCGGCGAGTTTGTCGTAGTCAATACTCGAAGTTGGCTCGGTGGATGGACTAGAAGCCTGGCCCTGTTCCTCGGTCGTCTCCGGTGTATGGGTTTTTGTCTCGTCTTCAGAGGTATTGGTCGTAGCCAGTGGATCGCTTGAAATGGCGTTGGTCTCATGTTGGGCCTCTGCAGGAAGGGAAGGAGTGTGAGAATCGTGTTGATCTGAAACATCTGGATGATCATCACGCGAGTCGGCGGTGCCAGGGTAGACAAAGCCGGCATCTTCGTCGTCTTCTGTGTCTTCCTCTTGGGTTACTGCGTCTGTTGCCTGCTCTTGGGTCTGATTACCATCTAGCTGCTCTTGTCGAGGGTGCGAAGGGGCGGAAGCTGCTACTTCTCCACTGCTCTCAGCATTGACTTTGCCGGTTCCGTTGGCTGCGGTGTCGCTTAAAGGATCGTGTTGTCGGCGAATCGTCTGGTCGTCCTGCTGCTCGTGAGCGTCTCCTGCGGGAGAAGGGTCTTGAGCAGAAGACTGCTCTGGTTGTTCATGAGCGGGCAAGGGTTGGTGATCCTGCAACGGAGAGGTATCGGAGCTGTATGGTCTGGTAAGAGGATCCTCAAAGTCGTTGGCGCTGGGGGTGAGGTCGGATTGGTCTTGGAAATGGCTGGACGGTCTGAAGACCGAGGCATTTGCAGACAAAGTGGTCCTGGAAAGTTTGCTGGTTTGTGAGGATGAAGCCCAAGCCAGGTCCAGATTCTCGGCTTCGTAGGGCGCGAATACTGGTTTGCGAGCGGTGGTGTTGGGTTTGGAGCCGAAAGAAGAGTCTTGGCGTGAGAGTCGAGTGGAGAGGCCCACGGAAGGAAAGCCTGATCCGTCGTTGGGGGATTGCGTTGCGAAGTTGGCTTTTACATGAGCTGGAGCGTGCATACTGGCATTCGCTCCTCCATTTGCGTCATCGGGGCGAGAGCGGGTTGGTTCAGGCTGTGTGGAGGAGCTGCCAACGTCACCCCAAACGTCGTGAGGAGATGCGTTTGCACCATCGTTGAGCGGGTCGGGTGCGGGCATGTCGAGTGAGACCTCTCGAGAGGGTTCCGTAGAAGAGATGGAGAAAGGTCGAATTGCTGTCGAAGAAGAAGAAGAAGAAGAAGACGATGATGATGATGGTGACACGCACGACACATACTCCTGTGTGCTTAGTTTAGTCTGTGCTCAGCTGAAATTTGGAAAGGTGCATGCGTGTGCGCCATGCGCGTGTATGTGTGTGTGTAGGTGTGTGTTGGTCTGGGCAGTGTTGAACTGGGTGGTGGTGTCATGATTATGTAAGTTTCCTCTCTATGCCAACGCGTGTTCTGAAACCAACAGACCCTTTTTGTCTTTGTTCTGGCACTGTGTCGATCCGGGCTGCTTAAGCGAGGCGAAAAGGATGATTTGCGAGACTGACAGCAGGGCATCAAGCTGCACAAGATGTACGCATCGAATCTTCGATCTATGAGCTAAAAGTCGGTAGCGAGCGGGTGTTTGTCCATTATGTGGTCTAACACATTGCAACAAAGATGGCATGTCGCGGCGTCTGCAACAAGACCACGATCGCGATCAAATGAAGAGAAAAGCTCTAAAAAGAGGCGGAGCTGCAAGATTGGAAGAGTGCGACTCAAATCTTCCCACCAGGCTACTTGAAACCGAGGCGCATTTGGAAAAAAGGAAAAATGAAGGCGTTGGTAATTGCAGCACCAATTCCGCAACATGGCAACTCGGAGATGGAATTTTCCAAGATTTGATTGCGGTCTTCTCTTGATGAAGCAGCAACCACCTGTCGTTACGTTTGACAAGCTACTTGACAAAAAGATGTCTTTCTCAGAAAGCAGAGGCATGAACTCAATCAGATCTCTGTTGCTTGGAACCGCAGAGGCCGTCAGCGCCACGCACGGTAGCGAACGCTAACCGACCCACTTATGCGAGTCCTTCGCAAACAAGACAAAAGAAGAGGAGGCGTCAAGTTACCCTGACTCTTTACTCGACAAGGACAAGGGCTTCCGACGAGAAGATCCAAGCTCATCCTACTGTATCTGCACCAGACGACAGCGGCTCCAAGCTTGGATTGTGCAGTTCTTGAGAACGGGTGGTGCTGCTGCTGCTGCATTTTTTTTTTGGCTGCTGGTCGGCGAACCTTGTCAAAACGCGCTCTCTCTTCGACTTTTCTCCCTTTCTCTCTGTGCTTGGCGTCTTGCATTTCTCGAGACGCACCACCACGCAGCATGCAGCTCATGCACAACGCGCCCACTCCTCCGGCACCCTGTCCGAGTCGGCTCTCACAAAGGCACTTTGCCTGTCACATTCCAATCCCAGATCGACGATTCGGCAGCACCGACTCGTGTCGCTTTTGATGGCCCCTCACTTTGGCGCTTTGACTCTGCCAAAATCTGCACTTTCCCCCTCTACTCTGCTGCTGCTCATCATAGATAGGTTCAATGACAAGTGTGACTTGTGAGCCTTGATGAATCTCACTATCTTACTTCGGAACGTTGAAGAGTTTGTGCTCTTGAAGAAAGGCAATCCGACGGCGAGTGACGCGAGGTGTGGGGGACAAGGTTCAGCGGCCAATTCTGTCACAGAGTCAGACAACGCCATGCACATGCTTGGATTTGCACGCACACACACTCTCTCCCTGCTCCTCCCACTCCTTGGCGACTCTGACGGTTGCCAAATCTGTCTTGTCCTCCCTGTCTCCCTCCATCCTCCCTTCCACCCATCTACTCACCCAACTCCTTCTCGTCCTCTCCCTTCCACTACTTTCAGCCTCTCACCTTTCACCTTTCACCTTTCACCTTCCCTTCTCAAAAGTATCGCGTTCCTATCTCAACCACACCGGAGCCATCTCTCGGTCATCCTCTCTTTCTTTGACTCTACACGCATTCATCACGCTCCGTCTCTGTTCAACGCAGGTCGCTCCTTCAGCTTACACGCTCGCTAGTACACCAGCCCTTCAGCCTATCAGCTCACCATATCTTCAGACCATCTGCAGCTTCCATCTCCTCATCTGCTGTTTCTATCGTCACCACTTGACAACCTCTGCACCTCGAAGCCCTTGTACCAACCCATCGTCTTGCCCTTCATCGTGACCCTTCCAACGCCCTGGCGGTTTCTTGCTCTTCTCTTTCGTCACGACTCCATCTCGCAACCCTGGTGGTTTCTACCCAGCGAATCGTCTCCCGTCCCTCTCTTCATTCCACTTCCCACACCGGTAGCCTTGCTTGTAAACTTTGCTTGTGCAATCTCACCCGGCCTCATACCGATTCGACATGCCCTCAAACAACTGGGTGGGCGAGTCACAGTCCAGCATAGCATTCTCAATGAATCCCCGCGATTCCCGTGTCGTCAGCATCTACGACAAGTATCTCTACGATCCCAAAGATCTCGAGTCTTCCGATCCTCGTCGCCGTGAACTAGCTCGTAAAGCTAGTCAGCTCAAACTTCATGGTCGTCCAGCCAACGACATGGATGCCAACGGCTTGCGCACCCTCGGTCCTTCCATCCCTCGTCCTGCTCAACGCAAGAGCATCGCCTTCTCCCAAAACACCAAAGTCACCGACGGTCACACCGCTTCATCTCACAATCCTCCATCTCAGAACCAGCGACCCAGCTACACCAGCGCGTCTCCCGATCACAATCACGACACCTCCGACAGAGACTCTGGCGCTTTCGGTCTAGGTCTAGGTATGCTCGGTGGAAGCGACTCGGAATCAGATACTGACAGCGATGATGATCGCTTGCCACCAAAGAATCCTGCTCTCGACCAGCTCAAGCGTGCCAAAGAATCGGATAGACCCGACAGCTGGACTGACCGTGCAAACGCTGTTGGTCATCGTCCTCCTGACAATGCTTCTCAGAATCCGCCATCTCTCAAGCTCATGGCGCTCAAGTCAGCAAAGGAGCGCGGTGAGCTTTCTCGCTCTTGCCAAGATGAAAGGATCAGCACCCTCGCTGTCGACAACAACTTTGTCGACCGCACATCCCGTCACGGCTCCACTATTGGCTTCGCTGGCCACTCCATGCACATCCAGGGCCCTCCCGAATCAGCTCAAGCCGCCAACGGCTCCAAACGCCTGAGCGCGCGCACAGCCCTGGCCAAGCAGCTTGGTCTCGCCAGTCCAAATCCCGACGCAGTTGGAGCGTCGTCAAATCGTGGCACTTCTCCCAATCAGCGTACCGCACCGCACGACTACTTTGACAGTCGCGCACCTAACGCCACTCAAGCTCAATCGCCGCCACGCAGCGCTGGTCCACCATCTATCGATGTCAATCGAGCTCAACAGCATACCTACGCACAGCGCAACGATCATGGCATGCCCTCACCCATGGGTTCCGCTTCCACTCCCAACAGCGCCACACCCCTGCGTTCCCCAGGCTACGGCCCTAATGGCACGCCATCATCCAGCCATCCGCACGGGCAAGGACAAATGCCACCCAATGTGCTGCAACGAGGTCCTCCGTCGCCTTACGGACAGCGAGGCCCTCCTGGCGGCGGCCCAGGCGGTCCTGGTGGCTTTGGCAGGGAAAACCAGCAACTTAACAACAACACCAGCCCAATCCACCAGGGTCCGGGTCAGAATGGAGCGCATCCTTCTTCGCTCCAGGCCGGCGGCGCGCGGCCTCCTCCCAACAACATGCAGCGAGGCCCCGGCCCGCAAGGCCAGAATGTTCCTCCTCAGACCAGAGGCCCACCTGGACCCAACGGCAACTTTGGCCCCTCTTTCTCCGACGCTCCCGGCCCATCAAAGCGACAATCCATCTTCCGCCGGTCCATGGCCATGTTTGGTGGAGGGCCCCAGGCGGGCCCTCCCGGCAATGGCCCTAGGCCCAACGGTCCACCGCAAGGACAGCCTCCGCAGAAGCGCCAGTCCTTGTTCCGACGAAGCATGGCCTTGCTCACCGGAGGCAACACCAACAATGGAGGCGCTTTACCTGCCCAGGGCGGTCAGCAGATGCGTATGCCAGCTCCCCACGTCCCTCGCGCTCCAGAGGCACCGCGAGTCCAAGGCTTGCAGAACGATTGGGAGAAGCCCGACCACCCTCGAAAGTCGCAATTCCTGGGTGCGGGCGGTGAAGGAGCCGAGTGGGACACCAACGGCGAAGGCGCAAAGTTCTGGCGCCGCTTCTCGATGGCTCAGAAGAACGCTGGCTCGCAAAAGCTCGAAGAAGGTAGCAAGGCCTGGATGGCCTCCATGGCAAATGGAAGGCGGAAGCTCATCGTCATGGGAATCATCGCTCTCGTCTCACTCGTTGGAATCATCGTCGGCGTGATTGTATGGAGAGAGATTGTTTCACCATCCGGCTCCGCTTCTGATGAGCCTTCTTCGATCTACAAGGCGAATCTCGGTGCCAAGGATAATCCAGCCACATCTTCCAGCCTTACCACATCTACTTATGCTACCAGCACCAGCAACAAAAAGGCCAAAGCAACAGCCACATCCACGTCTAGCAATTACTATTCTCGCTCGTTACCCGTTGATACGCAGAACCTCGTTAAGAGGCATCGGCGTCATCACAAACTTGATAGTCAAAAGATGCGAAAACGTCGCTTTGGTAGACCTCTTACTGTTGATCAAAATCAGCAAGGTGCTTCTCTTTCTGCATTGGACTAGGTTTTTTTTTGCATACGACAGCTTTTATATAACCACACACTTTCTTTTTGTTTTTTTGTTTTTTCAGGATCGTCGTTTGAATCATAGTACACTCTTTTGCAATTTTTTCTTCTTTTTCGAGTCGCTTTGTGTTATCCTTTTCCTTGCATTACAATCTTTCTCATGTTGTTGTTTGTGAGGTTGTGTCGTGACGGTCTTTGGCGAGGATATGTCTGAACGGGATCGGATCAAATCAAGGATGAGACATGGAAGCAGTCTTGCATTGCATTGGATTGTATTGAACTTTGGGAAGGTAAAGAACACAAGGTCATTGAAATCTTAGGCAGCAGCGGCGTTTGCAATTCGAATCTGTTTATCAATAAAGGTTGTGATAGTGTCCAACTTTTCACCCAGAATGTTGATCGCCGCAACGTCGTCTGTGGGCAATAATGAGACAAAGAAGAGAAAGGTGTGTCAGTTTTAAGCCGTTGGTCGTGCAGTTCTGATGCAAAAAAAGAAGAAGAAAGAAGAAAGAAATACTTACTAACAGGGGTAATACGACCGAATCGTTTCAAAGGTGGTCTGTCGCCTTTCTCAAGAAGATGTCGATGATCTGCTGGTGCAAAGACTTTCGACTTGCTATAGTACCACTTTTTACGGGCCAAGTCCGATCCCAATGAGACATGGGGCATATCGTCGTATCCCACGACGCTTACCACCGCTCGAACGGACGATTGTACATCTCGTTGGTCGATGAGCGATGCCAATACGTTACATCCCGATCCGAGTCCGACCAGCACGATGTTCTTTGCCGCCCCATTCGAAGTCGTTGCTAGCGAAACCACATTGTCCCAGACAAAAGCAGCGGCTCGACACGCCTCGGCTTTGCTTTCGACCTCCTCCGAGTTCAACGTCCTGCGCATGCTTGCAGGGAGATTCGGATTCGTCGCCGAAAACTCCTTGATAATGTTCATATCCACAACGCCATACTTGCGATCATGGGCGTATTCCAGGATCCGCCTGGAGGAATCGACGAGTTGCACCGCCGTTTCTTCGTACGATCTGGTGGGTCGTGGTCGATCCGTGCGCAAGTTACCCATATCGTGAACGAAGAAGAGAATAGTCTGGTATCGAGTAAGGATGCCTTCCGAGCAGAAAACATCGCCGGCAAACTTGCTATGCCGCGTATTGTACAGGGGAATCTCGTTCAGCTCGAAATCGCGCGTGATGACGGTATTGCGATAGGAGGAGAGCAGCTCACCGATAACGATGGCAGAAGGTGCATGAGGCGAGTCCACGTTGACATCGTCGGCCTCGATGCTGGGTATGCGAAGGGATCGCCACCATCTTGAATGATATCGGCGGACTCGCCTGACGGTTGCGGCGGCGATGCTGCTGCAGACCGTCTCGTTGGGCTGAGCCGTTTTCAAAGAAAGAAGTACGTCGGTGACGGCCACTGCGCTGTCGGCCACCGCGTCGGGGTTGTATCCACCCTCGAGGACTACGGCAACCTTGCCGTCGCACAGCGAAGTAAGAAGGTGTGTCATCTGGGCGAAACCGCCGGGCGACACCAGGTTGTGTCCGATCGGGTCGCCTTCTGCTGCGTCGAAGCCAGCAGAGATAATGACAAAGTCTGGCGCGAATTCCTGCGCAATCGGCATGACGAGATGGTGGAATGCATACAGGTAGTCGGCGTCACCCATACCTGCAATAGGCCATGGGACGTTGACCGACTTACCGAGTCCAGGCCCCGTACCCGCGCTGTCGTAGTTGCCGTACGTTGACCCGGGGTAGAAGCTGCCGTCCTCATCGTATCGGTGCAAGGAGATGTAGAGCACGTCTGCATCGCTCTCGAAAGCCCGCTGCGTACCGTTGCCGTGATGGACGTCCCAGTCGAGAATCAGGACCTTTTTGACGTTCTGATGCTTTTGTTGAAGGTATCGAGTCGCAACGGCGACGTTGTTGAAGAAGCAGAAGCCCATACTTTTGTGTGGTTCGGCGTGGTGACCAGGGGGACGGACGATTGCAAAGCCGTTGCGGATGCGTCCAGAGGCGATGGCGTCGCAGAGCTCGATAGCCCCTCCGCACGATAGTCTGGCAGCATATGCGGAATGTTCGTTGACGTACAGAGAGCTGCTGCTCTCTAGCATGGGATTGTGGGACTTGAGGTAGTCGGTGTTCATGACTGTCATGAAGAAGCCAAAATGTCAACGAGATGGCCAGGTAAACATGGACACGATAGTGATGGAAGTCAACTTACATGCAGATGCAAAGACACCGTTCCAGATGCCTTGGTCATGAACGAGCTTGACCTCGTCCTCTGTGACTTCTCGGATCTGAATGCGCTTCATGCGCTGAAATAGTCTATTTGCCTGGAATTGCTGGTAGATTCTCCAAATGCGCAATGGTTTCTCAGGATGTTCGGGGTCGATAGGATTCGTGTGTAGCGTCATCTCGGAGCTGAAGACGTAGCCGGTGCGGTATTGGTCGAAGGAAGAAGAGGAGCTAAGCGAGCCAATCTGCGATACCAGGTTGGCACCATTCGCTGCGAGGCCGTTGCTATGACTGTTGCCATCAGAAGATGAGGCTGAGACTGAAACGGCGGGCGTCATATCGCGAAGTGATGCGGAAGGAGAGCGTGCCGATGGCTGAGCGGCAGGCGTCATCTGAACGTCCTCATCATCGTCGTCGAGGATGATGGGCTCGTCCCTGCTGGAGAAAGGTAGAATTTGGGCGGGTTCCGGCATCTTGATGCTAGTTATGCGACTACTGCGCCGGATAGCTCCCCGCGTTGGGTCTCAGGAGGGTCAGAAGAAGAAGGAAGATATTCGCTGAATTTGATGCTCGTATCTCGGAATTGAAAAACGTGGTGTGAGATGCTGAGATCCGTATTGTCCATTCGAAAGAGACGACGGCAGCGATGTAGTGAGAGAGAGGAGGATGAGGTAATGCGGATGCTTGTGTGCACAAGTGATGCAAGTCGGGGTTGGCGACGAGAGATGTGACATCAACGGGTTGACAGATTGACGGCTCGCGATTTTTGGCAAGCTTCAAAAAATGGACCCTGGACTCGAGCTTGGGCACTGCGCAATCTACACACGAGCACGCGCCGTGCACCTTCGCGACTTGGACCGACTACTGGCTTCTGCGCTGCTCTGCTCGAACAACAACCCATCCATCTCTCCTATTAGCACAGCATCCGTCGGAATGCGCAACGAGGTTACTCGAATGTGGCTAACAAAGAATTGCAGCGTGCTTGCACAGCTGCGCAGCGGTCAGAGCACGGAGTGCCAGAGTATGGAGCACCAAATCAGACACAAAATAGATGTTGTGGCTTAGATTGCGGTTGCCATTCACTACAAAAGCTCAAAGTATGAGTACGATGCGAAGAAGATGGTCAGGATAGTGTGCAATCATTTGAGATGAATCCATCAGTCGAAAGGAATACGGCGAACGCCAGCGCCAAATGGCTTCTCACCGCGCAGCGTAGAACTGAATCCCTGTTGGCGCTTCTTCTCCTCTTCAGCGGCTGCAAACGCACTCGGAATGGGGATACCGCAGCAATCGCCCCAGCCAGCAGCTTGACCTTCGCCAGTGCCATGAGCATGAGGCTTGCCAGCAGGATGTATATGACCGTGTGCATCTTCTTCTACGTCTTCCTCCTCCAACTCGCCCGCAGCGGGTTCTGGGAAGCGAATCAAACTTCCAAAGAAAATGTGCTGTGCAATGGGAAGCTTCTTGAGCACCTCGGCGCGATACATCTTGATCATGCCCTCGTTGACCTTGGCCCAGGATTTGGCACCGGAAATGTCATCGAGCATGGGCGAATGCCAGCGGAGCGAAGCTGTCTTGACCGAGTTGATGAATTGGATGCAGGCCAAGTACATGTACTTGGGGGCAAACTCGTCAACGATTTCGGCATCGTGAATTGCTTTGGGTCGGAGATGGCGATGATTGCTGAGCTGACCAGCTCCCCAAAGGAAGGGAAGGAAATGGTAGTCGTCGAGTCCCCATACACCGTGACTGCCTGCAGGCTCGAGCCAGTAGGAAGACTGAACATCTCGCATCACCTGAATGTAGCTCCAAAAGACGCGGAGAACGATTGCTGGTCCGTCTTCGGGCAGACGCAAGATGTGTAGCTTGCACAAACAGAGCCTGATGTTGTCAAAAGGAGAGAGACAGGGGAGGGAGAAAGAGAGAAAGTTTGGGTCAGAGTCCGGTGTCGAGTAGCCTCTGCACTTCGTCAATCAAGCCAATAATACTTACAACCAGCAAGCCATGTTGAGCTCCATGCCGCTTCCGTAGTCGATTCTCTTTTCGTTGCCCCAACTTTCTTGCAAGTAGACAGCCAGTTCGGCACGAGCGGTGCGGGATGCTTCCGAGTCGTCATCGAGTCCTGGGATCATGCGATGTAATCTGTCGTTGTTGTCTCGGATCTTGGCATAGAAGGTGCGGAAAGCGGGATTGCCGAAGCGCGAAGAGCCGATGGACGCATCTGGTGGCGTCGATTTGCGCAGCGCAGCGACTTGATCGAGGATGGAAAGAAGTGCATGGCAGACTGGTGATGTCTCAATGTCGTCAGTGAGTGTCTTGCCGACTACACTCGTATTGCAGACGCGGATGAAGGCGAGAATCTCGGCAAAGGCACCGGAGTGCTCGAATCTGTTGAGGGATGCGGGTGAGACGATGCGTTTGCGCGGTTCTTGAAAGGTATGCTGCTGTAACGACACGGTCTCGATATCGCTTGCTGAGGCCTGTGTCTCTGGAATGCCGGATGAGGATGAGGATGAGGATGAGGATGAAGCTGCTGCTGTCGCTGCTGCTAGTGGGCTTGCAACGGCTGCATTGGGTTCAGAGGGTGAACCAGCTCCCGTCGGCTGACCTCGCAATTTGGAGATGATGGCGTCCTTTGCTGCATCTGGAACAGGCACTGACAGAGCTGTGGATGGCATCCTGTGTGAATCGTGACTTGTGGTAGTACTTGGCTTTCTTATGACGAGGTCATGGAAGAGCCGAAAGATACTCGAATTCGGCTGGGCAGAGGTGTTGAGCAGAGGAGTTGGTGCTCAGCCGAAATAGACAAACACTTGAAAACTGCGAAACGTCTGAAAGGTTGCAGCGTCAGGAAGCCTCAAAAAATAAGAAAATAAAGACGCCTCCACACCAAGCAACGGCGAGCGCATTGAAGACCGCAAGGGTCTTCCATGGCCAATGGCGATGGCGAAAAAAGGAAGCTGTTAGAGCGTTTACAGGCAACATGATTTCGGCGAATTTTGGCCATTTCGCTTAAACCATTGAAAGCAAACAAGGTTTCGGGTCTGAAGATTTGCCGAGAGATTCGAATGGCAGCAGAGCAGCAGCAACCTGCAGCCGCTCTGGAGGAAGCGAACCGCGGACGAGCGACACACGAGAGACGAGAGTTTGCACTTTGCTTGTACTTTGATCGATCACATGAGGAGCCTTCCGTAGCCCAACACTGATCAGAAAGCGGTCATTTGAAAGCAAATGTTAGTCTCGCAACGATGCCGTAGAAAAGAATGGTCGAAGAACCCTGTTCTTGCCATGGAAACGACCACCTTTCACAGAGTCAGTGTATAGGAAACTCTGGCAGCTTAAATGATCATTGTGGGGGGAACAACATGAAAAAAGCAACGCCGATGCGAGAAAGCTGCCGAGAGAGAAAAAGAGCATGTGCCAAAAGAGGAAGCAAATGGTGGCGTTCGGAAGAGAGGGATTGGGCCGTTGGTTGGTTGATTACAAGTACACAGTTGGCCGGTTGCTTGGCAAGTTGCCACGTTTGGGCAGCATGGCTTGCGTTCGCCCGCGCGTCCCGGCGCCCCCGCTAGACCCTGTTGCCGGAAGATGAGCAGAGCCAAGAGCGAACTTGTGCGGCAGCACCAGCGCCACTGCGCCGTGAGTCATAGGCGGCATGTTGGCATGGTATTCACTTGAAAACGGCAGTGACCGGTACCAGGCAGTTCTAAATACGAAGATGATGATGATGAAGAGGCCCCGTTGTTGCAGTTGCTGTTGCAGTTGCAGTTGCCGTTGCTGATAAGGTCATTACGAAGTGTTGACTACGTGACCGGACGCTGTGCTCGAGCTTAGCGTGCATTTAGTGCCATTTTTAACCTTGAGGGAGGAATGCGCTTCATGCGCCAGTGCATTGGAACAGTCAAAAGTGCCCTCCCTAATCTGTCTGGACCCCGTCGGGAAATTTGCAATTTGTTTGAAAGTTTCAGATAAAAATTAATTTAATCGCACACAGTGCATCAGCAGAGCCTTTGGAGTGACGGGCAGTAGAAGTGATTTCAATGCCTTTGTGGTTGGTGTCGGTGTGTGTGTGTGTGTGGGAGGCGAGACTGCTGTTCTCATGCTCCAATGTTTGCATGTCGTCGAATGGCCACGCTTTAAGCAACAATGTCAATGCGTTGCTACCGTATGTGTGGCGACCAAAGAGGCGTGGGGACAGAAGCCAGTTTTGCGCCACTCTTTCTTTCCCTTTGGAAATCTAATTTGGCAGCAGAGAGTGCTTCTTGGACGCACACAGTTAGCTGAGGGCTATCTACTCTGCAGCAGATGGGACGGTCCACATAGCGGGACCGTCTGTCTGAGAGCCCTTGCTTGAGTCGTACAAGCCATCATCTCCCGATTACACAATATGCACACTCTCTTGCGCTGTACGCCATGCACGATGCAGAGAAAGCGGCTGGCGTAGGTGGTCGTCGTCATCGTCGTCGTCGTCTTGCTGCTCTTAATTCGATGTTTTCTCTATCATTTGACATCAATCTGAGAGAGAAGAGAGATTTGTTTTTTATGGCGTGAACAGTTAGATTTGGAGGTGATTCCGCTGCAAAGACAGTACTCCGACTGAATCAGTCAACGCTATTCTTGTGAGTTTTTGTTTAATTTTTATGATTTATTTTTTCTCTCTGTTTGAATAATCAGTTCCCGCTCTCACCATCCTGCGCGGTCTGTCAAAAAGTGAAATGGCAAATTCGAGTTGGCCAATTCTGTCAAACTCACACCAAATTGGCATTGCATTTACAGTACTGTACTGTACTGTACAGTAACTACCTCGACTTATTCAGACAGAGCTGTCTGGCCAGCCCATCTCCCACGCGCCAACAGCATTCCCCTTTGTGTGTCGACTTGTTGTAACTTGGACCTCTTCCTCTTCCTCTCACTCCTCCTCCCCCCCATCTCATTCCGTTCCACGCTCGACCGGCCTCATATCCTCTCCTTCTTCTTCTAGTTCTTCTCCTTCTTCCCCCTCTCTCTACTTTCTTCACATCCGGTTCGAATCCTTTCATCATCATCCTTTTTCGCCTTTGTCTCGTTTCTCTTTCGTTTCTCTTTTCTCCGACACACCGTCATCTTGCTGGCCGAGAGGTCCGAGCTCACTCGAGTGCATTCATCTTGGACCGCTTCGATCCATTCAAACGAATAACCTATCCCACACCCATCACGAGTTGACCGCGCTTACCTCTCCGACCCAACCAACTTCCCGGCCCCATTTCCAGCTTGACCGCCTCCTTCCTTCCCGGTTCCTGTCTAGCGACCATTGCTTCTCCAACGTCGCATCAGCTCTTCGGCATTACTGCTTGCTGCCGTGTATCTTCCCGTTGACAACGCATCAGCAAAGCCACGTCAACCTCGCCGTTCGCATCCGCTTGGGCCTTGCTCTTGCAGACTTCGGTACCATCCACACGCAACAGCATAGATCTCTGCGCTTCGCTTTTTCGGCTCGACGGTCTAGACCCACGCAACAAAGTCGATTCTTATCTTCTGTCGCGGTCATCCCGGCTTGGCAAGAGCTTGCTCCCCCCGCCTGTGCGCCCGGGCCTTCTGTTCTCAGTGTTGCGTGCTGTGCGTACCGTCGTACGCATTGATAGCGGCTAGCATTACCTTCAGCCTCACCTATAAGCTCCCCTGAACTGGCAGCTCCGGATAGCCGCGGTTGCTCGAGTCTTGACGAATAGATCGTTTTGCTCCTAGCTCGGTCACCTTCCCATCGCACGCATTGCACACTGTTGCTTCGCCCCTGTCCTGCTCGCGCCTTTTATAGGGAGCCAGCATCGCCACCGTCATCATGGCCCCCACTGACAGTTCCGGAAGCTTACCTGGTGACTTGGCCCACAGGACCAAGCAGCAGACCACCAGCCGCATGATGAAGACCACAAGACGAGGACGACCCTTTGCCAAGGACACTCACGACCTCTTCGCTACCCTCATCGTCTCCCTCGAGCTCGGCACGCATCGCCAGTACTTTAAAACCTATCACAACTCGTTCACTACCGACGAAGCGGCTGAGAATCTCTCGCACCTCAAGTTCTCCCAGTCCAACCGTGTGCCCGATCCCAATGAGCCGAGTCGTGTTGTCACCACAACTACAACCACCACCTTCAGCATGAACCGCGACATGGCCAAGGGCATCTGCCAACATTTCATGGATGCTCGTCTGATCGAAAATGCAGGTGATGCCACCAACCCCATCTTCAAGGACAAGGGTGTTTATGTACTGACACCTAAGGGTCTTCACATTCTGGAGCGATTCATCACCAAAAATGGCATCAATGGCGACCATTTGCTCAAAGTTTTCTCCTCCCAACCCATTTGCATGAAGCTGCTCCATCTAGAAAGGCGAGCTACCGACGACGAGTTGCTCATCAACACTCCCGTGCTCGAGGTCATTTTCCGCCGCTTTGTTGGTCGTGCGCCCAACTACGAGAGCGCAGCAGGAGGTGGTGCTAGGTCAGGCGATCATGCTGAGGGCAGCATAGATCGAACTTTGGGTATGGAAATGGGCGACGTTCAGGAAAAGGTCAAGGGTCGTGGATATCGTACCGTCAAGCACACCTTCAATTCGATGGGTGCTCTCGACTGGCTCTGCGACTTTACAACCGTATGCGGCAAGGATGAGGCCGCCGAAATCATGGCTCACTTTCAGCGTCTCGACTTGATTCGTCTCGTGCTGGACAAGTCTAAACGTGAGGTCGAGCCATACGATGACCGTGATGTCATCATTCGCGTTGAAGATGGGCGCGGAGGTGTCAGCGACGGTCACTTCCGATGCCACTCCAAGACCGTGTATGGCGTCACCGACAAGGGCCGTCAGGTGGCCCGATGGGATGGCGCCGACACGCCTTCTTCTGGCGTCGCCAGCCCGGCAAGGGATGACCATCATCGACTAGGCGACGAAGTGACTCCATCTCATGCCGGCAAAACTGGTCTGCCTCAGGCTACGCGTGAGACGGGTAGCCCCGGGTCGCAGGATTCTCGCCTCGCACGCAAACCATCCACAAAGCTGCGCAATGAATTTGCTGCTGCTCCTGCGACCGGCGGCGCAGCCGGCATCGGCCAAGGATTGCACGATTCGTCCTCCTACAGCAACAGAGACAGCAACACCAACCGACTCAAGAACATCCTGGATGAACCAGCGCTTCGTTCGCTCTTCCGCGAGTTCCTAAGACAAAACTTTTGCGAAGAGAACCTCAGCTTCTGGCTGGACGTGCAGGACTTCAAGCGTCGCTTCCACACCACCTCTAGCGCCGTCGCCGTGCAGCCCTCTTCTAAGGAGTCAAAGGGAGGTGTGGGTCGTCGTCTCGGTCGCAGTGTCACCGGTGCCTTGGGCGGTGCGAACAAGGACAAGAATGAAGAGGATGGTCAGGGTCTCAGCGCCATGGAGAAGCACCAGCAGGATCTGGTGAGCATGGCCCTTGTCATTTACGACACCTACCTTGCGCCCTCTTCGCCTTGTGAGCTTAACATCGACCACAATCTGCGCACCGAGCTGATTCTCTACATGAACAAGATCCTTTCTGAAGCCAAGATTGCGTCCGGTCCGTCCCAGACCGCATCACCTGCGGCATCCACAACCCAGCTCAGCGCAACGTTGACCGGCAGCGACACGCCACATGCTTCTGCAGGCGAAGCGGCTTCCATCGAGGAGAGGAAGGCCGCCGTGGTTGCCAAGCGCATCCGCATCCCATTGCACGCCAGTCAGCTTCAGGTCATGGTCAGACTGTACGAGCGTATCCAAGACTACATCTTTAGGTTGATGGCCACCGACTCGGTGCCACGCTTTATCAAGGACACGCGCTTCATCCAGCTGGTGCGATCCGTCGAAGAGTACACGGAAGCTCTCGAGGCAGGTCGTATCGATCCCGAGCAGCACGCTGGCCCCGCGGTGGGCAGGGCCGTGTTCGAAGCCATGCAGCTCAAATCAGCCGACATGCTCGCGCAGAATAGCAACGACGGTCGCAAGTCGGCCGATTCTGGTGCCCACCGTCCTAACTCCAGTCCGCAGAAGGCGCCCAAGTCGGTACCTGCGGTGCCTCCGATCCCTGCGCATGCTACACACGATGCAGCTGCCAGCTGAGTCACTCTTTCTGCTTGAAAGTCGTGATGCTCGTTGACTGGCCTGGGTCCACGCCGAATGCCTCCATTTGCGTCGCTGCTGGGCTTTTTATCAAATCCTATACCAGGTCTCTCCGATGAGAATGCCTCCTGAACAGCTGCAGCCCTCTCCGCTATCACTATTCACATGTGCTACGACTATCATGAATTCTCTCTCTCTCTCAAAAAAAGCTCGAGATGTCTCTGCTACATCACAGCTTTCATCTCTCTTTTTCTCTGCTTCTCTCCTCTCCTTCTCACTCGTCTCTTGCTAATATTTTCATGTCATCCCGCCTCAATCAAAATGCGCGGTTGTATCCTCTGGTCTTCGATCTACATCGGCTCTCTAATCACATCACTTTTGATATCCATATACTCTGATGAAAGACTGCGTAACTCTGTCGTCATGATAGCGAAGCCAAGGGGATGAATAAAGTCCGTACTGTACTGTACTGTACTGTACATACTGCGACGCAATGTAGGCGAAAGATGCGTGGTGGAAAATTCGGTCTTAGCGGACGTGATGTTTCAACCAAGAGTTGGAAGAAGGGACACGGGCCGGGCCAAAGCCGAGGAGCCAGGCTGATTTTTGACCCGAAATATGCCATCTCCACCAAGCCTGGAATCGGGCATTACAAGTTGGAGCCCCAGAAAGTTGGCGAGAACTGTGAGCCAAGTGTAGTTTGCCATGCACGGAGCCTCTCTTCACGAACCTCTGTTTAAGCGCCAGGAGAGTCCCGCTTAAACTTTCCCAAACGCTTTCAGCTTCTTCCATCTTCACCGTCTTCCACATCCCTATTCTCACCAGCTAACCACCAGAAAGAAAAAGATGGCTTCAACGGTAGCTCATGGCGTAAAGACGCTCGGCGTGGTCGGTGCGGGTCAGATGGGTCTCGGCATTGCCTACGTTGCTGCTCTTCGTGCTCAGATCCCCGCCGTTTTACTCTGCGATGCTTCGCCCGCACAGCTACAGAAGGGCGTAAGCTTCTTCGAAACGCTCCTCAAGAAGGATGTTAGCAAGGGGAAGATTCAGCAGGCTGACGCCGACGCTGCCCGGGCACGTCTGATCACGGTCGAGAAGCTTGAAGATTTTGTCGACAAGGGAGGCAAAGGTGCCGCTGACATGGTCATCGAGGCTGCTACAGAGAATCTTTCGGTCAAGCAAAAGATCTTTGGTACGCTCGCATCGCATTTGCCACTCGAAACCATCTTGGCTACCAACACAAGCAGTATCAGCGTCAGCAAGATCGCCGCTAGTGCCGTGGGTGCCAATGTCAAACCTGGTTCGGAGGAGGCTTGGAAGAGTCCCGCTCGTGTAAGTTGCCTTTCTCTGCCACCCTTCTCTTATTCTTCTCTTGCCGAGCTCGCGGCTGGCTTCAGCTCATCACATCCGCAAGGGTCATACTGAACTGACACATTCCCCTTCTCATCCTACGTCGTTTCGGTATGTGTAACTGTACAGGCTTTGGGAATCCACTTTTTCAACCCTGTCCCCGTCATGCCTCTGGTCGAGCTCATCCCTGCCATCCAAACTAGCCCCGAGATCGTCGATCGATCCCGCGCCTTCGCCCAGGCCTGCGGTAAGGAAGTTACCATCTCCAAAGATGTCCCCGGATTCGTCTCCAATCGTCTCTTGATGCCCTTCATCAACGAAGCCGTTATGGCCCTCGAAAAGGGCATCGCTTCCAAGGAGGACATTGACAAGACCCTCCGTCTTGGCATGAATCACCCCATGGGCCCTCTCACCTTGGCAGATTTCATCGGCCTTGACACTTGTTTGAGCATCATGGAGACACTGTACAGGGAGACGGCGGATAGCAAGTACAGACCCGCAGTGCTGCTCGGCAGGATGGTCGATGCCGGTTGGTACGGTAAAAAGAGCGGAAAGGTATGTAATGTAGATGGTGCCAGATGATACTGTACCTGGAGAAGCGCAATTACTAACAAGGCAAAAACTCTACTTTCTGTTCAATATTGGTCTTTGACAGGGCTTTTACGACTATCCCGCCAAGTAAATCTGTCCTAAAGCATGGACCTTCCTTCTCTCTTATACACATTTACTGCACGAGTAATCAAACACATTCGCACAATCCGGTTTCGTATTTCTGTCTGTATGAGCATCAAATGATCTATTACTCCACGGGTTCTAGCATCAGCATCTGAGCGATCCAAAACAAGCAATCGAAGGAAGCAGAGAAGCAAAGACGATGTCAGAAAACTTGATCCTTGACTTTTTTGATAGGTTGCGCTTCCCGTCCTTTTCATGTATAATGTCGGATGTGGAGAGATCAGAGTATATTAAAGTTGTATGTTGTTTGTAAAAGAGTGCATCGAGACGACCGTCTTGCAGGACAATGTCGTTCTACCCATTTAAATTGAAGTGTTGCATCATTAAGAGGGATATGGAGAGAGACGAAAGGAAGGGTTGATGCGGACGGAGAACACTTACCTTGTCATGTGGGTGTTGGTGGAAGAAGGCAAGGAAGACGGAGAGCGGTGAAAGTGTGGAAGAGATTAGGCGCGCTGCAACAGAGGGAGAAAAAAAGTGGTTGCAGAAAAAAAGAGGAAAGGGCCGAAACACGTGACGCTCAAAGCCCCCTGCAAAAGCGGCTCATATCGTGTACGGAGGGTGTTCACCAGCAGCTTGTTGCTATAGCTTCCTGGCTCACAATACATCTACCAACGCTATCAACGGACTACCAGGGATCGAAATAGTACACAAGGGAATTAGATTGTGATAAAGCTGTCATCTTGGACGCCCATTCTTGGACGCTTGTACACGAATCGAGAGCCAATCCACTGCATCGTGAACTCCAGTCCTGTTTGATTTCGGTCCATTGGATAACAGATTGAAACTCTTTCATCAGAATTAATCCTGGTTGTTAGATCCATTTCAAGTTGAGCGGACACTTACGCTTCGATTGCGCTCGTGAGAAGCACATCCCATTCGTACTCCTTATCATTCAATGTCGAACCTGCCCCCGCTGGAGCACGGTAATGGTCATCGTCATCGGCAAAGATGTTACCGTTTTTCTTTATCGTACTTTGCGCCATGGATTGTTCGGGATCATCGTCGATATGGGCGAGCTTGTTTGCGAACCAATTCTTGATAGTGTCAGCGAGGTCGGGCGATATTGATTCGCATTCGTCAGCTTTGTTGGCTACAATGAGGATTGGACGGCCTTCCAGACTCGGATGCATCAAAACTTCGGCTGCATCAACGAAGACATAGTAGAATATCAGAATCAATTTCCTTCATGGCTGCTTTTGACCAAGGCGAGCATTGCAACTTACACAAGAGCTTCCAAGCCGACTCTCGAGCCTCAAAAGCATCCGACCCGGCATCTGGATCAGAAGCCTTTCCTTTGCCCTTGACATCTTGCTGCTGTTGCTGATTATGACTCTGTTTATAGATTGCAAGGAAGTGCCGCGCATCAACGACCCAAACGACGGCATCCGATTCGTCATAGTACTTGCTCCAGAGCGTGCGGACGGATGGGGAACCGCCAAGGTCCCAAAAGTGCATGTGCATGGTGGGTAATGTAAGCTCGAGGACATTTTGTCCGACTGTCGGGGCAATCTTGTTAGGAGGTAGTGCTGGTCTCTTGAGATATAGGCTTTTGATCTTTTCGAGAAGACAGGATTTGCCGACGCCCGACGGGCCGACAATGAGGACGTTGTAGCGTGCTTTTTTGGTCCATTCGGCGTATAGCCCTGTGATGAGGTGGTACATGGTGAAACTCAGACTCGGGGTCCTAGGGCTAAGTGATGTGTGGAGAGCCAATCTGATTGCGACGCTGAGCAAACAAGTAGAGAGTATGAGAGGTTAGTGATGTGAAAGGGTTGACTTTGGACCCTGCACTCAGCTCCACACACACACACTCTCTCTCTCTCTTCTTGAGTGTTGGACTTTTTGAAAGCCGATGTCGCTGCATCTCCCGATGGAATTATTTGAGAGTCGATCCAATCCGATCGTTGGCAGCCGTGCCACGCGGATTGGAGAGGGCAGCCACGGATGAACTATAGCACAGTGCTGTACAGTACACATGCCTTCAGCCTTGAACTCGGCAGCAACGCTAAACTCTCACCAGAGCTTTGCTTCATATCCTTCCAACTTGCCTACCACCTCCTCAACTTGAGCTCAAGTCTGCTCCTCGAACGAAGACAAGAAAAGCACAAAATCAGGTCGAAGCAGCTGAATCAAGTCGAGGCAGACTCTTCTCGCATAAACGCTAGGATCTTTGCTTTCTCATTCGCACCGTAGCACTAAAGATGGCTTCTTCAATCGGCCTGAACGTCGCATCGACTTCACGAGGTGCCTTTGCTCTGGCAACAACGAGTAGGAGATCGTTGATGACCTCAGCATCAGGCATGCACCTCCGTCCTCGCATCTCAGCAGTAGCACCCGTCAAATCTCCCGCCCCGCTTCGCACCTTCATCCGTGACAGCGCCTCCTCGTGGTCCACTTCTTCGTCCTCCTGGACATCCTCACCACCCTCTCCCTCCAACAACCAAACCTACGGCGCGCCACAACAACAACAAACACCACTGTCACACCCATTACCAGCCCGCGTCTTCTCCAACGCCTCCTCCTCCTCCTCTTCTTCTTCTTCCTCGTCATCCTCCACCCTCCACCCGCCATACTCGAAACATTTTTCCACCACCACCTCCCTCTACGCCTCGCACCATTTCGACACGCAAGCCTTCGCCCAAAGACTCGAGGCCTCTGGCATCTCTCGCGAACAAGCCGACGTCCTCACCGAAGCCTTACGCGATGTCATCGACGAGAGCATCTCCAACCTTGCCAAAGGTCTCGTCACACGCGAAGAGGGTGACCAAACCAACTACACCCAGAAAGTCGACTTTACCCGGCTCAAATCTGAATTGCAGCTCCTTGAGCGCAACGATTTCGCCCTGATGAAGAGCGAAAATGAAAGACTGATGGCAGACGTCGAAAAGTTGAAACAGAGGTTGAGGGAGGAGATCACCAGGACTACTGCAGGGGTTAGGCTCGATTTGAATCTCGAAAAGGGTAAGTTGCAAGCAAGCATTGCATCGTATGAAAGAGGCAGATCTCATCAAATGTCTCACATTGGTCTCTTGCAACAGGTCGAATCCGCGACGAATCAGCAGTACATGCACTTAAGATCAAGGAAGTCGACACACGCATCGAATCCGAAATCGCCGGTCTCCGAACTAGTATCCAGAGCGCAAAGTTCAACGTCTTGCAGGTAGGCTTCTTCTCATTCTTAACCCAACCCCATCTCTACGCTCCTAACATACTGAATCAAAATTCTTCCTTCTTCGCATTCTTGATGCGCTTGTTTAATCATACAGTACCTGGTCGGTGTGGCAACAGGTGCCGGTGCCTTACTCTTGGCCTACCTCCGAATGTTCCGTTAGATTCGTCACACACCTTTCTTTCTCGCATCTCAATTCTAGAGTAGTCAAACGACTATGTGATCACAATTTTCGATCCCATCGTTGGATTTCACTTGCAGCAGCTGCAATCATTCTTTGAACCTAGTCTCCAAGTTCCGCGTCTTCTACACCCTCGACACTCTTGACACGATCTATCAGACAAAGATCACACACTGAACCTTTAACCTTTTTTTTTGAAAAATGGATTAAATTGTCTATCATTGCAAGTTGGGAATTGTCTACTTGGACTCGTGCGAACTCGCCCGGAGTGAAAGCGTTGCCTTAGCAAGAGGAACAGTACAAGTGACGATCGAAGAGCCATCCTTCTGCAGACCCAACACGGGGCTTACCTTATCCCCCTCTCCCTCCTGACGCGATACTTGCGCTTGAGATAGGGGCGATTTTTGACCCTTTCCTGCAATCCAACCGCGTTCCGAAGCTGCGATGAACAAGTTCGGTAGAGCCATCACCTGATGTTTCCCGCCCTTTGTCTGGTTCATCTGGTCGACCTTTGGTAAGACTTGATTCGATGCCGGCAGTGAGAGGAACAGGAATCGGGGTGTGACCCATACGCTTGGATCCGGTCCTGGAATCTCAATCGCACTGGGACTGATCAATTTGATCTCGGCCTTGACCTCATCACCTTCTTTCTTGGACTTGGACACAAAAGCAGGATCGATCTGATAGAACTGAGCATAGGTCTTCATCGTCCCTTGAGGCTGACCTGGACCAGGGCCGAGTTCGACCTGTGTATCGACGGACAGAGTGCCGCGGGATGGATGACCAGACAGAATCTGGGCGAGCATGAGTGGCTCTGGCTGAGCAACAGCTGAGCTGGAGGCAGGCTCCGCATAGATGGCAATGAAGAAATCTTCCTCTTTCTTGACCTTGGATGCAATCTGTCGAGCTTGCAACTCGGACATTTGCTCTGCTTGCTTCTGTGCGCTAGAGCCTGCGACCTTACTCGCGGAGCCAATGTCGAGTGGATGCTCCCTTGTCTGGATATCACGCAAGAATTGCTGGGCCGCATTGGCGTTGTCGAGACTGGAAATGATGTTGCCCTGAGCAGCTGTAATCTCGCGGCGAGGTCCGAATGGCTGCAGGCCTTCAAAGTCAGTCTTGATGCTGGGGATTGGAAGATGGTCTGCATCACGCGCGTCGTTGCTAGCTACGAGGGCTACACCGACGGCACCGCTTGTGTGGATGCTGCTGTGCGGTTGGACACCAGCAGGGGTGCCCTGGGGCAGAGAGATGAGCAGGGTCTGGTCTCGTCCGGTTTCGAAAGGTGTTGGTGGGGCAGTGAGGCCGAGGACGGAGCTGGCGGGGAACTGGGTCGCAAGTCCCTCCATAAGGCCGTGCGGGGAAGTATCGGAGAAAAAGATAAACGAAGCAGCCGAGTTGGGGTTGAGCGTTTCGAGGCCTTCAGGAACTTTGCCTTCGAGATTCTCGCGGCCCCAGATGTCACGCCAATCACGGCTGCCTCCTGGTAAAGCACCGTTGCCGTCATCGAGAAGGTCAGCTCTGCGTTCAGCACCCTGCTGCCACGACGGCTTACGGTCCATCCAGCGGCCCACTGCCACTTCTGCCCTACCTGGGATAGTCGACCTGAACGGAATCGCATTTACACCCGGCAGCAAGGAAAGCGCAGCCGAGTAAAGCGTGGGTGTCGCAATGGGCGGCGAGCCTGGCTCAATCGCATTGGCAGGAATCAAAGAAGCAGGAAGCGGTGAGGACAAAATCCCGATTCTTGCAATCCTCGACCCTGCATCGTTGCCCGGTTGCTGCGCTTTTGCTTGCTCTGCTTCAGCTGCAGCGATCTGAGCTGCTGTCATACCACTTGTGTCCTTCTTCTCCCCCTGTGACGATGCATCTGAAGCCGGGTCGGGCCCTCGAAGAATGGATACGGCTTCGCTGAGATACTGCGATGGCAGGTCTTTGCTGAGAGCGTAGAGCAATACGTGGTCGTGGTGTCCCTTCTTTGCAGCTGCGCTGGAGTGAGGTGCTGGTCCGAGCCTGGATGAGAGAGAGGTCATGCTCTGCAATGTGGACCGTAACGCGATCAGTAGGCCTTGCGGTGTCTCTGAGAAGAGCGTGAGAGTCTGTGCTGTCGCCAAGGGTTGCTTTCGCTGCCATTGCTGCTGGCCACCTTGTTGAGAGCTTCCAGCAGCGGATTTGGCGCCCAAGCCTGGAACTTGTTCGGCTGCCTTTGCATAGCATCGACGCTGCTGGATCGCAGTGCACGTGTGTCGTTGGACAGGAGCCCAAGCGGCCCTGGTGCTTGTTGTCGTTCTTGCGGCCGAAGTAAGCATAATGTATGTCTAGATCTTGACTTGTCCCTGGGGAATTTGGGGAGGAGACAATCGTGGTGGACAAGATACACGAGCTGATGATGTACAACAAGTCTCACCCTGATATCAGGTAATGGTGCAGCTCGTTCCACAAAGTCGGCAAGGTCTGTGTTGGAAGAAAGTGGAGCGAGAAGGATTGCAAATCGCTGAGCTCAGCTGTGACGCTGCGCGCTGGACCCTGAAGAGTCAAACGCTGAATTTGGATGCCGAAGACTCCATCGCAAATCGCATCGGGTCGAGGCTCGCCATATTACCCCGATTCTATTTGCGAAGAAAGGGTTCCGCACGGACGCGTGCAGCACCAACTCCGTACACCTCACTGCCCCTCGATCCTCCAACGACTCCTTATCCCTTCCTTCTCCTGCATCCGGCGCCCATCTCCATCGGACTACTCACCTTCATAGTCACTACTGCTCATCATGTCGGCCATCTCCTCGTTTAGCGTCTCTCCGCTGGCATACAAAAAGCTGGTCTTGCACACAGCCAAATACCCCACCGCCCGCGTTCTTGGCCTCCTCCTTGCCGACCCCACCTCTTCATCATCTGGATCTGTCACCATCACCGACACCATCCCAATCTCGCATCACTGGACAGCTCTCGCTCCCATGGCTGAAGTCGCACTATCTCTCGCCACCTCCTACGCCTCGTCCAAGAACCTTACCGTTGTCGGGTTGTATGAAGCACCCGAGTTGGTCTCCGAACGCACACCCTCTCAACAAGCAAGCAAGCTTGCAGAGAAGATCGGCACACTCGCCAACAAAGAAGCACTTCTCCTCCTCGTCAATAATGCGACATTGCTCAACCCTCACAACCACTCGTTGAGCGGGTATTCCGTTCCAGCGAATGCTTCTGGCAAGGGAGAGGCAAAGCCAAAAGCGCTTCAAGGGTCAGCAGTGACATTGCAGGATGAGAACAAGGCGGAGCAGCTCGAAAGTGCGGTGAGAAAGGAGAGGACTTGGGAGAAACTTGTTGATTTCGATGGTGAGTACAGTACGATGAGAGTGTAAAGACTGGCTGTTGGACAGATAGGCTGACTGACGTTTTGCATTTGCTTTTGTGAAACCACAGACCACCTTGAAGACCCATCATTGGACTGGCTGCAGAACACTGCAATCACCGCATGATCATCAAGACGCTCTTTCTAGCATTTAGACACTGTACATACCGCTTGAACTGTCAGCTCGCATACCACACTGCTACCCAGGCGCCCGTGTTCTTTGACAGACCAGATCAGAACGTCTCGGCATTAGCTTTGCTTTCAAAACGGCTTTCCTTGCAGGGATGGCGGGTTAACTTATCTACATTTGATCGAAGAGTCTATTGAGAATTTAAAGGTTAGAAGCGATCTTACTCGCAACGCATCGTTTCTAGGTGCGATTCTTGGCAAAAGCCTCCTTGACGGGCATGCCTGCTTTAATGTCTTGCATGCATTTCTCGTCCTCCCTGCGTCCCTTCTCTGCCTGCCTGATTACATCCGCTGCTACAGATGGTGGAACGATGACGACGCCGTCCATGTCAGCCAGCACCAAGTCACCTGGTCTCACCGTAACACTTGGCATTTTAGGATTCTTGCTCCCCTCTCCTTCTTTTCCTTCCGTTGTGGGATCGCTGATGGTGATGGGCACATTCAACTCGGAAGGCCTGGTGAATGGACTTTGACCTTGCGTCGAGTGGCCTCTGGCAAACACGGCAAAGCCTGCCTCTCTGTGCTCCATCAGATCCCTACATCTCCCATCGAGTACGACACCTTTGAGGTCAAGATACTGCGCCCTTGCAGTCATCAACCCGCCCCAAACGGCAGAACGATTGAGCGAGGGCGCAGTGACCACCATAACATGTCCCGGATAAGCTTGGGCAGCATCAACAAAATGCTGTTTTGGCTTGGGAGCAGTCGTATCCTGCTGAGAGACCATCTTGACCGTATAAGCCGGTCCACAAACCCTCACATCCGGAGATGCCAAATAGCTCGGAGAGTACATCTCAATCCCAGGCAAATATCCACCTTCCTTCACCTTCAACTTAAGCAACGCATCCGACACCTTTTCCGCCGCCCCAACGCGTTCCCATGGACAAAAAGAGAGAAAATCACATGGTCAGCACACTCTGACCCAAACAAAGCAAAGGAAACATTCATGTGATTGTGCATATGCATAGAATAGCGCCTGTCAGTCGTTCTTTCCAGGGCTAGGGCTTCGAAAGGCCAAGGGTGTATCTACATGTGGGAAAACCAAGGGGTAACAGGGATCTTTTACTTGCTCACCTCGCAAGTGGACAGCTGGGCAAGTCTGGCCAGTGTTGCCGCTGCTTCGTTGGCAATACTGCTGGATGCTCCCGAGGGAGAGGAGGTGGAGAGCTGGGTGCCCTTGGGAACGCACATGATAGGCGCCAAGACCTTGCTTCCTGTAGGGGCGGGGATTGAGGAGCCGGTGGGTTTGGATTCGGCCTTGTTGGCGCCATCGCCTCGAGGGACGGCGGCAACGGGGACGACCTTTGGGACTACGGTCTTGCCTTCGGGGTCGGCGGTCTTGCCAGTCGACTTGGACTCTTCGTGGTGGTCATGGTGGCCATGGTCCTTGGACTTGCTAGACTTGCCAAGACCGCCGAGGAAGAATCCACCAGCGACAATACCGGCAAGAATGTATGCTCCTGTGCGCTCCTGGTCGTTCAGTGGTCGGTTGGCGTTCTTTCGCGAAGAAGAGGATGACGACGAAGAAGAGCCCGAAGAGGAAGAGGAGGAGGAGGAGGAGGAGGATGAAGAAGAGGATTCGCCGGTGGCCGAGGCAAAAGCGCCCTTAGCCTGCTCTGCGACATTGCTGAACGCCTCCTTGGCAGCACCGACGCTCTTGTTGATGCCCGAAAGCGCCGACTCGGAGCTGCTGCTGCTGGATCCAGTGGAAGCCTCAAGGTCGGCAAGGATCTCAGAGAGAATGCCCTTGGGTTTGTCCTTCTTGCTCGACTCGCCGTGGTCAGCCATGTCGGAGGCGTGCGAGAGGGCCGAGCTTGCCGAAACGCTGATGGCTTTTGGCACGAAAGGCGACGACTCGGTGTGGTCAGCTTCTTCAGACTGACGCAGGTGAGGCGAAGTGTAGGAGGTGACGACGGGGATCTTGGCGCCAGGAACAGGAGGATCAGGGTAGTAGGGGATCTGGACGTTGAAGGTCTCCTTGGCGGCAGGGGTCTTCTGAGCGGGTAGACCAGGTGGGGTGGTCTTCTTGGCAGGACCCTCTTCGGCTTGGGAAGGCGAGGCCTTGGCAGTGGTGTCACCAGCAAGACCGTCAGCGGCAGCGTTGTGGACAGAGCCAGGCTCGAGGTTGGCAGGCGTCTCGGACTCCTTCATGCTACCGAGAGGTTTGCTGGCCTGAGCTACGGCCTTTGCGGTGGCAGCGTCGACGGTGGGGCCATCAGGCTTAGGGGCGTTAGCCGGAGGCGGAGTGCCCTTGACGGTGGTGTGACCGGACTGTGAGGTAGGTGCAGGAGGTGCGGGGCTGTCCTTCTTCTTGCCGTCGTTCTCACCACTGTTGCGAAGCGAGGCCAAGGTCGACTTCTTGCGGAGCTGAGGACGAGCACCGGGGACAGAGTCCATGTTGGCGGTGCTGCCATTGATGAAGGAGTCGTGGTCTACAAGACGCTTGATGAGGTCCTCCTTGCGACCGGAGGAAGCGAGACCACGCGACTTGAGATCGGCTTTGAGCTCGGCCATCTTCTTGCTCTCGTAGGCATCGCGAGTGCTGCTGAGAAGGACCGAAGAGACGAGACCTCTAGACTGCTGAAGAAGCTGGTACTGGTACGAGAGGACGGCGGCCGAGGTGACAGCGGCAGGCTGAGGACCGGGAGAGGAGGGTCGAAGGACGGGCTCCCTAAGAGTGCGGCTGGCGATTCGTCGCAACATTGTGACAGTGATGTTGGTGATGATGATCTGATGGTATGGTCACGCTGTGTGAATGGATGGCGACCAAGGATGAGGGTGGAAAGGGAAGGTGGAGGTATCACTCTTTGAATCGATCAATGCACGATGTGCTTGCTGCAGTACTGCTTGTGCTTCTGTTGTACGATTCGGAATGAGCAGGAAGAGAGAGAGAGAGAGAGCAGCAAAGTTCCAATTTTGGGACTTCTCCACCTCGGATTTTCCGGCCGTGTTTACAGTGTGCACAAACTCAAAGAGTAGTCGCCGTCTCCAAGCTTGCTCTCTCTCTCTCTCTCTGAAATCACACGTCTTTGAATTGACCGACATTTGTTATGCTTCGAATTTTGTATTGACTCCACAAACGTGTCTTGAAATTTGAATACAACGGTCAAGACGGGGCTTGTTGTTACCCAAAGACGCGTTCTTCTCTCTCTCTCTCTCTCTCGCTCTCTGAAGTCACACCCCTGCCCTGTCAGGTGTTAGCGTTAGCCTAGGCTGCAGGTGTTGCTTTTCGACTGCATCCGAAACCTCCACCACTACTACCACTACCACCGCCATATCTAAGTGTGGGCTTTCCTCCTCTGTTTTATATCGGCGATTGACATGCTTGATTCCATCTTGACTAGGGGCACCAGACCGTCCATCAAATGAAACCTCACTCAAACACATACATGGAGCACATCGCAACATCAAACAAGTGATAAGTACTTCTTTTCCATGTCAGTAAAGACAGATGTGACTAGATATCTAGTGATTTTTGTTTGCGACAAATCCGTGACTTTTTTTGGCTGCTTCTTTGCAGAGGAGGAAGGCAGATGGGAGCGACTCTGAGCGAGCCGTTCGTACCTATCTGCTTCCATCTTTCATCGTACTCTCTAAGGCCGGTGTCTTTTGGATGTCGTACCAATCTAGCCGATAACCGCGGGGCAGTTTTGACCACGACCAGCAATGTGGACGTTGAAGTAGGTGCCAGTGTGGTCATCGACATCGTAAGTGAAGGGATTGACCGAGAGGATGCAGTTCTTGTTCTCTTGACCCGGGCAGATGACGGCGCTGTTGCCGTTGTGGGGGTTGATCCAGATCTCACCCGAGGCGTGCTGGTAGTCGATTGCGGGGGGAAGACGGGGTACAGGGTCGCGGCCGTTGTTGATGTGAACAAAGCCAGGCAGGTTAGCATCGACAGCGTTGGCAAAGGCCTTATCACCGGTTCTGGGCTGACCAAAGACGATCGACTTGACCGAGGTCGAGGGGAGCTGCTTCTTGAGGTACAAGGCGTCGAGCAGCGAGATCGAGGCACCGAGCGAGTGTCCGACGGTGAGGACGGCGGAACCGGGATGTGCGGCGAGAGCCGACTTGACCTGTGCCAGCACAGAATCGGCAGTGCGCAACCAGGTGTCCTGGAATCCACCGTGAACCTTGACGCTTCCGAGGTACGAGAGACGCGAGTTGACGGGGTCCAGCGCAAAGTCGGCATCGTTGAGGATCGAAGAGAATGACGAGGTGTTGGTACCCTGGTGCGAAACGATGACACCCTTGGTTGGCGAGTAGGCTACATAGACCATGGGAGTCGATCGGCCATCACCGGCAGTCCACAGCAGCTGTGCATCTCCAACCTTGGCGCCGACGGGCTGACCACAGTAGGCGGCCTGTGAGAGCTGCGCAGGGTACGAGTACTGCTGGTAGTTGGTCAAGGGTGTGGTTGGGGCGGTGTTGTCCCGGACAAAGAGACGCTCCGTGTCCCTGGCCTCGATCGAGCGCTGTACACCCGCAGGGTAGTTCAACGTCTCAGTCTCGAGAGGTTTGGCAGTGACGCTTGAGACCGAGAAGGCAGCAACAGCGACGGTAGAGGCGATCTGAAGGAGCTTCATCGCGCGGAATCTATGTGGTAGTAGAGGAGGATTCAGGTGAGGGAGGGAGGAGGCTAGGGATGGTCAAGGAGGCCCAAGCTGGGACGAGGATGATTGAAGTCTTCACAGCAGGCTGCTTTCAAGCTAGAGGTGGGGAGGATGTGAAGTCGCTCATTCTGCCCTAGCACGAATTTGAGCATGATTATATGGACATCACGAACGCATGTGGTGTCCGTAGCATGTTACAGTGCACGGCAGCCATGCAGCAAAAGCGAGGACAAAGCAACCGTGTCAAAGGCATATGGGCGCAACAAGGCAACACGAAACCGGAACCCCGAAACGGCAAGAGAACCACACGATGTTCTGCAAAGAGAAAGCGAGAAAGCGGCAGTCGTTCGAGGCTGGCCATGGATGGGATGTGAGTCAAGCTTGGCAACACCCTACCCACACACAAAGAAGATGGAAGCGACATTCCGAGCGAGTTCTGGGCGCGGGGCGGCAGAGGCGCGCCGCATTGGCAGGCAATCTTTGAGATATGCAAAGAAATATCCAGACAAAAATAAGATAAAAAGTAAAATTGACATTAAATTGGCGCTAAATTGACGTGACACAGACCCGCTCTTTGCCTTTTTCAGTCCTTTGCTGCTGCCGTGCCTTGTTTAGTCAAAACGTGCGTTTCAAGGGTCCAGCATACAGAAACAAGAGAGATCTGTGCTGTAGAAGGGTCTCAGTCGGGGTCTGCTTCTCTTCTGATCCTTGTGTCGGTGATGAATATCGTCGATCCGCCACTTTTTCTGTTTTGTCTCTCTAATCCCGAGCGCCACTCTGATCTGCACTTTCTTTTTCTTCCAGCTTCTCACCGTATAGGAAACATGCACATTGCTCGCGCCCTTTCATGATGCCCACATCGATGGATCATGTCCAAACGTCGTCGAAAACAGTGAGAACAATGGTACAAGGATAAATGTAAGGGGACCGGTCAAACTCCGGACGGAAGCGTGTGATCCGGACCTCATTGAAGCTCGTTGATCATGGTCAATGTGTACAGAGTGTTACACATGATTCAAGGTGTGCGTGAGAAAGATCCGATAGCGTCGTTCCTTGCAACATCGGCTAGAGCATCTTAGTCGAAGAAGGAAATTCCATCCATAACGTTGAGGAGCAAATCCTTCCGAAACATCCTTCCGAAGACAGCTTTGATGCTGTCGTGATGGAAGTTCATTGATGTAAAGCGGAACGGTCTATTCCGAATCCTTTTGTGTCGTACAGAAAGATGGACTGTAAATCGAGATTGTCACGAAGCGTTACAAAATGCGAGATCGATGAGAGAGAAGGGGTACCAAGTCCATCGCCAGCTGCATCCCCCTTTGCTAACCTTACTGTACCTTACCATTGAAACACATTGTACAATCACCCTTCCTCCTTCCTTCTGTTGCGCCACTTTTCCCCGCGGCGGCGCCACTATCATTCGTGCTCAGACGTCAACTCTTCAACTCCGACCCTCTTACGGGACAACAATGCGGGGTGGATCTGCGCGGTCCCAACACAAACCATATTGGCCCTAGTCACAACCACTGTACCTCTTTTGTGATTCTGGTCAAGCAAGAAGGCAGTAGGCTACCGCCATGTCAAGAGGTAGAAAGGCATGGTCACATTGTTCGCTTACCCATTCGGGAAGCGAGTACATGCAACAAGATTACCGAGGTGACCATGACTAGCCTGTCACCATTGGCTCGGGATCTTCCGAATTCCGAATCTCGGATCAAGTCTCTCTCCCTCTCTCTCTCTGTTGATCGAGACCAACGTTCTGAGCTCCAACGAAGCGCCGTCACATTTCGAGACTGCAGCCGTCAACCTCGTGGTCGTCGTCTATCTGCCATCCAGATCTTTACCAAAGTCGGCTTCTTGTGTAAAGCCGGAATCCGGGCTATGCTTTCTGCGCCACTCGTCTTGGAATGTGCACTCGATCTGCCCCATCATTGTCTAGAAAAAGGGAATGCATGACCTTGCTCTCAAAATACAAGTACAAATGCGTATATACATGAAGCAGGTGCCGAGACCTGCCAATGCTGCGAGTGCCGAATGGGCACTTTGACGAAAGTGTGCCATACTGCCGCAATCTTAGTTCTTGCCAAGCCCATCACCAGGCCAATCAATCACATCAATACTGATCAAGATAGCCACCGTCACCAGTACACCCACCAAGATGCTGCTGGACACCATCCAGCCGTTCTCTGTCCACGTCAAGGCCTCAAATCCAACCGCTCCGCCGTATCCGCCTAGCCCAGCGCTACCTTGCAGAGAGTTGTACCCAAAGCTTCTGTCACCCGGCGCAAAGTAGCCTGGTCTTTCCGAGTCATCTGCGCCGGCGTAGAGAAGCTGCTCTCTGTCATTGTCGAATACTCCTGAGCCTTCGCGGTAGTCGTCGTCTTCGATGTGTCCATAGGTGCTGTAGTCTTCTTTTGCGGTGGTAAGTGGGCGGGCGAAATCGAGCGAGTCATCCCGTAAGTCATTCGCAAGAGCATTGCGTGATGTATCGGGCGATATGCCATCTTGTGATGCTGATGCTGCTGCTGCTTGATATGCAGGCGCAACATTCGACTTGGACTTGTTCCAAGGCATCGACTTGGTCAGAGGTTGCAGCAACTTGCCTGCTCGTGAGGTATGGGAAGAACCGGATGCTGTTGGCTGACCCGACTCGAGGTCGACGTCAAAGAGTGGTATCTGACCGAGCTCCTCCTCTCCATTACGTACCTTTCCCTTTCCCTTGCATAGGGAAGGAGACAGTGGTGGTAAGCCGCCGCCTAACGATCCTTCGAAGGATACGTCTACTTTGCCGTTGGTGAGCTGCGAAAGAGCAAATGCCTCTTGCTTGTCTTCTTCAGCTCCCAGGATGCGGCTGCTATGAGCAATGCCTCTCCTCGATCCAGCTCCAGCGGACATCGACTTACGGCCGATCGTGGAGGATCCACCTGGGCTTTTCAATGCTGCTTCAATGTGACCCTGTGAGCTACCGCTGAGTACGCGAGCGCGGTTCATGCTGCTACTATGACGAGCTGCAAAGCCGTTTGAGCTCGACTCAGCGGTGGGTGTGGTGAAAGCATCCTGGTCGAGGCTGACATCAGGAGATGCTGGGATGAATTGTGTGATGGCAGATCGAATGCCTGGATTGGGTGAGGATGCATTTGGACTGGGTGCTCGAGGCAGCACCTTTTGCGGAAGCACTGTCTGTAGTGTGATAGCCATTGTTGCGACAGATATGCCCTGATGAGCTTTGAGCTTTCGCGAGCTGCGGCGTCGAGCTCTGAGCTAGGTTGTGGCTGAAAGGTCTGTGCTGGCTGACTGATCCATCAGCGTCGGAAGCGATCTGAACTCTGGAATATGGCGTTTAGCCCGGCCAGCATGCTTCCTGCTTCGACGGTCCACTATCGCTTCCCGCAGCTTATTGGCAGCGTCGCAGTTTGTTGTCCTCTAGGAAGCTGTCCGCGTCAGATTGCAGCTTGAGCTACGCTGATATGCGGTAGGCGGAGTTGGACCGTGCTGTAGCAAGAGGACAATGCTCTATAAGTAGATAGTTGAAGAAGCGACAAATGCCACCGTCCGCATTGGCTGCCTCTTCGTGAAGTGGAATCTGTTAGTCTGAACGTGTGTGTTTGCGTCTGTGCGTGTATGCTGTCAGCGAGATGAAAGTGATGGTGGGTGTGGAGAGTGGGTGCGTTGTGGCTGTAGCAAATGTGAATGCCAAGTTGTTCAAGAGGTGTTGCTGACACTTTGGCCTTTTTCGGCTGTCGGAAGATGGTCTGATGCATGCACCCTTGATTCCCTCAACTGTCTTCTGAGGCGTGTTGAACGAATCGGGCAGTTCCGATTGGAAGAAAGGCTTGCAGGCCACGCTCTTCTCTTTCTTGGCAGTCACCCATTTTCGGCACTTCGGCATCGATTTTCCAAGACTTGGTTGAAATTTTCAATTTGTTAAGCCGAGAGTTGAATGCTTCATCGCCTTTTTCGCAGCGCGTTATGGCCAACTTCGTCGCTCGGATAGCGAACCGCGGAACTGCTCCGGTTATCTACTTCTTAAAGCTCACCCTCGCTTTCCCCGCAAACCTCAAATGTTGGAGCTACACTACAACTTCAGGTAGCACTTGATGTCTTCGTCTCGACCTGTCACCATCTAGTCACGAATCTCGCATTTGGATGATCACGATGTCTGTCCCTAAACCTCAGACTTTCACCTACAAGACGTTCGCCAACACCGACGGCGAGCAGACCGCCATCCCCGTCGATGTATATATTCCCGAGACCGATGGTCAGTCCAAGCTGACGCCCGTCATTTGGATTCACACCGGTGGCTTCCTTCAAGGTACACGCAAGTTTGTCCCTCCGCACTTCCTCCGAGCGCTGGCAAAGCACAACTTGGCCCTTGTAGCACCCGACTTCCGTCTCTGCCCACAAATCTCAATCTCTGAGGTACTCGAGGACGTGACGGACAGCATTCGATGGACGCTCGATCCCCAAGCTCGTGTCGCTTCCGGCTTCAAGTCGGACTGTCTTGCATCTGACAAGTACATTCTGGGCGGCTCAAGTGCCGGTGGCTGGCCTGCACTTCTCCTCGGTCTCGGCCTGCACGACCAGGCTAAGCGCATTCCTCAGAAGCCCAGCGCCGTCTTCTCCATCTACGCCATCACCACCGTCACTCAAGACTTGGCACCTTTCTTCTACGAGCCCCAGAAGCCCCTCTCATGGGCTGTCGACGGCAAGCTCATCGAAAAGGAACCTTTGGAGAAAGAAGGTCACCTCCACAAGTGCCTTGACTCCAACCACCAGCTCCTCTCTTCATCCTCGGTCAAGATCCGCACAGAAGCACCGCCCGCCAGCAACCCCGTCCGTGCTGCACTCTACAACTTTGCACGACAGGAAGGTAACTATCCCAGCCTCATCCTGCAAGACGCTTCCGAGAGCGCACAGATCTGCACTCCCAGTCTGATCAAGTCCAAGGTTAAGGGGACAGCCCCGCCCGTGCTGGTTGCATGGGGTGACTCGGATCCCAAGGTGCCCCACTCGCAGTCGGTACATGTGGTTGAGGCGCTCAAGAGCGCCGGCTACGATGACAAGTCGCTACTGGTGGTAGTTGAAGAGGGTGCCGACCATCTGTTTGATATGGAGCCCGAGAAGGAGATTGATGGCATGTGGAGCTGGTTGTCCAGGCAGCTGTAGATTCGTTCTTAACAAGGATTCCTGTGACCTCTTTCGACTCACGCTTGTACTGTAGAGTAGGTTGCATCCAAGACCTTTTGCGCTATAGTTCTTTACGACTATTTGATGAAACTTGCGCGCTATCCGCCGCTTTATTCTGCCGCACTTGCGGTAAGCTCTCAAAGGTGAGAGGGGCAAGCTCATGGCGGTTGAGAGCAATTCGGAACGTTTGTTGTACGAGGCTGCTCGAGCAGACGTCAAGTCGAGTCTCAACACCAGATCGGGCTAATCTTATTGAGCAGAAGATCATCGTTGAATAAAGTTGCTCGACAGCGGAAATCTTCCTCAATCCCTCCCCCGATATCTCTCTCTTGTTGGTTGTTCACTATTTTTGTGGCCCCCAATTTTTCTCTGGATTTTCTCCCCCACTCCCACGCCGAAAATTCCGTGATCCAGACAAGTCGCCCCATTCCAGCCACCGGCGAGCTTGAGCTCCGTTTGCGGGGTGAGGCCGCATGCTCTTGTGTGTGTGCCTGCCTGCTTTGCTTTACTTGCCACGCTTCACGAATCCCTTCTTTCATATCCTATCTCGACGATTGTCTGACCACGTCCAATCCAATAGCATGAGCAATTGTGATTCCGTGTGGCTTCGCGAACTACCAAGGCTTCATCTCGTTTGCACGAGTGAATGATATCGAAAAGACGATGTCGAAGGACACGCTACAAAAGGCCTAGGCTGGACCGACGCATTCCTTGAGCGGAGAACTTCTAGTCGTCTTCGGATCGGTTAGCAAGTCCGGCCAGCACTGGCGACTAGGACGGCCAATTCGGCATCGTCTCTGCCCTTGCCCATTCTCTCCCCCACCGCGCGCTGATCCATCGTGCCTTCGACTTGGCTTCCGTTCCACCAATCTTGTGGTAGTTGGTGTCGGTGTTGGCTGCTTATCGAAGAACGTTGCAGAAGCTTCGGATGTTGCGTCGGCGCTGTGATCCGAAATGAGCAAATCCGTTAGATAGCAAGTCAAGCTGAAACTTTCAGGCACCGGTGTCGAGCTTTGTGCTGAGGGAGGCTTATAGACTGTAGGGTCCGCGGCTTGTCCAAGCCTCGAAGCTACACCAGGAGAAGAAGGAGACGCGCTCCAGCTGTCCTCTTTTCTCTCCTCTCTCTCTCCCCCACGGCGACGGTTGTTCTCCACAAAAAATGCGTATTTGCGGCTGCACAAATTGTGCTGTTGGAAGAACACAGCAACAGTCAGTCAGTCAGAAGGCAACACGGCTGTTGAAGTCCTGCTGCATGCTCCCGCGTCGGCGCAAACAAGAGAGAGCGTGCAGTACAGCAGCTCGTTTCGAGTGCAAATGCGAGGGATTTGGACGAATTGTAGACCAATTCGCAGTCCGAATCAGGGCTTCTTCGCATGAGCGGTGAAGTGAGTCGCAGTGAGCAGTCCGTCAGCGCTCGTCGTCCACACCGGGCAAGTCGAAGGTTTGCGGAGTCGCACAACGCTGGACAAGGTAAAGGGTTGCCAACTGAAACCAGATCGGTGCCCCAGCGTTGGCTCGCCGCTTTGGTCGTGGTCCTCCACCCTGAACCGAAGCGAGCGAGAAGCAGGGATGCTCGGCAATGGCAGGTCTTTGTTCTAGTTCAGAATGATATATAGGTGAGCATGAGATGCGTGTGTGTGCGCATGCTTTGCTATCCCCTCCTTCCGTTCGCTCTTCGTCAGACCTCCCCATCACCAAAGCTCGCCACATTTACCGCCAGTCATGACGCAGTCCTCGCCATTGATCGTTTCGTCGTATTCGATCCACGATGTGCGATTTCCAACTTCTTTGACGGGTGACGGCACCGATGCCATGAATAAGAGTGAGTTGCTCATCCCTTTCCCGAAAGCCTCGACGATGATGGCCGCATCCACTGGGTAGCTAAAGCTACTGTCCTCTCGAAGCCATGTTACTGACATACGGACCGGAACATTCCTATCTTGTTTTGGTCTCGCAAATCTACAGCCTGCGACTACTCTGCTGCCTACTTGATCCTCTACACAAGTCCCAAGGACACCGCCGAGATTGTCTCTTACCGTGGACGCGAGAGTGAGGCCATCAATGCACCCGTCAAGGAGGACTCTTCGCTCCGCGGGTTCGGCATGACCTTTACCATCGGCAAGGGTAACGAGATCTGCTGCCAGGCAATCGCCTCGATCGTGGAAGAGCTCCTGCTTGGCCGAGAGATCGAGCCTCTTTTCGCCAACATGGGCGAGACGTGGCAGCTCATGGTATCAGACCCCCAGCTGCGATGGATTGGCCCCGAGAAGGGTGTCATCCACCTCGCCACTGCCGCCGTGATCAACGCTATCTGGGACCTCTACGCCCGTTCACGCAGCAAGCCTCTCTGGAAGCTCATCTGCGACATGTCGCCCGAGGAGCTCGTTCAGTGTATTCCCTTCCGCTACATCACCGATGCCATCACACCTGCTGAGGCCCTCCAGATTCTGCGAGACGCTGCCAAGGGCAAGGCAGACCGTGAAGCTGAGATGATCGCCAACGGCTACAAGGCCTACACCACATCAGCAGGCTGGTCCGGCTACGACGACGCCAAGGTGGCTCGCCTGACTCGATCCGCATTGGAGCAGGGCTTCAACCACTTTAAGCTCAAGGTGGGCTCGGATGTTGCTGATGACATCCGCAGACTGTCGCTGATGCGATCCATTGTCGATGACCCCAAGGAGATGCCTGCAGGACGCAAGGAGCCATCGGCAGAAAGCCTTGCCGGCAAGAACGCAGGACCCACTGGCTGTGTGGTCATGGTGGATGCCAACCAGGTTTGGGATGTACAAGAGGCGATCGACTACATGGAGAAGCTGGCTCACCTCCGACCCTGGTTCATTGAGGAGCCTACGGCACCGGATGATGTCCTCGGCCACGCTGCCATTCGACGTGGTATCAAGCACCTCGGCATCGGCGTCGCTACCGGCGAGCACGCACACAACCGAATGACCTTCAAGCAGCTGCTCCAGGCCGACGCCATTGATGTGGTTCAGATCGACTCGTGCCGTCTGGCGGGTGTCAACGAGATCCTCGCCGTCATGCTGATGGCCAAGAAGTTCGGCAAAATCGTCTGCCCACACGCTGGTGGTGTCGGTCTCTGCGAGTACGTTGTACACTTGAGTCTGATCGACTACATCTGCATCAGTGCCACCAACGAGCGCAACGTGCTCGAGTGGGTCGACCATCTGCACGAGCACTTTGTCTACCCCGTTAGCATTAACGGCGCTGGCTGCTACAACACACCCATGGACCCTCAGGGTGGATACAGCATTGAGATGCTCACAAGCTCGATCGAGGACTACAGCTTCCCTCTGGGCTCGTACTGGAAGAATGGCACCGCCCGCACTGCCCCTCCTTCGGGACACTGATTTGCTAACCAGCTATAGTCTTTGAAGACAGGTGATGTCGTCTCTTTTCTCGTTCGTCTTTACATGTTGTCTCTGCTCGTCATTGGATCGCTCTAGGAATGCTACTTTATGGATCTCGATAGAGCATGTGTGAATGCGTGTGACTGGCGACAAGAAAGATCCGGCTCATCCGCACTGATGATGGTACAGCATGCAACGGTTGGGAGCGATCGGGGCAAGATCCCTACACGGGTTGTCCTTTCCAAGCAAATGAGGGGAAAGTCCAACGGTCAGGATAGGGACCGGCGGATGACGATGAGCTTACAGCATGTGACGGCAAAAAAGTGGGGCTACGATAGGCAGGGTCCGATCTCTGGGGGAAATGGAGCTAGCCGAATCCGACACCGCAATCATGGATGAGTCTTGATCACAAGACCAGGTCTGCTCCTGATTTGGTCACGACGAAGCTCATGAAATTCTGCTCTGCAAGTTTGAAAGGTTGTGACGATGTGAAGACTCCACGATGACTTGACCGACTGATTCGGCGGCCATGCCGAATTGTGCTTACAGCAGCCATTGCACAGAAAATGTGACGGTACTGTAGGTCAAGCTCAACCACCGATCGGACGTGTCATCGACGCCGGATCGGCAACACCGAAAATGCCACGCTTCTGCTGCTGCAAAGATGAGTCGGTGTGCGAAAGCAAGATTCCAAATTTGGCGTTTGCTTGACCCAACCTTGCTGACCCAAACTGCAAGCTTGTTCAAGGCTGTGGCATTACACAGCAATGCATGCATTCCAGAGCCGAAAAAAAAAAAGAAAAAAAGAAAAAAAAGAGAGGTGAGGAAAATCCAGGGTCTTCGATTGACTTGGATGCTTTGCCCTGCCCTGAAGAGAGAGAAAGTGTCGAAGCACCTTCTTGGTGTTACTTCGTACCAGTTTCGCTAGTGATAGAGGCACAATGGCATGCAAATGAAAGTGAAGTGGAGCGCTTGAAGTGTCGGGTGGGTCCGATGCTGTTGCAGTCGGCTGCTGTTGCAGACTTACCGTACTGTAGATGCAGCTGCAGCGCACGACATGCAATCTGGGATTCTCAAAGCTTCACGCGCTCATCTGCGGCATTTCCGAACTGCAAGACTGAACCCTTTTTCTCAACTTACTCACACCCAAACACTAACTTGCCATCCCCTCGTCAACTTCATCAACGACTTAACCTTAAACTCCTCCCTAAGTTTGGGGAACAGTCGCTGATCTTTCCAGCCGATCCACCACAATGGCATTATAGCACCGATTCCGGCGCCAAAGCAACATATACCTCTCGAAGTACGTCGGCGACAGGATGGAGAAGCTCTCTCTCGTCCCAACGACCCGTACTTCATCTCTCGATTCTCGAACAGCACTGAAGCTTGGCTCGATTGCTGCCCAAGAAGGAGTCGCCACTAGCGAACATGGCGGAAGAAACAACGACAGAGGCTTCGAATGGCCATCCCACGGAGGCCTCGAGGCGCTCAGAGCTTCCCGAGCTTGATCTCGACGAGCTCTCACCGCTTCCACCAGCACAAGGCTTTTCCATCAGCAAGTCTGCATCATTAGACCGCATTTCGTCCATCAAGCCTGATGTTGCTTCACGTATGGACTTGTCACATGCTGTCGCACCTTCTCCAGCATTGAGTGCTGCGCCTTCATCCTTCCGTCTGGAGGGCTCGCCCCCAAGCTCTCCATACCCCGCAAACAGCCCCGATCTCACACCTTCACATCTGCAGTCCGTCTCCCCAACCAAGGACAACCACCAGCAGTCACCGCATACGGTCCAGCATCAACCCACCGGAAACACTGACAAGCAAGTGTTGTCAGACCAAGAACAGCAGGATGTGCCCTCAAAGCTGGCAGCTACGCCATCCGCACGCTACGTCACGGTCTCTGCCATCCTTTCACGCTCCGAAATGTACTACGCACCGGAAGCTTCCGACCATTGGGATATCCTTCGATCACCACGAGGAATGCCTGCAGATACTCGACAGTCGCATAATCCATACCCTTGGCCATCGGGATCATCCGAAGCGCTCGGAAGCCTCCGAAGAAGGAAAAGCCAACGAAAGCGACCCAGCAATGGCAGTGCCATCGAAGCCCTTGGAGCGCTTTTGCTGCGAAAGGACAGTTCCGGCAGGGTGGCAAATCTCTCCTTCGCTCGTGACAATGATGACGACAGCTCAAGCAGAGACGTCAACGCGCCCAATGGCGTCTCGGCAGACGGTAAGCGGAGATCTGCATCAAAGCACAGCGTCCAGGCCTGGACCAGCGCACTGGGCTCCTTGGGCAAGAGGGGGCTTCGTCTTCAGTTGCCGCTTCCCCAACAATCAAAAGCACCTTCATCCGAGAGTGGCGCAACCATTGCCGAACGCCGAGCTCAGATGTGGCACAAGGTGCTTACTCGTCAAGGCGCCGTCGTCGAGGATAGCCACGGCGGTTTCTCCAAAGTTCGAAGCAGACGAGGAGGCCTCAGCTTCGAAGTCGGCACGGTCAGCCGTAAGCAAACACCATCTACCCTACTCCAGATGGACAACTACAAACCTGGCGGTAAAGGCAAGGAGAGAGCTTCGGCAACACTGAGGCTCAGCACCCAACTGGAAGAGCTCGATAGCAACGCAGAGCTGAATGTAGACTCGGACAGCTCGTCACCTGTGACTTTAGCCAGCACCAAGTCAGCTCGACTACCCGACACCATCGTGCTGAAAGCTGGTCGTCGTCCAAGGCTCACGCAGCTCTCCAAGTCTGAGTTTGGTATCGGCTCCGCATACCACGACCAGACCCTCCCCGAAGCTCCCCCTAGCCCCGTCGCAATGCCTGGAGCATGGCAGGGCGGCTCATCCTGGCGTTCCAAACCAGGAGATGGCTACGAAGAAGGTGCCTTGCTTCTGCCACCTCCCCTGCTTGACGATCACGGCAGCGATGCATCCAGCTTCGAAGGCTTGCTTGGAGTGCGCCGCATGCGCGAACGTGAGAAGGCAAGGAAACAAGCCGAAAAGCTCGCCGCTCGCAACCGTCCCGCTCACAAAGTGGGTCCACTTACCGCGCTCACCAACTTCGTCAAAGCAGCGCACGCAGCAGAGACATCTGCAAAGCGCGTTCACGCTAGTAGACGCTTCGGTCCACCACCAGCCTTCCTTCGTAGCTACACCGAACCACAGCGTCTGGCGCGCGCTCGATCTGGTTCAATCGGCAGTGCCTCTTGCATTCAAATGTCCCAGTCGCCTGCTGCCGGACCCATCACTACTTTAGACCGCGAAGAGCCTGTGCCGACAGGCGCATCACAGGGCGATGACGCTGACACAACGCTAGAAGCAATACAGACCAACACACACTCTGCTGCTGCCGCTGCTTCTGCAACTACAGCCGATATTGACGTGCGCAAAAGTCCAGCAATCACTTCAGCCAGTCCGTTCATGTCGCCAGCGCTGCGAAAGGCAGTACTGTCGCGTCGTGGATCGCGAACCAACTCGATCGATGCGGCCGGCAGGCAGCTCAATACCGTCTTCGAGTTTGAGCCCCTCGATCCGAGTCAGATCCCAGACGATGAATTGGCCTCGCCCGATTTGCCTCCCATTTCTTCTCCGTTATTGCGACCTTCGTCACAAGGGTCGAGTAAGGCCAGTGCATTCCGCGACTTCCCGGCAGCACCACGTCTTCTCCCAGTCCAACTTTCGATGCCGCCGTCGCCCTTTACACCTCTCGCGATCGATCCTCGTGATCCTCGTGGCTCCATGGGACAAGCTCCGAACAGCAGCGGTGACTACCTCTCTGCTCGTGTTCTTCACTCGGCGCCTCGAACGCCGCAACTGGCCCCGACCATGCTCAGCCTGCCTCCTTCACCTTGGACACCGTATGGCGACCCTTCTACGATGCACACTTCACCCATGATCCACCTTCATCTCAACACCAGCAGTTCATCTCTCCGTCTGCCACCTGGAACCCCCAGGCTTGTGCCCACGCACATCGAGATTCTGCCGTCGCCTTTCCCAACTTCGGCAAACTCACGTCGTGGCTCGCTCACCTACGACAGTCCGCAAGCCTTGCGCGCCACCAGCACCGCCAGATCGCCGCTTACTGGACCGGCGACCGACTTCAACTCTTTTGCAGCCTTGCGCAACGCTGAGACTGCCGCCTTTGACCCGAAGTTTGTCGAAAAAGCTTCGCAATCAGCAGAGCTTCCGAACGGTACAGCCGAAGCAAAGAAGTCGGCGAAGAATGTCAAAAACGAAGGCACGCTTCGGCTTACACCTTCCTCTATGCTCGTTGCAGCTCAGTCAATGCACGATCTCAGCAGACAGTCTAGCAACGGGAGAAGCGATTTGTCGGAAACACAACCGACAACACCCGCACTGAATGGCATCAGCGCTTCGGATGGCAGTCTGAGATCAAGGTCGGCATCGCAAACTCGCCACCCTTCTGGACAGGGCGCGATTCACGTTGACTCTTCGGGCCGACAGCGTTCCTTCATCTTGTGGTTCTTGATTGGCGACTTGGGACTGCGCAGCAGGAGCAGCACTTCGAAGACGCAGGGTGACAATACTGGCAAAGAGGCTGAAGCTGAAGCGGACTATGGAGGTATCGTCGCTATATTCACCCATACCTTCGGCTTAGTCGTGTTCGTAGCGGCACATCTGGTGGATCTTGCCTACTCGACGTATGAGAGGGTCTCGCTGATCCTCTGGTTCCTCCGATGGATGGCCTACAATCTGACCGGACGAACGGTTCTAGCCCAATGTATCATTGAAGCCTACGGATTTATTCAGGCAGAATGGGCTACTGTCGCCATCGAGGATCACGAGGAGAAGGGATCAAAGAAGGCGCTTGATCATGACGGTCACAGGAAGCCTAAAGGTCTCACACGATGGCAGGTGATGCGGGGCCTTCTCGAGCTCTACTGCTTGCACAGTGTCACCCGAGAACGCTACCTGGCCGAGGGAGCCGGTCTCAAGCAGCTGAATGGATGGAGGAAGCCCTCAAAACAACTTCAAGACAGTAAAGATGCCAAACCGCGCGGCTCTGATCGAGTTGATATCGGCGCGCACCGCGCAGCATCGAGGGCAGCACTTGGAGACAAGCGGAGAAGCTGGGCTCAGCAGAATGGGTTGGACTTTGCCGACAAAGGCGATGAGCCGGAAATCCGCATCAACGATGGAGGTGAGGAAAACGGCGGCAGTGGAACACAATGGTCGTCTCGGGACACTCAGCTGGACGATGGTGAAGATGACAACTACGAAGACGATGACAGCAGCGACGATGAGATGATCGTTACCAACCGTGGCGACGACATTCTCGAGTTCGCAAAGACTCCCAGGCTGGACGCCGCACGACCGGGACAAGCAAGCAGCGGCTACTTTGGTCGTGCCTACGACTTTATGACCTCGCCCCAGGTGGGCGCTTCGCATCCCGACTCGGTGAATCGAGATCTTCGTCCCTTCAAGGAGACCAATCGAGATCTCGTGCGGACAATTAAGTGGTGTGGCCGCCTCGCTATCTCGGCATACGGATTGCACGTCCATATCGTTGATCTTCCGCCGACTTTTACTCCTTCGGGCGAGCGATTCTCGCGCCAAACCTTTGCCTACCTGTCACGTCTCAATGCTGATGATGTGCTCCACGCTGACATCCAGACACTCGACGCCGATGCCGACTACAGCCCTACTTTCTACGTGGTGCGAGACTATGTTCGCAAGGTGGTCTGCGTTGCTGTTCGCGGCACCCAATCGTTCTCGGACATCATTGTGGATCTGGAGCTGCAGACCGAAGAGATCGAACTGCCGCAGGTGCAGCCCGAACCGGGAGAGGAGTTCCGATGTCACGCCGGTATTTGGCGTGCTGCCAAAGCTCTAGTCTCGCCTCAAAGCAAGCTGTTTGCAACGCTGCGTCAGGCGCTTGCCGAAAACGAAGGCTTCGGCGTGATGTTCTGCGGTCATTCGCTAGGCGGTGCGATCGCCAGTGCAGCTGCTCTTCTGCTTGCAGAGTACTTTATCCCGGACGGCGCAGAGCTTGACTCTGGCACCTGGGTAACCAACATGTCTTCTGGCTTGCCTGCTCGAAGACCCATCCGCGCAGTCAGCTTTGCAAGCCCGGTGATCATGACGGCAGACCTCGCCACACGTGCCGCTCTCGGATCGGTGCCGTTGGTGACAACGGTCGTCCTGGGCAGCGATGTTATCCCGCGAGTAGGGCATGGACAGGTGCGAGAGCTGCGTCGTGTGTTGGGAGCTTTGTCGCGCGTGCGACGCCGTCATGCGATGTCATCTTCGGAAGGTCAGGACGATGCACGTGTGCACATTCTACGAAGCTACTGGGACTGGCGATCCATCACCATGGCCGAAGATGCTGACGATGTGATGCTGCACCGCAAGGAGCGGATCGAGGAGCAGCTGTGGTCATTGCGACGCGAAGTGGAGAGCGACCTGTACGCAGCTGTCAAGGCACGATTGGATGCCGAGAGCACAGCAGGATCACGTATACCTCCCTCGCCATGGGTTGGTCCGCAGCAGCGCGACGAAGCACCCCTGCACGCACTCGCAACACGGAGACAGGAGCTTGACACGGCCACGTTGCGTTCGGAAGCAGCTCTAGGAGGGCCACTGGTACCACCCGGCCGCTGCATATGGATCAACAACAATCAAATCTATCACGTCGAGAGCCCCTTGGCGTTTTTCAGCTTGCCAGAATTGCGCAGCGACATGTTTGCTGCTCACTTTCCCGCAGCGTACGAAGAGGCGATCTTGGAGCTCCGCACTTGAATCTCCCGCGTATTGTACAGTACACCACTTTCGAAAAGCAATTTATCATAAAGCTAGAATACTGTACAGTCGCGTCCAATACTGCCCCGTATCTTACCAAATTTGAGTTGCAAATTCTGAAAATTTCCAACAGCACAGCACACAATTAGCTCTGAAACACCACATCACACAAGGATGATCACCACCTTAATGTCAATATTTTACTAGCTCATATCTAACACCTGGATGTGATAGATGCTATCCATAGCTACAACTTACTCACCAACAGAAAAAAGAGTTTAGTCTTAGTTATTGTGCTGTAGCAGAATTGGCTCTCTTTTTTTGGAAATCTGAGTCCAAAATTTGCGCATTTGTGCACTTTATCAGTCTCTGGAAATTTCAATTCGAAAATTTGAAGATACCCTTCCTTATACTGCCTTTTTCTCCTCAATGTCAGCAGACACTTGCCTATATGTTGGTGAGAAAGTTGTAGCTATACATACCAGCTACGCACACCATGAATGGGGAAAGTGAGCTGCAACATTGATTATAGTGTGATTTCCATTCTTGTGAAGGGGGGTGTTTTTTCGCAATACTGCACTGTGCAGTTGAATTTCACAAAATTTTTGACCCCAATTTAAGGCTATCTTGATGCTGTTCCCATTCAATAACCAAGACTAAACTATTTTTTTCGTTGGTGAGGAAGTTGTAGCTATGGATAGCATCTATCACATCCAGGTGTTTGATATGAGCTAGCAAAATATTGACATTATGGTGGTGATCATTCTTGTGAGGAGGCTTAGATTTGTAAAAATGACTGGTGTGGAGCCTCATTGATATTCGGCTCAGAACAAAATTATGGGACAGTTTTGGACGCGACTGTATTAGACATTTTCAAACAACTTTGATGCTACAGCATTGACTGAGCGAGCGGGTACAAGGCGTGAGAGTGTTGATAACTTGGCAATGCTTGATGGTTATCGTCGGAAGAGGAGGCGGATAGTTGTCAGAGTCTCAATACTGCAGATTTCAGGATTCAGCGAAGCTCGCTTGCGGAAGAAGCGAAGAAACTCGTAGCTTGCGAGGTTGCGGCGAATTACTGTACGATGCTGCACGTCGATGCTAACGTGCAGCGGTTGTAATTCTCCTTGTTCCGATCTTTTCCTTTTGCAAGTCTGCCGTTCCGCGTTGAAACTTCCGACAATTTGGGCTCTCTTGCTTGCTTGCTTTCTAGTCCGCTTTTGATACAAAGCACAAGCTGTAGTGAAGAAGGAGAGGCTGGATTGCGTCGAACGGGCCGAGAAGGGCTGGTGAACTTGTGAACATGAACATGCCGGGATGTCAAGGGAATGGTGTTTTATAAATATTTTTTTCCTTTTATTTTATTTTTTTCCCGTATGGATTCATGCGCGCGATCTTGAGACAGACCCGTCAATCCGCAACGTTGCATCTGTCTCAACGGGTTTCTGGAACAGTTCGACTTCAGTCCATGTCCGGACACTCTGACGCTTCTCTCACGCTCTCTATTCGGTCCAAGATCAGCAACAAGCTGACAATCAAGGATCTACAGTACCATGGAAAGAGCAAGACTCGTTGAGGAATCTTTCCAAGCGGATGTGAAGCGTCAAAGGGCTGTAATGCTAGTAGGCAAGGAGAGAGTACGTGGGCTTCCGATGCAATGCTGACAGCTGAGTCGGATACCAAACAAATCGATGCGTTGCACAAATGGAGGTGCGGCTACGGTGCGCCTCTTGTGCTTGGCGTACACAGTTTGTCGAAACATGCACGGTTAACCCTCGTCCTTCGTATCGATCGTGATCGCCTCGTTTATCACACCTTCCCGCTTTCTTTCCTTGGCCGTGACTTTTGGTCGTCCGTGAGGCGTTTCGTGAATGTCCATCTTCTCCTTCTCACGCTGACCAGCCCGTGTCAATCTGCCAACCACGGCTTCTTGCTTGCTTGTTCGCTGCTGCACTCGATTCCAAAGATAGCAACCACTTTGAACCGCCTGATCCCCGCCTTTCGACCCTTCTATTCAATTCGCCTGCACTTTGAGCCTGAAGTGCGACTTTCCGCATGCTTCTGCAGCTGCTGCTGCCTCTTACATTCCCCTCGATGGTTTTGCGGCTGAAACGAAGTGAAGACCGCGGCTGCAGGTCCGTGCGATTTCATAGCTGTCGACCTGACAGGGTTCTTCCGCCCATGGTCTCTAATCGAGCGAGCCAACTTACCCGACAGACCCTGTTGCAACCCTTGCTCCCTGTATCGTCGAAGATCGCAAGTTCGCACGCTTTTGGAAAAGCGTCCATGTCCGGGCCTTTCACCATCATTGCGATCCAGTCTGATGTGGTCTCCGATCGTCGTCCGGTGCATAGTTGGTTTCACATACGAGAACTTCTTGGAAACGCTGCTATTGCCCTGATACGGCGATACGGGGTTCCGTTCCCTTTTGGCTCAACTCGTAGCTGTTCTGTTGAAACATACCTGTGTGATGCTCTCTGGACTCATCACGATTCGAGATGGCGCTGATCTGTTGGCTTTCATAAGCGCTAGAGGCCCGGCCTTGTCGTTCCCATATAATCAGAGCTGTTCGCGCAGATGCATCGCCCCCGCTGGTGCCCTTCCCCCTTGAATCTCTCTCTCTCTCTCTCCCCTTATATCCCAACATTTCCTGTGGCCTTCACGTCTTCAATTCTGCTGATATAGCCTCTTGATCACATTTACTCCACCCCTTCCGATATCACCAGCTCTGTGCACTCAGCACGACAAACTCAACATGGCCGCAGTCGACGTCATCCACCGCACCAACAAGCCGCTTCCCTCGCCTCGTTTTGGCGGCGACACCTACCGTTCCACCCGCAAAGCTGCCCCCATCTCTCGCGCTACCCGCAAGACCTACCTCGACCCCGAGGACGACGACGATGCTGCAGAAGACCATGCCGAGATCGACGAAGCCGATGCCGCCGACCCCTTCACTCTTGTCCCCCAAGTAGCCGAGCAGACGCTCCATGCTGTGCACAGTGCCATTTTCGGCCAGCCCTGGGCGGACCTCGAGCTTGTCGTCAGCGCAGGAAAAAAGGAGGAGGTCATCTATGCCAACTCCAAAATCCTCAAGAAGGCCTGTCCGGCGCTGATGCGACAGATCAACGTTACCGGTCGTGCAGAGCTCGACACGATGGAGCAGGAGCAGCTCAATGCTGCTTCTGCCAAGGCAAAGAATGGTGCTGCTGGTGCAAAGCGTGGTCTTCGACCGCAGGCTAGCCGCCGATCAACCAACAGTCTTGGACTGGTTGATTACAGCGGTCGCAGCTCGCGTCTTGGTGGACTAGAGGATCACGGTGACGTTGCTGATGAGTTGGGAGACCGCAAGTACGGCAGGGATGCCGACGAAGAGGAAGAGTATGCTGATTCGCTCGCTGAACAGCCCAAGCACCACGAGCACCACGATGAGGAGCTTAGTGATGGCACTCACCAGGACATTGACAACTTTGGCGAAGACGACCTCGACGACGGCACACCTCTTGGCTCGAGGGGCAAGGTCGCAGGAGCAACCCCTCCCGCTCCAGCACCAATTGAGATTGCCCCTCCTCCCACCTTCTCTCGCTCTTCCTCGCGTTTCTCCAAGCTGATCAAGTTTATGAATAAGGACAGCAAGACTTCGCCCACCTCTGAAGACGCCACTGCGGCTGGAGGGATCCCATTCAGCTCGATCGGCAATGCCTCTGCTGGAATCACCGACTATGGCAACGACAACCAGGGTACTATTGGCCGTGGTCGTGTCCGTCGCTACAGCGCAGGCAACGATCTTTCGTCTGCCGCAGGTACACGTGCTGCCGCAGCTTCTCGTGTCCAGGTCACTGGCTGCTCGGCTGCTACCCTTCAAGCGCTCATCTTTTACCTCTACACAGGACACGCTACTTTTGCCTCGCGTCTCCCTATTGCTAGCCGACGCTACCGCCGCACTCGAAGGGACTCCTCCTCTTCGGCCTCGATCAACTCGGACCACGCCGGCTCTCGAGAGCACAGCGATGAGGAAGAGATCAACGAAGAAGCTGCCCCTCCTCGCGTATCCAAGTCACCCAGCTTCCCACCCGTCTTCTCTGCCACAGCAGCCTACTGCGTCGGACGTCAACTCGGTCTTCGCGATCTCGCAACAAAGGCTTTCGACCATATCTGCCTCGAACTCTCCCCCAAGACCGTCCTCGCCGACTTGCTCAGCCCCTTCGTAGACCGATTCGACGAGATTCAGCGAGCTCACCTCGAGTACGTCTCTGAAAACTGGGACCGCGTCAAGCGCCGCCCGGACTTTGAACACACGGTCAACATTCTTGTCTCCGGTGGTTACCCCAAGGCAAACAAGGCCCTGCTCAAGCTGTTTGCCAAGCTCTCGGTCGCTGGTCGCGATTGATGTGCTGTGTATCTGTTGACGGACAATCTTTCTCGAAACTTGCCCTTACCTGGCTCCTTGTTTGTACGTGATCCCTAGGTTGTATATTGTATGCTCTTTGCCGCTGTTCCTTTGAATGCCAGATTTCGATTTGCAACAGACGACTAGCATAGCGACCCATTCGAGTACTTTTTAGCGGCCGGTGAAGGCGATGCACTTTATCTGCACTGCAACCGACTCGATATGAGAATGTGCTTCGAGGACACGCTATGGCAACACAGCCGATGAAGCATTTAGAGAAACGACGCTTAGCGCGATAACCGCGGCGTCCGGCTTCCCGCATCCCCAAGTCTGATGCTCGAGGGCTTCAAGCACAATGCCCCTCGTAGCGAAAGAGAGCGAGAACTAGAAGGTACACACGAATCCTGGTGGGTGAACGCCTCCGCGGAGTGACGGCTGTCAAGAAAGTTAACTGAGCGGCGCAATTTGCATACCCGGAAGGGTGCACATCCTGCACGAGCCAACACACTTTGACCCCAAAACACCCTCTTGCTGTGACAAAAGACTGTCGCTCCATTCAAGAAGCAAGCATGACCAACACTCTCACTGGGATATAAAGACTTGTCTCTCTGCCTCGCCTCCGCCTTTGCAGTCGCAGTCGCCTTTGCTTCAGCTCCGCTTCGACAAACTCTTCCCCTGTTCACCTTCCGCCGCTCTGCGCACAACGGGCATTTCCAAAATGTCGAGCTATCCTCGGATCGAGTTCTACGACATCTCGTGCACAGTCACTTCGGAGCCATGGTCGCCATTCACCGCGCGAACCTTCCTCGCCCTTCGCCTGCTCGATATTCCCTTTGAGCAGCAAAAGTTGCCCATGGCCAAAATCGATGCCACTCTACTGGCTGCTGGAGTTGAACGTCCTGCGGAAGCTGATCGACACTTGCTTCCCGCCATCACCGTTTCTCCCTCTTCCACCGGCGCTGACAAAGAATGGATCTTGGGGAGTGATGAGATTGCAGCATTTCTACGGAAGCTCTTCCTGCAACACGGCGGTGAGCTGTCAAAGTCTCTCTTCCCAGATGCCTCCTCGGAGGAACTCGTCAAGAAAGTTCGAGGATGCTTCGGATCCAGCCTCTACGCCGAGGATCGGTGGAAGAATATCATTCCGATCGTCTATAAGATTCTGGATCCTGAGTCGCAAGAGTTCTTCCACAGAACTAGGACCGAGCAGTGGGGCAAGTCACCCAAGGAGATCATTGACACCGATGCTAAGAAGAACGAGGAACGCGATGGTGGTAACGACAAACTCTACGCCCTGGTCATGCAGCCCTTTGGTGAATTGTACGACAACAAGGACAACAAGCAAGGTGTATGGCTAGGTGGAGAAAGAGCGATCTACGCTGATCTGATGGTGATCGCTCTGCTGCAGTGGTTCAAGTGCGCTAACAGAGACGCCTTTGAGGGCGGATTGAAGCAAGTTGGCGGTGGATTGGAGAAGGCCTGGAATGCTGGGCAGGCGCTGTTCAAGGAATAATTTCGCACAAGAGGTCACCACAGTGGTATGCTTTACAGTCACAATCACACAATCATAATGTTAATCTTTACAACGGTGATGGCCTTTCTCGATCGTTTCACAGACTGAGTCGAGCACTTGCACTGAATTCCCATTCCCGATTCGGTGACACTAAAGCGATGCGAGAGCCGGCTAGAACGAGGCTCCTGCAAACCACGCCATCGAGCCGGTGCCTAGACTCTCCATCCATCCACCATTCTTGAAAGGTTCTTCGGTAACGCCGATGCTCCAACCTTTGAAAAAGTCCCTTTCGGCCTCGATCAAAGCCTTTGCTCTTTGCGAGTCAATTCCGTAGCCTTTGAGCATCTCTTTCTGCGCTGACAGATAATCGGGAGGGAGGGCCGCTTCCGCATGGCTAGCTTCAGCAGCAGCAGAAGGCGACGTGAAGGCGAGATTGTCCTCCTCATCCCATTCCCAATCCAATCTCGGCTCTTCGTCGTCATCTTCTCCCCGAGGAGACGGCGTGGTCGAGGTCAAGGCTTCTTGGTCTCGAAGATAGTCACCAAGATCAATCCCCTCGGAGCCGGTCCTCTCGACGACATGGTGTACGATCAATGGACTGCCGAACCGTTTGACCTCCTTGGGATCGAGATCGCTTGGCATAGGCTCAAACTTTCTTTGTCGATAGTATTTGACTCGGTAGGTGAAGCGCTCGGGCGCCAAGCACTTGACCAAGAATCTTGCTCTCTCCCTTGGATTCGGATTTCTGGAGCTCGGAGTGATCAGACGTCCTGCCTCGAGCCAGATGACACCTCGTCTCTCCAGCGCACGAAGCATGTCGGCACAGAGCTGCTCATCTGCGGCACTAGGAGTAAAGAAAAACCTCTGGAATCTGTCTTCGTCGGTAGCATGGTCGAACTCGCTAATGAGACGCGCAGAGGTGGCCAAGTCGGCATCAGATGCCTTGTTCATCTCGACGGGGTAAGGACCTCCGGTTTCGATCAGACGTGGAGGGGGTGCCAGCAAGTCGAGAGTTGCAAACACCATGGATGCCTTGATGGAGCGAGGCTCGGATGAGCCACTTGTTGCGTCGGGCACGCTCTCTGCGGACCTTACTTGCTGGATCCGAGTAGAGTCTGACGTCGAGTCCCTCAGCTGATCAGCGGTCTTGTCGCCTTTGCCTTTGACCTTTGCCTTGAGCTTGGATAGCCATCCCGACTTTTGCTCGCCGTCATTGTTCGAGGTGACAACTTGGTCAGCATTGAAGTTCTTCTTCGAGTAGCAGAGTACTGCCTCGCTCGGGAAAAGCGCCATCTTATCATAGATTCCTTGACCGGCGTAGATGGCCGACATGACTCTTTCCACCAACGGTCTCGAAACGATACCTGTCAACTCCCTCCCCTGAGCCTGGAACAGACTAACCCTTCGATATCGGCTGATGGTTCCTGATCGAGCCGTCATCTCTGCACCGTTTTTCGGCTGTGGGTGGGGCAGGTAGGCAAAAATGCCTGCGTACGGCGATGTCGCAGCTCCTTGACAAGGATTGTACCCCGGGCTGCCGAGATAGGCCAGAGGCAGTTGGACACCGAGCCGTTTTCGCAGCTTGGAAACGCTCTGCGAGACCTTGTTCTTGGACGTGGCCGAAATTTCACCGCGAGCGTAGGTTGCCGGACAACCCACCTGCCGAAATGGCACGGGGTGAGGCGCGTTCAAGTCGTAGGATGCAAAGAGTGTGCAGTGGAGTAGGAAGGGTGGGAGGGGTGCAGATTGCGGCGGAGGGCCGGGGATACGTCTAGTGGCCGAAATGTGAGGCAGCTCAAGAGAGAGTTTGGTTTGACTGTACAGCGAGGCAGGATTTAGGGCCTCCTTGAGTGTCACACCGCGAGGAAGATCTTCGGCCTTGATCGGTACGGCATCGTTGCTGTTGCCCAAGGCTGTGTAGATGGTGCCAGAGACTGCTGGTGGCGTGGTAGCAGAATTTGACGTTGACGAGGATGCAGCAGCAGTCGGCAGGGATGAAGACGCTGTTTCATAACCAGGTGGGCCGCCATTAGCGCTACTCTTGTCCATGTTGAGTCAACTCTATCGACAAGGGCGGCAACGATGGAGATGAGATGGTGGCGGCAGGGGCAAACCCAATAACTTGAATGGTACCGTCAGACCAATATGTTGTTTAATTCTACTGTGACCCGAAGCCGAACGAAGAACATGCACCGTTCTTGACGTCAGGACGCTGTAGAGCAGGCAGAGATGTCCCTGAGTGGTTGATAAAGTTGTGAAGTTGTGGTAGATGGTACAACAGTTTCATGTCCTTTGACGTATGTTGGCTCGGCACAGCTGTTTTTGTGGGGAAGAATCGGGGTCTGAATTGGACACAAAACAACAACTGCACGAACCACTCACATCCGCGTTTCGGTAATCCGGGTCCTCAGTTGTCAAAATCACATGTCTTGACATGTTCGACTCGGTGCTGATTCGGTTTTACAACTCCTATGGAGCAATCCAAGACTTTGTGCGTCGTTGTTCTCCATCAGCAATACCGCCGGCAATACCCTTGCTTTCTCCCACCAACGATGCCAGCGGACGAGTCAACACCCTGTAATTGACCGGTCAATTATCAAGGATACTGCCTGAACGCGATTCCGCCGGATGAATCGAATCACCATTGCGTATCATCAACATTGATACCGCCGGACCAGTTTCCTTGATACTTCCGATCAACCATGCTAGCGGAGCAGGTATCTAACGGTGTATCATTGGATGCCATCAACGCCAACGCTGAATCAGTCACCAGTTGCTCACTGCTTTGCCGTCGATGAAATCTTCGGCCAGGTCGATGCCGTGTGGGTCGTCTCAGCAATGCTCAGCAATGTCCCAAGCTAATTCAGCCTCCGGGTCACCCGCTATTCGGTGCAGAGCCTCGGTTTCTCACGGTCGGAGATGTGTAGCAACGGCATGAAGAAGGAGCTTATGACGCTCGAGAGCTTCTTTGAAATCAACATCCCTATATAACGGCGTTGAAAGGTGTGGCAGCCAGGAAGCTTTCTCCTTCACATTTGTAACACCATCTCTTGATACATTTCTTGCTACCGTCATTCCTCATACCACGCTTGCACTCGTGTCTCACCGTCAAGATGATGACCCACGCAGAATGTTCTTTCACCTTCGTCGTCATTCTCTTCCTGTCCTTTGTCCTTGCCGTTAAACAACCGGAACTAGACTCGGAAGGTACAGCCTTCCTTATGGAGAGCCAAGGAGTCTACTATGACCATCCAGGTGCTTTGCCTCCGCCTCCTGCAGATTACTACTCTCATCTGGGCACAACTCATCCTGTTGAGCAACAAGCGCTCCAGCATGCCCACATTCCAGGAAATGGTCCTTTCTTTCTGGAGCGTTCTCAAGCTGGCGATGCCGTTTATGCGTCTACCCAGATAAGAGGAAACAGCGAGCTTGGCCGGCGATGAAATCTTATGCAGAACATTGATGGTCAACCGAGCAATTTTGACGTCCAAGCTTTCTGGCGGATCGATAGAAACGGTCCCACATTGCTTAGACTGCAGCTCTGGCCTGCCTCTCTGACAAAGGCGCCGATAATGACGATGAAGCAGGCAATCGACAGCGTCCCGAGGGGCTGGTTTCATTGTTGCTAACGTCTCAATGCGTAATCCAACAGACTTCCAGCGTCTTTTCCATATATGGATATGCAAAGACTTCCAAATGCTAGCTGCTACTTCGGGTAACCTTTACTCTCTATACATCTGTCCACAGTGCATTGCCACGAATCAGTCCTTGTTTGCGACAATTTCGTTGCACTCGAATTCACGTCTTTACATATGACAACGGAAGTTGAAGAAAAAGCTCAGAGTGTCTGATGACGAATGGAAGTGTCCATGACGTCCTTATGTGCTTGTCTTGAAGCTCTTGATATGGGTCAAAGTGCTCACTCCAGTATCAAGTTTGATGGGCTGTAAGGAGCAATTTAGGCGCCCACTATCGAGCATCGCTTTGGGGCACCTAGCGCGGTCACATGGAAAGTGAAGAATATGAATGGCTGCGTGTCGGTGGGGAGTGAGTGATGGGCCAGCGCACTTTCTCCAGCTCACTTGGCCGCCCGGTACAGTTGTCATAGTCTAAGCTGTCTCAGCTTGGCCTCACACACTTCTGTCGCAACTCTCTGATGCGTCAGCAAAGAAGGACGATTCTACACCCCCCTGCTCTAAGCTCAACTTTGACTCAAGATGGTTGTCATCCTCCGAAGTGCTCTCCTCGTCTTTGGTCTGCTTCTGACCCTCGCATTTGCTGATCCTGAGCCTCATTTGACCCGACAAGAGCAACGCCTCTACGATCGCTGGAATGAGGAATACCGAATGCACCGATACAACCTCATATTGCCCGGAGTTGATCCCATCTCGTCCTACAGCCACATGACGTCCGCCTTCCCTCGTCTCGAGATAGATGCTCTCAATTGGGCTCACACTGACGCCAACGGTCCATATCAGCATGCCCGCATGGGTGGCAAAACTTATGTCGCCACCACGATCCGGGGAGACCAAGGACCCGCACTGAGATGGAATCTTCGTTAGAACCATCGTCTTGCGCAAGATGTCAGTGTCTTTTGGAAGATCGATCATCATGGACCCAAGATGTTGAGATTTGATCTCTGGCCAGTGGGAGCATTCACACCCCAGATAATGACCATGCAGGAGGTAATGGAACGTATTCCATTTGTGATCTCTTAAGCTTCCGCTGATCGTTTCTCCTAGTACTGTCAATCATTCATGCACAAGTCTCTACGCTCGCTTTGTTCGATGTAAAGTCGTGACGGTGCCATTGAATAGAAAAGAAAGTGATCCTACTCATGATTGGCATAACTCTACGAAGTGTCTAGATGGCAGACAATGTCTGCTGTACTCTTTGTGACTGAGGATGAAGATGAAATCTATGGCCATCTCGCGGCTCTCTCAGAAAGCCGCACCTTTAGCAGCAAGCTGTCTGACCTCGGTAGCCGCCAACAGCTCACCATTATCGAATCTCTCTACAGCTTGAGCGCTCGAACTGCCAATCGGGACCCATGAAATGTTGTGACCCAAGTTGGACAAGTAATCTGCAGTCTGCCTGCTGAATCCCGAGAAGCCAGGAACCTGGGGGGCGGGGCTCTCGACAGTGGTCTGATTGGGGCTCAACTGATCGTGCCATCGTGGCTCGGCAAGTGCTTCTTGGGCATCTTTACCTTCGAAGAGAACATGATAGGCTGCTTGGGTGACGGCGGTGATGATTCGTGAGCCTCCGGCGGAGCTAAGGCTGAGTTTGAGCTCACCAGTGTGCGCATCTTCTGCGATTACCGCTGAGATGGACGATAAGGGTCGCTTGCCCGGAGCGACATAATTTGCGGCGCTGGGGACAAAGCCAAAAAAGTTAGACTGGCCCTTTGAGCTAAAATCGTCCTCTTCATTATTGAGAGGGAATCCAGAGGCCGTCATGAGTTGAGAACCCCAAAAGGTGTTGATTGTGGTGGTCAACGAAATAGCCATTCCATCAGCATCGACGACAGTGATGGCCGAAGTGCCATGATCATTGAGCACCTCCTTTTGCTTGTTCTCTGGAATGTAATAGGCCGTAGGGAAAGTCTTGTGATCGTCGATCTTGGCCTTCTTCTTCTTGGAGAAGCCTAGCTCAAGATATCTGCCTTCGAGCTCGCTGACATTCTTTACAAAGGCAGGATCGCCATAATTGGTCCTCTCTCCATACGAAAACTTGTTTGCCTCAATGAAGCGGTGTGTAGATAGACCTACATCCTTCAAATTCTCCTGACCATCGGCATGAAACTGATCCACCGTTTGCAGAGTCGACAAAACCACACTTCCGGAAGAAGGAGCGACGGTTCCATAAAGTTTGTATTTGCCATCGCGCAAAGTGACAGTGCGAGGCTGACGGAATTCGACCTTGTAATTTTTCAAGTCTTGCTTGGTCATGATGCCCTTGTAGATGTTGTTATTGTGGATGGTGTTGACGATGTCATCTGCGATCTCGCCTTCGTAGAAGGGGTCGATGCCGTTTTTAGCGATCAGCTCGAGGGTTTTGGCAAAGCGTTCCTTTTTAATGACATCGCCAAGCTGGGCTGGCTTGCCAGTGGGACAGTACACTTCGGACCACAGCGGTTCTTTGCATAGGAATGGGTAGGTAGTGATGTTGATCGCCTTGGCGAGCTCGGTGGTGACCTTGAAGCCTTGCTTGTTGAGCATTATGGCGGGCTCAAAGAGGCGTGCCCATTCGAGTTTGCCGTACTTCTGGTGGAGATCCCACCACGCCCTGGGCTCTCCTGGCACACCGACGGCCAGACCACCATACAGTGAAGCGTTACGGACGGGATTGTTGGAGTACATGTCTTCGGTTGAAGTTGCTGGGGCGACTTCGCGAAAGTCGACATGAATGTAATTTGCGCTCTTGCCATGTGCATCATGCTCGTTACTACGTTTGTGGTTGACATTCTCGTCCTTGCTCACAGGCGATCGGAGGAGTGCATGACCACCACCACCGAGACCAGAGTGGTACGAGGCAATGGACCCAACGCAAAGAGCAGTACCGATGATCGAGTCAACCGCAGAGCCACCATCCTGCAAAAGTTGAGCACCAATATTGGAGCACACATCGACTTCGGACGAAACAGCACCTTGCTTACCGCGAACGCTGTACTCGGGAGAGTTTCCCTGCGAAGCAGCGCCGTAAAAGGAGGGCTGTTGGCCGTTTGTACTGCGAGCTTCGAGGTAGGCAAGGGGCGAAGCGATGGTAGAGCTGGTTGCGAGGAGTAGAGATGCCAAAATGGCGGCCCACGATGCGTCGCGTCCTAGCATCTTGCCTTGTTTGCTTTGTTAGGAAGGGGCGAGTGAGAGGAGAAGAGTATGGGATAAAGGTGCAGAACCGAAAGAGACACGTTACAGGATTATATAGATCACGCCTGAGTGGGTCGAGGTAAGTCTTGGGGGTGGGATATCACAGCGAGTAGCCAATCAAGAAGGGAAGAAACAAGCACAGAACAAGTGGTTATGGTCACGAGGCGATCTACTCGGTTGTCAAATGAAACCGACTGTCCCTGATCCGAGAGTGGGGGAAAAGGGTGGGGCAGAAACCGGTGGGCCCTGATACCATTTGCAAAGCCGATACACATGCCCTTTACCACAAAAGTGGTCTCTATTTCAGGCAAAAATGCATCGGAAGCTGCGACCACGGGGACCAAACCAAAACAAGGACATCACGCCGGCGGTCAATGCTCGGCCATCACCGTCTTGGACATCATCCGACCTCGCATCGGATCTACCAAACTTTTCTGACAACGGCGACTCTCAAGAACGTCGAGAAGCATGATACTCTGCTCAAACTCGGCTCTTGAGCTTTTCGAAGCCTCACTTGCTGCGTACACAAAAGCCTACTCTGGTGGGGTCAAACAATACCGCAACGGTGGGTTGAAAGAGGGGCTTTGTTTATCTTTCAGTACAGTGTGTGGGGCCAAACTTGGCGGTGGGGAAAGATTGTGCTCTCGCTTAGGGGTGTGTGTGTGTGTGTGTGTGTGTGTGTGTGAATGTGAAGGACTCGGTTGTTTTCGTACATCCTCGCTTATGAGTGCAGGCGATAGACAATCCACAACGGCGAATTAGCGCTCCCCCTTAAACCAAATCCGACCAACCGACCCAACAACCTTCGCGACAAAAGCAATCATCTTGTTGATCTATATGTACTCCTTGGATATAATTTATGGAAAGCAGCGACACATGCGAAAAGCTCGAGAAGAGCAGTGCAGCGCAATTCGGCATGGCATACAGCATGGAGAGATTGACATGCATTGCACAATCCGACGTTTGGTCGGCGTGATTTCAAGAAATCAATCGCACGAAAAGGATTCATGGTTGGATTCATCGGAAATCGGAAGTGGATGACGACGCTTGCCTGGACGAGTCTTTCTTCAGAAGTTGGACCCTGAAAGTGTTGTTTGCGCGTCCCTTCTTTCAAAGTGTGTGGATGACCGTTTCGGATCTCTACTCCATACAACACTTTCACTACTAAAAGCAAACCCAAGATGGAGTTCGATCCAGTCAACCGTGAAGCTGCAGCACCCAAGCACGAGTTAGAATCAGGCTCGGAGGACGAGTTCGAGGCCAGTCCCAAAGTCTCTGCCAGCAAGACCCTAGAACCTTTCAATATTGTCGCCGCTGACGGATCTGCAACAGCCAGCACGCTCGAGCATGGAAGACAACTGGTTGTGTTGGTAGACAAAGCAGGAGCAGCGCTTCTATCCTCTCTTTCAGGCGCTGCGCCAACACAGCAGTACTGTATTCGAACAGAGACCGAACAGCACGCCTCTATCGCCGTCGTCGACTCCACATCAGGCGTTAAGATCACAGCGGCTCTGGTAGCACCACCTTCACAACTTCGTTCTTCTCGCTTTCACGAGATCGTACGCATGCTGGTAGATGCAGCTCAGCCATCGAGCATTGTCATCGTTGACTCGTATAGTCCACAGGAGCAGCTCTATCGCGACCCGTATTCGGATGATGCCGACGAAGAAGCGGGTGCCGACACTGCTATCAGGTATCTTGCTACACCAAGCTTCACGGCCAAGCACAAGGTGGAATCGATGAAGATGATGCCATTGCGCTCTCCTGAGGCTGCGACTGGGCTTGGCGCTGCGTTCCTCTCCGAAGTAAGTCTCCGACCTCGTCATGATGGTCCAGCGGCTGCAGCTGCATACTGACAAGACCCTTTCACGTTTTACCTCTGATCGCTCAATCTGTTGCAACAGGCTGTCATTCGCAACATCCCAGCGATACTGACCATGCTTGAGGATGTTGGCTTCCAATCACACGTTCAGCTGTATGGATCGTTGGGTGCAACACGACTATCTCCAGCTGCGAGCCAAACACTTGGCACGTTGACAGGTCTCAGCGGTATTCAGAAGGATGCCGTCTCCAAGACACCGACGATCCTAGACTTTGCAGCGTCTAGACGTACCAAGCCAGCGGCGAACCTGGCAGTGCTAGGAGACGGCAACATGTACATTTGAAGGAATCGCAAAGATCGTAACGTGAACCTTTGGAAATCCCGATGCGATTGACTTTGTGTGGGCTTCGTGTCAGGAACAGAGACTCTGAGTTGGAGTTAGCAGACGGCGCCAAGTCGAGAGCAGAAGAGCCTACTCTGTACAGTGCGTTCTCACGAGTGTCCTCATACGTACAGCTGAGAATGGTTTGGATCGATAGGCTGTATGTGGGCGAGATGGCTGCTTCATGACGATCCGCTTAGACCCACGTGGAGTTGTGCGAACCCTCAACGCGTGGGTTTAGGGCGCTTCTGTAGATTGACCACAACATGCTTACCGGTTGGATGAGCATGACTTGGGTTCTTGTACAGGATTCTGTAACGTAGTTCACGTAGATGTGGAAATCATGTAGATGTGGAAAATATCGCGTTTTAACTTTTTTAACTTTTTTAACTAACCATCAGTGTAATGCTCAAAATTGACATGATCACTTCAAGACACTTTTACACCACATTCTTGATAGTCAACCACACTTCACAGATTAATGGAACATGTAGGGAGCATGCCATTTGTATAGTGTATGCAGAAGGATTGTTGTATTGATGATTGTATGATCCATGAGGTGATGCTGAAGATTGGCGGAAAATTTTGCTTTCAAAATCAGGCACTTCGCCACTGTGCGCAAAATTGCTTTCTCCTCACCATCACAGATGGTGACAACAGCAACAACCACATTGCTTAGATCCCCTTTGCTTGGTATAGTTGTGTTCCTTACTGCTACCAGAATGCGAATGCAACAAAACATCTGATGTTGTTCTGCCAAACTGTTGAGCAAAGTGCGAAAATGCGTTTTGGGATTTTGGGCACTAGAGCAGTGTAAAATGTCGAAATCTGGTGTGATCACTTCAAGCTAGATTTCCTCCCCAAAGTTGGCAGTGGTGATGCTGATCCAAGTTGACAGATGGTAATAGACATGTCTGAGGTTGCTCCTTGCAAAGTATGCCGCGATGTAAGCATAAGGAAGTGCTGTGTTATTGCTGATTGAAAAGATGATGGTGGTTGAGAGAAAAGGGTGGTGAGCAACCTAAATCATGGACGTGGCAGATTTTCCACATCTACGTGATTTCCACATCTACGTGACCTACGTTAAGGGGAGAGCGTATGCTGTGAGAAGGCGTCATCGGAGGCCAATTGGCCGCACCACAGATTGCGGTACTGTACAGTGGTTACTACCGTGGGCCTCGCTCGCATGAACTTCTTTGAGAAGGCTGCTACGAGTCAATACCGTCATACGGTATACAGTACAGAATGCTGTTGTCATGGCGTTGAGAACAAGAATCTGCGGGGCACCGTCATGTGGTTTTGTGGTGTATTGGGTTCGACGTCCCGAAATCTCAACTCCGCCATTGGCAGTATTGCGGTGCTTTGCAAGCCTTGGACGCAATTTGAAACGAATGTAGAAGATGGAACCGTGGAAAGCGGTGTCGCCAGAGAGAGAGAGAGAGAGAGAGACATAGGTTTGGGAGCGTCGGACGGGCTTCCGAGTCTGTGAGTTGCAAAAGAGAGGATGCCGACTGAGCTGCTTGATTACGTCGAGCGGCATGAAAGCGTTAACCTGCATTCTGACGCCCCGAATACAATAACGAAAGCTGATCTCAGTCCAAAAGCCACACGCTAAGTCAAATCAACTGCGTAATTCGGCATCTCTCGAGCAAAAAGCTCAAGTTTCGTCACCCAATCACCGAACCAATAATTGTCCCTTTTTTTCTTCTCCCATTTCGCCTCGCCTCTTGGCACCTTGTGCAGCCAAGTACAAGTTGGCGTTTGTGTATTCGCCAATCTCAAAAAGAGCGCGTTAGAAAAGGGCAAGCGATAAGTAGTTACTGCATGCACACTCATTCGGCTCCAGGCAGCCGTGAGAAGAGCATAAAGAGAGAGCCACTGAACCAAGTCTGCATGGCCGCTATCCCGCGATTTACTGTACTGTAGAGCAAGGGTTGTTGTAGTCAGCTCCGCCGCCTCGTCATCTTGAGTCCCGCTCAGCAAGGTGACGACGACACACTCCCTCGCGCGTCAACGTCTCTCTTTTGGCAGAAAAAAAAAAAGCAGCTCGGTTTGGGCTCTGGGCGGCGTGTACGGCTAGGACGATCTATGGTATGCCAACATGCCGAGTCCCAGACCTCCTGCGTCTGCATCTACGTAACGTCGAGTCGCGGCTACAAATGGTTACTAGCGTCCAAATTAAAGCTTTTGGATCTGCGTTTTGGAAAAGTTGACTGAGCCAGTCAGAGAGAGAGAGGATTGGCAGCGAATGTTTGAAAATTGGAACGAAGCGTAGCTAGGGATTCTGTCTAAAGGGTGGTTTTTTTTTATCATATCTTTTCTTCTTGTGCTGCGTTGGACTGAAAATGCAGAAATTCAGTGTTCAATAGGGTCGTGGCTAATTTGGCAAATCTAGTGTACTGTACAGTACAACGTCAAATCCTCTGTCGTGGTTGGCTGCCGTAGTGTTGTTGCATTTGAATGCTGCACAAGACGGCATCATCGTCGTCATCAGCATCATCATCGTCAGCACCAGCAAAGGCATTCATCTCTCTCTCTTTCCTCATATTCCCCTCTCTGTGCTGCTGCCTCTGTCGACCCTTTTCTTTGTCCTGGCTCCTTCTATTCCCCCAGGGCCCTTGTCATCTGCAGAGTCCCTTGCTTCCCTCTTGTCAGCTGGGTGCTCCTTCCTCCTCCTCTTCCCCCTCCCTCCTCGCTGTGCCTTCTCTCCACCTGCGCATTTCAACGCTCTTCAGCCCACTAAAAGTCGACCCGTGACTATTTTGGTGCTTGATCCACAATCTGCACTTACACCTCATCTCCTGCGCAGCCGCAGCATCGACTTGGTCTCCGCTCTCCACCGCCTGCAGTTGCAAGCTCGTTTTCCCAACATTACACGTTTTCAATCTTCCATCTGCCAATTACGTCCTTCTTTGCGTTCTTGCAGTCGCTCAACAGCTCTGCCTTTTCCATTGTTCATTTCATCCATTCTACCGACTCTCTGACGTTGATCTGCTGCAGGGCCTTACTTAGGGTTTCGTCACTGCATCGTTCTCTCGTCACCTTTCACCACCTACCAGGACAACAGTCATTAGCCCTTTCTCTTTGCCTCTCCCTACCCATTGCATTGGTTGCAACGACCTCGGCGTCCTTGTCCTTGTCTCTCCCGCGCGCAGTACCAGCTGCTCCTCGACGTCGACAACTCCAAGTGCCCGCATACTTTTTTTTTCTTTTCCCACGAGCCTTCTCCAGTCTCGCCTAGCTCCCTGACCTCATCGTCCTCTCACGCCTTCCCCCTCTCTAGCTCCTCGACCTCGCTGACTAGCCTCGTGCTGTTGTCGCTTCTCCCAAGTTGCCATCACTGCTCTTGCTCCCTTTTGGCTCTTCGCTCAACATCAAGCCAAACAAAGCTTACAAGCACATTCGCGCAGGGCCCTTTACATCTCCTCGCCGACGTCAACCCGGGATCCACATCCCATCCGCATACACACTTGACTTTCTGTGCTCCGACGCCAGTACGACCGACTTTGTACAAAAGTCCCTCGTGCCGACGATCTGCTCTGTTGCTCATCGTTCTTGTTTCCCACTTTTCGTCTCGTCTCGGTCATCCATAACCTCCCTCGTGTCTGTTTGCGTCTTGCAACTTCGAGTGGTTGAATCTTCATCACCTTCCTTCACGACCACTGCCATCCATCTAATCCGTCGTCGTCGGTGTCCTTCTAGCACCTCATCATCTCGCACTCGCGAGCGTCCCATCAACAACCACCTATCGACATTCGTTCACCATTCAAGTCTCGACATCTCTATTTGTCAAACCGACCTTGATAAACATCACACCTACAACAATCCACCAGTTTGTTATTCTCACAACGCTCTAACCATCTCTCGGCTCATCGGCATTGCTACTTGTTGGAACGCACCAGATACATTTCTGCTCTTGCCGATCGTACGCTCAACTCAACGATACACTCGTATCAGCATCATTCAACTCTGCCTCGCGAGCAAGTCAGATCGACGTCTATCTGACCATCCGCCAGAAGCCTGCAAGCCGGGGCCACTGTTAATCTAGCCTCAAAGCTCAATTGCTCTGCTTTCGTCCATTTTAGCCGCCATTCTCAGTGTCGCTTGAGCGAGAACAGTCGATCAGTGCTCGCAGCCTCGAAACCCAAGCGTCAAAAGCCGAGTTGTCATCCCCACCATCTGCACATCTGCAGTTGATCGCCACCACACAATGCCCGTTTTGGAGCAGTTCAAGAACTTCATCAGACACGGAAAGGCCGCTCGGGAAGCGCCAGAAGGTGTAAGTTGTTCTCATTTCTCTTTTCTTCCCCTTTTCCCGCTTCATTTCGACTTAAGCGCAGAGCATGGCAAGCGGACAGCTGGGCATTCTGCCTCGTCCCCACCAAACTCAATTACATCAGTGTCGAGTCCCGTCGAACCATCCCCGGTGTGAGTGCATCGGGGCCGATTCAGCTGCGATTGTCACCTTCACTCTTCGTCTCCCTGCTCCCTAGCTCCACCCATCTTTCCATCTTCCCACCATCGCTCTGCTTTTGCGCTCGGAGTACAGGCTCTTGGTCAATGCATGCACGTCGTTCCGACTCTGGCACTGGTGCATCGACAGTCTTTGCCCGATAACCCCCTTGATCGCCGGGTCCCACCTTTTCTCTCTGTCATGCTGGACAGCGTACTGATGCCTCCACCTTATCCTCAACCACAACAGACTGATCCTTCCGCAGGTCCGTCGATTCAAGTTCATCCAGCCGATAGCTCTGCATCCAGAAATCAAGCTTCCGCAGCTTCCAATCAGACCGGCTTCGCTCCGCAAGACAAAGCATTGCCTGTCCCAGCATCCACTTCCCAAACACCCGCAGCTGCCGCTCCCGCTGCCCCTGTCACAGCAACAACATCAACATCCTCAGCACAACAGCACCAGCACCAGCAACA